>JAOPTO010000854.1:131508-151501 GCA_033822845.1 Tetrapedia diversipes
AGTGCTTGCTTCAAAATTGGTGGATTTTCAAACAAATATTCATCCCTTATTTTACCGCCTTGGGGGTTGGTTTCCAAAAATGTTGAAACATGCGTTTCTTTATTTCTAATTAAAATGCTGAATATCAATTTTCATAGTGCTTGTTTTAAAATTGGTGGATTTTCAAATAAACTTTCATCCCTTATTTTATTGCCTTAGGGACTGATTTTTCAAAAATGTTGACAAATGTGTTTCTTTATTTCTAATTAAAAAGCTGAATATCAATTTTCATAGTGTTTGCTTCAAAATCGGCGGATTTTCAAATAAACTTTCATCCCTTATTTTACCGCCTTGGGGTTGATTTTTCAAAAATGTTGAAACATGCGTTTCTTTATTTCTAATTAAAAAGCTGAATATCAATTTTCATAGTGCTTGTTTTAAAATCGGTGGATTTTCAAATAAACTTTCATCCCTTATTTTACCGCCTTGTGGGTTGATTTTCCAAAAATGTTGATACATGTATTTCTTTATTGCTAACCAAAAAGCTGAATACCAGTTTTAGTAGTGCTTGTTTTAAAATCGGTGGATTTTCAAATAAACTTTCATCCCTTATTTTACTCCATCGAGGGTAGCTATCAGCAAGCTGCGCTGAATCGAATGTTTCAAAGCGCTCGTAATAAATTGATAGAGCGACAATAATACCTTAGTGCAGCAACAAATGTGTCGTATATTTTTATTTCTGTCTATCTCTTTCTTTTTATTACTCGATGAAACACCAGAAAACCGTAAAAGCAAATAATACAGTTAAAAGTCCGATAAACTTTATACCAGGTAAAACTTTTTACTTTCTCCTCCCTCGTAAAGGTTTAATACCTTCTGGAAGAATCGCGTGGAAAAAGGAAAAGGAACGTCTCGCTTAGTCCACGAGTTTCCTTCCACGTTTCCGTTGAAAACGGATCGCGGGGCATCCTCCCAAGCATCTTCTTGCGTCGCACCAACACCGACGTCACCGTTAACGATAAACAAATAGCCGGTCAAAAGCAGCAGTTCAGAACCCGTGTTGACGCGAAGACAAAGGCTCGTAAACGAGTCGCTAATAGCCGTGAACGCGTCGATGAAGGCGGGACGCGGTTGGTTTCGAGTTGGCATTCGTCGTGTTCGTGCGTAATTCGCGTTCGAAAATGTTTCGCGACAGGGTCGAGGCTGGCCAGAGAACACCTCGAGGTTGCTGGCCACGCGCTCGACGATGATGTTGGGTCGCTTTCGACCCGTGCTTCTTTAGGCCACAGTGTGACTTAGTTACGTAATCATAGTAAGGATAACAAAGACGTGACCATTTCATTCCTAACGGAATTCAGAATTTGTTAGGTTATTCTAACAAATACGAAATGGAACTCAGATTGATGAGTTCAATTTTCTGAAAGTGTTTTTATTGGACCGGTATTTATAAAGTGTGCATTTCCTGTTGAGAGAAGGTAATTGGGTATAATAATCGTTATTTGGATGTTTGCTTGTTAACGCCATATTTACGGATTTTCTTTTATATCTAAAGAGTTTATTTGGATAAAAAAAAGTTTATAACTTTTATTTCTATGGAGATTACGGAGTTTCTTGTATATCTGCTTGTAATATACATCTATTAAGAAATAGGTATCATACAGAATTTTAAATTGCAGAGCTGAGAGGAAAATTGATGAAATTTGAAATTCGTTAAATTGATGGGTCTCGTAAACCTAGTGTTAATGAATTTAAAGGATTGCTAAGTTTTGACTGAAAAATGGTCGATGTTTGAACTACTGTAACATTGAGAACAAAATTCGTTGAATCATCTGTTTGTGATTATTTATAAGGGTGAATAATTTGAGATGGTTGAATAAAATTTGTTCAAGGATTTTTTTTCGATTAGAAAGCAATATGAGCCTTGGTAAATTTTTATAAAGATTTTGCAATGAATTTATACAAAAGAAGTTTTCTTTTACAACAACCCTTTAAGAGTTTACATATGACTTTTGCCACCGTTTTATCGCATTTTGAGTGAAAAGCGTTAAAGGTGACAACATTTTTTGAATTATCTCATGTTTTCATTAGCCACGCAATGTTAAGGCGAACTTACATTGTCTAACGAGTTCTATATCTCTTTCTGACTTTCTTGGTTACAAAGATTTATTGCACATCCGCGCAAGAATTCGAAGCGCTCCCTCCTTAACAGTCGGGCGCAGACCTCTCGTTATCAGAACGAGTCAGTCTTTGAACTTCGATCGAGGAATGGCTCTTGGTAAATAAGAGGGAAATGGAAAATCGCGAGATATTTCGCTGCTCGATAGCCTGCCCCGTTTCAGTTACACAGAAATTTTATTTATCAGAACTTGGGAAACAGAACTGTCTGGACAACTGTATCTTTCGCATAACAATATTAGCTATAGATTTACCGATATTTCTTGCATATCTATTTGTAATATTTATATACTAAGGAATAGGGTAATACACCGTGCAGAATTTGAAATTGCAGAACTGAGAGGGAAATAGATTTGGGTATATTTGTATTGCTCCATCGATAAAACTCAGCAAAAATTGTTAGGAATAATAGCAATTATTTTTGCAAATTTTAATCATGAAATATAAAATTAGTCAAATTTCCAAAAGAAGCTTGATTATCCAACAGATTCGTTTCGATAACTAAGCTTCTTATTGGCAATTGCTGTGCCAAGAAATTATTCAAAATTGATGATTATAAAATTGCGAATTTTTATGGATTTTTGAAAAATTCACAAAGATTACGCAAAGGTGTGTAGAATATTAAAAGTTAACCGCAAATCGTGAAATTTAGAAAATGACACGAATCTTTATCCAAGTTCCATTCCTTTACTTGCCTACTTGACTGTTAAGATTTGCATTTGCATAAAAATCAACAACCTACCGATAATAATTGAGTTCAAGGAAACTAAGATAACTTTTCTAGATGTATGCCAGGCGTAATTCTTTTCCTTGTGAAATTTCTGTTGAAACAGCGAACTTCGTACCGTTCAGGTCCATTAATTATTCTCCCCTTTGTTAGTTTGTATAACAGGAGTCGATACTTCTACCACACGTGAACCGAATCAGTGGACGAGGAAACATTTCCTCGTGGTTATTTTTAATACCAATCGTGCTAAAATACAGGGCTTCTTTATTTATCCGAAGATCGACAAGAACTTTCCGGATAACCTAATAATGTTACACTTGGCTGTGGGCAGACGTCATCCATCTTGCTTAACTCGTTCGCTACCAACCGTCGCGTACAGTAGTGGACAAAAGTTGAAGATCAAAGAGCCAAGGAAAATAAACAAATTAATTCATAAAAAATAACAGTATAAATAAAATTCATAGGATACAAATTTTTTCTGAGGTTTTTCCAAGGATCGGAGATTCTTTCCCCTTTTTTTTCGTTTGGTCGATTCTCCGCGAGGAGGAAGAGCCAGTTACGTTTTTTAGTGCTAGAACTACCAAGGGGGTCAAAATGACCCAATTTGTAATTTTTGCAAATAAGGGGGGAAGAATTTGTAGACGGTGCTATAATAGATACAGTAGCGGACAAAAGTTTAAGACTAAAGGATCGAAGAAAATAAATTAATTAATTAATAAGAAATAACAGTATAAATAAAATTTGTATTCTATGCTAATCAACAAATAGTGTTCTACCATAATGATAATAAAAGTGAATAGGTAAACAATATTTACGAATGACCCAATTTGTAATTTTTGCAAATAAAGGGGGAAGAATTTGTAGACAGTGCTATAATAGATACAGTAGCGGACAAAAGTTTAAGACTAAAGGATCAAAGAAAATAAATTAATTAATTAATAAGAAATAACAGTATAGATACAATTTGTACTCTATGCTAATCAACAAATAGTGTTCTACCATAATGATAAAAGTGAATAGGTAAATAATATTTACGAATGACCCAATTTGTAATTTTTGCAAATAAAGGGGGAAGAATTTGTAGACAGTGCTATAATAGATACACTAGCGGACAAAAGTTTAATACTAAAGAGTCAACGAAAATAAATAAATTAATTAATAAGAAATAACAGTATAAATAAAATTTGCACTTTATGCTAATCAACAAATAGTGTTTTACCATAATGTCAATGAAAATGAATAGATAAACAATATTTGCGAATTATAAAATTATGTTTTTCATTGTCCTGTCGTTTTAAACTTTTGTCCGCTACTGTATATGTGGCACATCTGTTTCTTACCACAACCACAGACAACCACAAATGTGTGACAGACATTTTTGGGCAATTTACTAACAAGGGAAGTTTGCGAACCCGGAAATTCGAAAAAATCTGAAACTTCGTGTACAGGTAGAGTAAATCATCCATAACATACTCCTATTTTTTCATCTCTTGAATGTGAGATTCGAAACATTGTTGGAGTTCGTTTACTCTCGCGGTATCGGCCGAGGTGGCTTTGTTTTACAGAATCTGGAAATATACATCAACCGTGTGTCCTATTTTTATCCGTTACACACGCGTTTGTATATCGTGCGTTTCTAAATTCGATGCCACCGGGGGGTAACGGAGGGAAAACAGGAACGAATCCAAATTTCCGCGAGGGAATTACGAAAAATTCGGAACGGTGGAACGATGAACGTGAATCGAGAAAAATCATTATTCATTCTTATTTTATATATGTCCTCCGTTTTGTACTGTTACACTCTACGTATGTACACTAATAGATCTTACCTGTAAATTATTTAAATAAATAAATAAAAATGTAACTTTAACACTAGAACTACTGGAACAGTCAAAATGACCAATCGGTGATTACTCATAGTAAGCTTATAAGTTCACCGTGGTAAAGATTCCAAAATTTGCTAATAATAAATAAAAATTTGTTTTCTATGTATTTGGTATTTTTTCAAGTAATTTTCAATTTTATCTCTTTTATGCAAATAAGTACACTTTAATCGTCAGTAGTAATCCTAGCGTTAATTCAGTCTTTAATATTTTTCTAGATTCTCTGAAAGCTCCCTAGACAGGTTTTACAATTAGATATTTCATATACGTATGATTATCTTGCTTTTTAACTATTTTTAACAATTTTGCAAATCTAGGTGCATTCAAAGAAAGAAAGATGGAACGTGAATCACATTCAGTGTTTTCATTTCGTTTTGGTTAGGTTACACTCGCTCAGTTGGCTATTTCGACGTGTTGCTTCATAAACCTTGTTTTCGTGTGTATTAATGTATCTCGAATTTCCGTGTGGCTAAGATAATCTAAGGGATGATAAATGTCTTCCCTGTCCTTAGGCCGTTGGAATTCCTAATCTTCCTCTGAACTTCTTCGTCGAATTGCCCAGAGTATACGGGCGCGATTGATCTCTCAGTTGCTCGATAATTATGAAAAAGCTCGCTGCGGGTACCAGTACGTGGATGAAAGATGAAAGATAGAGGGAGGGAGAATTAAATTTTGGAACCATTCGTCAAACCAAGCTAATGGAATTATTTCCTCATCTATGTATTCTCTATCCTCATATGTACAATTTGAATATTAACCTTTCGACTGTCAATTTCTTTCTTTCTTTTTTCTTTTATCGATTTCTAACGTTACAAAATTTTCTAAATTTACGTAGGAACCAAAAATCGCGTAACGATTTGAAGCTTTAACCCTTCGAGTGCTGAATACTCTCGGCCTAAGTATTTCGTGTGGACGGCGATTGCGATGTTATTTGTACTTACACTGACAATCGCGTTGCAATAAGCGAAAGATCGAAGAAATTGATAAACGCATTTATTCGTCCACGATCCCTACCAGCAACCGTCGTCAGACGAATATATATGCGCCTATAAAACTCAAAGGGTTAATTTATTAGTCCCGTAACAGAATTCTTCAGTTCTTTTAAAACTTGTATCATTTCATCCGTGTATAAAGCACGAATAGCATGGGGGTGGGATACGTTTTATTTAACGAACGTCGATAAAAAATGGGGCTTGTATTCGCTTTGAGTATCAAAATTGAACGGGAATTCTTCGAAAATTGTCAGAGTTCGCAACATCCCTTTTTTTTCCGCGTAGCATATGCATGTATCGCGTGGGATAAAAGAGTTTTGTGGCAGCGATGTTAGCGTTTCAGTTTGAACAGTGATGACAGTCCAGCTAGGGGGCAGGGGAGGGAGGGAGGGGATTTTTTTTGTATCCTCCGGTGCTTTATGAAATTTTTTTCCCTCCCTTTCTCGAGAACTCGTAGATTCAATCTCTATCCCTCTCTTCTCCCCTCTTTTTCTCTTTCTCTCTCTTTTTTTTAATATTCCTGGAAACGTATTGCAGGGACTTTCGGGTTTGAACCACCCCAGCCTGGCTGCAATTAAAACCTCGCGGATTCTTTTCGCGATCGGTTTACGTTTCCACGCGTTTCATCCCCTGATTTTCCAAAAAGTTGTACAATAACGCAGAATAATCCTTCAATCCTTGCAATATGTAGCTGTCTTTTTAATATAGATTACTATAGGAGGGACATTTTTATAGAAATTTTGTACATAGGCGTGTCGAAGGGAAGGGTTTGAAAATTAGAATTCCATTGAAATTGTGGAAACTGAAAGGCTGAAAATTTAGCGGGAATTTTTGAAAAACAGGAATACACCAAATTTTCTTCGTTACCCACTTAATTTACATTCATCGGTGGATGCTCTCTTTTTTCTTCTGACAAAATTAGGAGTTGGATTATTACGTCAAAAAGAAAGAAAGAAATGTTAACATTGGTAGAAATTTTAACTTTAACTTGAACTTTATCAAAAACCCTTTAATGTATAATATATATAATTGGACTTCCATTTAGTTAAGAAGGTGAAGTAAGTGTTCAATAAAATCTTCGTACGATGTTAAGAAATGCAGATGGATGCAATAATTATTAATATTACTTGTTATACGGTGTATACTATTTTAATCGAAAGTGAAAACCTCGTAATCGTTTCCAAGTTCACGGACGACGAAGCACCCGGGAAACGGTTCTCCTGAACTCACCCTCCCCCCGGCTCATGATTTTTCCACTGGAACTGTCCCATTATCTCCTGAAAGAGAGAAAAACGTGGTCGCCCCGAGTTTTCCAGGCGTCGGGAAATCCCGACGAGTCTCTGGATACTTAAATCGAAGGGATCCCGCAGTGTTTGGCGTCGTTCCAACGAAATTGCGTGTCGACTGTACAACAGCCGCGCCTCTTTTCCTCTCGTCTCGTTGGAGCTTTTTGAAAATTCCCTAAAACGCGCTGCAGCAGTAGAGATCGATGTACAGTGCGCCTAAAAATTTTTGGGGCATCTACTCTGTGTACATTTTGCATTTTATATTCTCTGTTGCGTGTGCTCCTTCATCATGTACGAGTTATACTGCAAAGTGTCTCTCTGTATTGTATGCTCTATTCAAACCATTTTAACAAATTTACATTCGAGAACCAAAGCATTATTATTGTATTATTATTACTGAAGTGAAAAGAGCAAGCTTCGTATGTGCATATGTGCCCAAACTTTTGAAAGATACCACCATATATATTGCAATCTATATATAATTATATATTACAATTCCTTCTCGTTTCCACCCACCTGATTCATGATTTTTCCATCGAATTCTAATCTTGAAATTTCGCTCTTCGGGACACTTTTGTTTAATCCTAGATAACTAAGCTTAAGTGTTACTTATTACTTACTTATTACTTAAACTTATTAGTGTTACTCTGTAACTAATCGTAGACTACGAATTAAAAACGCGTATATTTTTATATTTCCCTTATTTATTTCAAACAAATTAGCGTAACTTCAGAGAAGTACTATAATAGTTTAATTACAAAACAGAAAAGTAGTAAAACATTAGCGTTTGCAATCTTGACCGATGTGAATGACATGAAATTATGTACGAGGAGATAACGGTGACAAAAGGTAACAAAAACAAAGAGATGAGAACCTGAGCGCAACGTACAATCCATGAAACAAAAAACAACGACAGTCCTGAAAACAATGTCACTCATAGATACCGCGATTATACAATTTTTTATCGATTTTCAACAGTATCACTCGTCGAAGGGTTGGCAGACACGATTATTCGTCGACAACGTGGAAAACGCGAGATCCTCAAATTCGACACGCGCGCTTATTATATATAACTGTTCGTCATCGGCTTAGAATGATTCACGCGAGAACACAGGGGCCGCCGATTTTAGATCGTGTTGGCGAGCATCGAGCAGCGGGAGGATCGACCGTGAATCAGAACGACGGGGTTGGAAAATCGCGGGAACGTAGGAGGACGTAGTGGCTCTTTTTGGGGTTAGGTAGTAGGGGTTGTCGAAGCTGGGGAACAACGTAGAGGAATCACATGGGTGGTTGGATGGGAATTAATGCAGTGTATCAAGAGTGGTTCAGTGTGGTGGGAATGATTTAGAAGTGAAGTAATGGTGATTTACAGATGAGAGTTGGGGTGGTTGCGGTAATGGAAGCTCCGGGAAAACGATACATATTTATTCAGTGTCCACGTTGTGTGAATAAAAATAAAATAAATATGTCATAATGAAAATAAAAATAACTGTACAGACAATATTTGTGTACTATAAAACTACGTTATACTCTATGTCCTGTCGTCTTAAACTTTTGTCCGCGATTGTAGCATCATGAAATGAGTTAAGCTAGACCACGTTGTGTGAATAAGAATAAAATAAATATGTCATAATAAGAATAAAAATAAATGTACAGACAATATTTATGTACTATAAAACTACGTTTTACTCTATGTCCTGTCGTCTTAAACTTTTGTCCGCAATTGTAGCATCATGAAATGAGTTAAGCTAGACCACGTTGTGTGAATAAGAATAAAATAAATATGTCATAATAAGATTAAAAATAACTGTACAAACAACATTTGTAGATTATAAAACTACGTTTTACTCTATGTCCTGTCGTCTTAAACTTTTGTCCGCTACTGTAACATCATAAAATTGTTTAAACTATAGGATGCAGCCCCGCACAGGAAACGCACATACTTGCATGCGACACCATCCCAAAAAATAGAACGACTAACTCTTTATTTTACAATAGTTATAGTGGTTGAAAAAGTATTATCCCCCTAAACTCGTTACACGCTCGTCGCTAGGTACCGTTTGACGAACTCTCGCGTCCCCGTTGACGTTGACGAGCGCCAGGCGCTGTTTTCCGGGCCAACCTTATCGTTCTTTTCAATTACGCCGATTAATTAATTTTAATTACTTCGCACGGCGCCGTGCGAAATCGAATTAATCGCGTTTTATCGGTAGAAGTCGAGCGGTAATCGAAGCGATTCGCGGGGAAACGCGAGTAGTATCCGATCGGCGGCGGATTAATCAGCGGCCGTCACTCGATCTCGACCAGCGAACCGGTCGATATCCAGCTTTTGTCCAACCTTCCGTGGGTGTTCTATTTCGAGCGCAAATTCACTCCGGTAGGAATATCACAAATGGAATTGGCGCTCACCGAGTTAGCCGTTCTCGAGCCCTGTAGGTTTTGATGTTGCGTGCAGGAGATAAAAAATTGACGAACGAAACGGCACTGTACCGATTAGAGTTAGTGGTGGGGGGATGAAACCTTGAGCAGCAACAATTTTTACTCTAGCTGTATCCAGTGTCTTCTGTACATATAAAAAGATATGTACTGACTGACTGACTGATTCGTTATTGCAAAGCTTAAATTACCAAAGCTGGAAACATGAAATTTGGATAATGTGTTTCCTTTATAACGTAGGCACCCACTAAGGAAAGACTTTTTGATATTCCACTCCTAAGGGGGTTAAATAGGGGTTGAAAGATTGTTTGAAAATTCGCCGATTTTGAAGCAAGCACTATGAAAATTGATGTTTAGCTTTTTGAGTAGAAATAAAGAAATACGTGTTTCTACGTTTTTGGAAAATCAACTCCCAAACGGGTAAAATAAGGGATGAAATTATGTTTGAAAATCCGTCGATTTTAAAGCAAGCACTATCAAAATTAATAAGTATTTAACTTTCTGGTTAAAATTAAAGTTAAGGGATTGCAAAATTGGACATCTCTTGAAAATCGTTAAAATCCAAATCAAAGTACTTCCGCGTGGGCAAAGCTACGGGTAACAGCTAGTAATAAATATAATACATTTTGTGACTAGTGATTTGATCTATTTCTAAGTAATCTATCATACAAAAATATGTGTAAGTGAGAATGATGGAAAAATTAAAAAAAGTTTAGGCAAAATTGCATTAATCTACTATAGTATAATTACCTCGATTCAATGATGTAGTTTATTTTTATATGATTTTCTGACATCCAGTTGCATTATTTTTGTATCAGCCTGTACTTTTTGAAAGCTACAGCACGTTATCTGTATTTCTGCTGGCAAGTACCTAATACGATGTGAAAGATATTTGCATGATAATAATGGAGGTTCATCAGAGGGCACAAAATGGCGAATTTCAAGGGGTGAATAACCCCCAAGTAGCTAAGGCAGCGTCGTACGAAGCTCATGCGAGAGTTCTTCGCTAGCTTTGCGCTACTTTAACTTTGGTTCACTCTCTCAGGCCGACATAAGTAATTCCGACGACTTATATACCATGAGCTATGGTCGATGAACTCTAGCCACGAAAAAAAGTTCAGACTACGTCCCTGTGCGCTTCGTGGCAACTCGAAGTACATACATACTACACCTACTGTCTCATCCGAGAGAGAAATTCGCCTATAGGGAGCTAACTCGGTGAAGAACTCGCAGTTTCTTCGATTCGTACACCCTCCATGGGGAATCTATAGGGGGTTTCTTTGAACAGTAGTTTTCGAGAAACTGTGGAACCCGTTTTTAACCAGAGACACCCTTCAAAGATTTAAATGCTTGACCGTTAGTCGCCAAGTTCTTAAACTTCAAATATTAAAATAAATAAAAAATTAAATAGTATCGCAAATTCTTAAACTTCAATTACTTTGTTTATTATTCAGACCCACAGTTTAAATAGTCATATATGTAAATTTTAGTATATGACTTAATTAAACTAAACGAACTTTAATATTTATATTCTGAACCCTACTAAATATTTTGCACTTGAAAATCTTTGAAGTTAGTATTGTTAGACGACTAACAGTCACCTTTCGAGTGTAAAGGGTGAATAGAACAGCAACGAAGCGAGTAAATCAGTTTATAAATTGAACGGTATCTAAAATTGTTTCCTGTAAACTTGGATAATCGAATTTGAGAATCGTATAATTTAATCACACGTCAGGGCGAATACCGCGATGTTTCGAAATTGAATAAGAATTTCCTGTTTAACGCGTTCAAATATTTATCGCGAAGCGGAGCACCCTTCATTCATCAGAGAAATTATTTTGAATAAACTCGAAGCGTGCACGGACAAAAATACGAATCGTAATTAAAGGGAGCGCGGTACGAAAACGCGGAAGTTGCGCTTTAAAAAATTCAACCCCGTCCTCCTCACGACCCCTCCTATCGATCCTATCCGCCCTGTGGTACGCTGCCGCGCTCTCTACGTCGGACCGTTCCACGATGAACGTCGTGAAATTCGCAAAATTTCCAACGACTCCGTGCACGTCGAGCCCAAGAAGAAGGTATTCTTGAAACAGGAAAGAAGAGGGAAAAAAAATGAAGGAGGCCGCGGTCAATTTAATATACTCGAGCACAAGGAATTCTTTGTTGCCCAGGTCGACTTAATCTCCGGCGCATACATCGTTGAAAGAGGGCTTGGCGGGGAGGAAGGGACGAAATAAAAGGAGCAGGGGGGGCTCTATCAGGAGAACGAATCGTACGTCGACGGTGGTGTTCCCACGGGACCACGGCAGTATCCATCCGCTCACCCCCGCGAGGGGGTGGAATTCCAGACGGAAAAGCCCCCGCGACGTGTCGTCGGTGCAGATATCGATCGGTCCGGGCTAGTCGCAGCTTCTCTTTAAGTCATCCGGGGCCCTGGACCACCCACGCGTCCGCCCCTGCCGCGTCCCCGCCACCACCACCACCACCACCCACGCATCCTGCAGTTTCCACCCTCGCCTCTCTCCTCCAACTCTCTCCGTCCCTGTCCCTCTCTGCGATACGCCACCAGCCCTCTTTCCTCGCTCGCTTTCCGCGCCGTCTTCACATTTTCGCTGTCGCCGAGGCTCTTCAAGGTTCCGTCGCGTCGACGAGCACCCGCTGCACAACCCTTTTGCTTCGAGCTCGCGATCTTTGAGCTAGCATCTTGGCTGGAATAGTTTGTTTTCGACGCTTAGGTAGTTGGATATCATACGTAGCAGGTTTCGTGGTTTCATTTTCTTGCTTTCGCGAGGGATAGGTATCCGAGGTTTTGATGATGTGGTGGGAACAGAAGGAATTGGAGAATTTGAAAAAAGTAGGTTTCTTAAGGTATCGAGTGCTAGGGAAGAGGTCTGTACCGAGTGGTGGATTTAGGTATAGGCTGAGTAGGCTATAGCTTAGAGCAGTGAATTTAAGGAAAATTCATATTCATAAGTTTTTAGAATGGTTAATAAATTTTCACAAAAGGATACATTGAAATCTAATATTTTACGTCTGTGTTTGCGATCCCTCTCCTTACTTTCTATTTTTATCATAGAAAAAAGGGGTAGAAAAAGTATGGTAGCCTATGGCGGTAAAAACTTAAATCGGTCTCTTCCTGAAACTCCAAGAATTTTCCTGAATCCTAAGAGTACCTGTTCGACTTCCAATATAGAAACCAATGATTCTTCAAGTTCTCACACGAATTTATCGATCGGTTTCCTAGACAATCCCATCATTGTGTGTAGGATCCCATGCATAATAGACGGTTTCTCCTCCTCAGCGTTACTCTGAATCACCTCGCGAACTCGATCAATGAACCTGCATCGCGAGAGCCCACCACCACAACCGTGCCGCCTGCTTCTCATATTCTCCCACTGATCCCCGAACAATATAGCGCCAGCTATCTTCGGATCTCTTTGTTAATCCCTCGGACAACGTCTCTCGAGGCGCGATCTGTTATTCATATTTGCTGCTCGCCCTCCCCTTCGCTCCTGTCCCTTCCCACGCAGCTAGAGCTTCAGCGTCTCTCTCAGTTTCTCTATTTCTCTCCCTCTGTTTCTCTTTTTCCCTCTGTACGTCTCTGTCTCCCTCTCCCCCCCTCTCTCTGCTCGTTGAATCATCGGCCTAGCCTTGTCGAAGCTCGCTTCCAGGTCTCCGGGAACCACCTAGCCCCGCGCCGGCTTTGTCCCTTTCGGGAAGCTAAGTGCCACTTGCCGCGAGTATTTTCGACGTTCAACCGGAGAACTTGACACCGTTCCCCGTGTACGCGCGACCTCGCGAATGTTCCTTGGCCCTTTGTTCGCTCACCACGCCAGACGGCGTGCTTGGGGACTTTCGTTACTTTCGTTTGCCCTGGGGAATCTGCATCCCGCGAGGGCTACGGAAATTCGATATTTTTGTTCGTGGTTGACGGAGGAGAGGATTTGGGTCGAAAGTGGGTCTGACGTTGGGACGGAAGAAGGTTCGGGGTCCGCCTTTTCTACGTTTCATCGAACCGTTGCTTTCTGATGGGTGTAAGTTCAGAATGTCTCATGCTGAATGGTACACTTAAGTTTCTGTGAAACTTGAATATTTTTAGAAATTGAAATGTGTTCAAGATAGGATAACGTTCGAAGTTTGCTCTTTCTCTGTTTGATCGGATCGTTGCTTTCTGATTGTAAGTACAGGCTGTCTCATCTGAGATGACTCACTTAGGTATATACAATACACGACATACTATGTATAAAATTTCTATAAAAATGTCCCTCCTCTAGCAATCCATATTAACACTTAATGGGGAGATTTACTTTTGTTATTAGTCAGTCTTGAACTAGGATTTTTCAGTGTTTTTCAGTTATTAGTGTAGTTAACAGAATGCATTTCTGCTCTTCCAGAGGTACAATCTCTTAACAAATTCAACTCCAGTTCTAGACTAACTAATAGCAAAAGTAAACAGAATCAATAGCAGAGGAAAGAATTGGAGACCTCCCCATTCGGTTGGTTAAATATTAAAAAATAGCTAAGTATTGCAAGCGTTAAAGGATATTGATCCTGTAATTGCTTGTCGTCGAACAAAGAATACATCGAATGCCCGTCACGCGAATTCGAGATGTTCTTTCAGAATTCGCAAATGACTGTTGTTCAGTAGCAGTCGCCTTGAATTTTCATTGAAAGTTCACCGGTTGAAACGAGCAGCGTGACTTATCCTACATCGTTCGACCTACGCGGTCCAATTTGTTTCCCGGCTGCACCGGCAAACATATACAACTTGCCGCGGACAAAGGACACACGGCCCGCGAACGACTGCGATTGTTCTTTGACGATGGTCTCAAGGTTTCCTCGGAAGTTCTTTCTTCAAGGCACGCTGAAAATCTTCGAGCCCACCTAACCCAGATTCATGTACTCTCCTTTACGCGGGCGTATTCACAGACACACGAACCCTCTAGCAAACGTTTCGATGCATAATTTTCGAAATTTCAATACCTTTTATCCACACCGCACAGTATTTAACCTTTAGTATCCACTCAGCGAAAATTTCAGTGTTTCTACAGTAACGGGCAAAAGTTTAAGATTAAATGGTCAACGAAAACAAATTAATTAATTTGTAAGAAATAGCATAATGAACAAAATTTGTATTCTATGTTAATCAATAAATAGTTGAGTATCAAAATAACAATAAAAATGGTTACACAGACAATATTTGCAAACTGTAAACTTATTCTCTACGTTGTACTCTTGTCTTAAATTTTTGTCCGCTACTGTAAACTATCTTTTGCCATTTTCAATGATAATGGTATAATTATTTTCCATCGATATCCAGTAATTATCGAAAGTTCCATACTTGATTGGTAACAAGTATCAAGTATTTACAATTTTCAACCCTCAACCCGCTAAAAGATATTTGAGTAATTTTCGAACTACCCTGTGGAAATTCGTTACTTCTCGATAAAACGCTCAGTTTCCCAAATGGTATAATTCTCCATCGATACACATAATGATTATCAAAATTTTCATACTTGATTGGTAACAAGTATCATCAGGTATTTACAATTTTCAACCCTCAACCCGCTAAAAGATATTTGAGTAATTTTCGAACTACTCTGTGGAAATTCGTTACTTCTCGATAAATCGCTCAGTTTTCCAAATTGTATAATTCTCCATCGATACACATAGTGATTATCAAAATTTTCATACTTGATTGACAACAAGCATCAAGTATTTACAATTTTCAACCCTCAAACCGCTAAAAGATATTTGAGTCATTTTCGGACTACCCTTTGAAAATTCGTTACTTCTCGATAATTCGCTCAGTTTTCCAAATGGTATAATTCTCCATCGATACACATAATGATTATCAAAATTTTCATACTTGATTGGTAACAAGTATCATCAGGTATTTACAATTTTCAACCCTCAACCCGCTAAAAGATATTTGAGTAATTTTCAGACTACCCTGTGGAAATTTGTTACTTCTCGATAAATCGCTGTTTTCCAAATGGTATAATTCTCTATCGATACATATAGTGATTATCAAAATTTCCACACTTGATTGGCAACAAGCATCAAGTATTTACAATTTTCAACCCTCAACCCGCTAAAAGATATTTGAGTAATTTTCAGACTACCCTTTGGAAATTTGTTATTTATCGATAAAACGCTCTGTTTCCAAATGGTATAATTCTCCATCGATACACATAATGATTATCAAAATTTTCATACTTGATTGGTAACAAGTATCATCAGGTATTTACAATTTTCAACCCTCAACCCGCTAAAAGATATTTGAGTAATTTTCAGACTACCCTGTGGAAATTTGTTACTTCTCGATAAATCGCTGTTTTCCAAATGGTATAATTCTCTATCGATACATATAGTGATTATCAAAATTTCCACACTTGATTGGCAACAAGCATCAAGTATTTACAATTTTCAACCCTCAACCCGCTAAAAGATATTTGAGTAATTTTCAGACTACCCTTTGGAAATTTGTTATTTATCGATAAAACGCTCTGTTTCCAAAATATCGACCTTCAAGTAGGAACAAACAACTTTTCGTGCCCGCGGTAAAATCTGCAACGCTTCTGAAAAACGGGAAAGTAAGTAGTAACCGATAGACCGGCCTCCTCCACGGCCGCAGTCAGCGTTTTCGCGTTTCCAGAGGCTTTTCCCGACCCCTCCCTCTCCCGCGTTCCCCGCAGGAAGCCACGAGTATCGATCTCTCTGCCTCGTACACGAAATCTCCCTCTCCCCTCCGCGCCTGTGTGCCTCGTTCATTATGCTTGTTCCGCGGGGTAAGGGGAGAATGAGGAGGAGGAGGGGAGGGAGGCTGGATGTTAGGAAAGGAGAAGAAAAGGTGGCGGAGTTCAGAACGGGAACGGGAGGAACTGCATTCGTCGATGAGAACGAGCTCGATGATAATAACAGAGGTCATCCACGGGGCTATCTGTCCCCTCCCCCCTCCTACCCACCCCCTCTTTCGAATCACGTCTTTCCCAGCTGCGGAAAGTTTGCTCAACTGGTTCATCGTGGTCCAAGTTGAGTCTTGAAAGAATAAATCGCTGACGTATAGACGAAAGGGCGAGAAATGAAAACTTTTTAAAGACCTATGGGGTGAGCTTTGGTAATTCTGAGAAAAATAAGGGATGAACGATGGACACTAAGAACCTAGTGCTTAATTTTTGTATAGGATGATAAAATAGGGGGGAATAATAAAAGAAATGGTTTAAAAAATGCAAGTTTTCCTCATTTATTTTTTTTTGAAATTTTCCACATTTTTAACGTCTACGAGAATGAAAGATGCAATTTCATCAATTTTATATAATTGGTAGTTTATCCGTGTGCTCTTCGTGTTATACTGTCATAGGGTTAAGCAAATTAAACTGGTTATCTCATAAACGAACGAGAATTTGTTTCGCAAGATATCGACAAGTTGCGGTTGATTTAAAAAAAAAAAAAAAATGTTTGATGACTTAACTCTTATCCAACGCCGCCGGAATAATATTTCCGAATGCAAAGGAGGCATCGTGAAAATTGGACGATAAGAACCGAGGTATTACTTGTGTTGAAAAGCTTCCGGTGAATTAGGTCTGCTCCCACTGTAACCATAACGCGATCCTCCCGAGATAGAGGCTTACTCAGTCAGTCAAAAGGCGATTCATGTCCCCCTTCTTTGGATTCCGGGAACGTTCAGCATTTGTTGAGGAGCAAAAAGAATGTATGACAAAAAAAAACAAGTACCTCGATTTAACAGAAGGAGCTTTGTGAAGGAAAGAGTTACTGTGCTATCTCAACAACTTCAAATGGGGCGGTTTAATACATCGTATTGTTAGATTCCAAGTCCTTCAAAAAATATGTGAATTTTGTTTATACTGTTATTTCTTATTAATTTATTTATTTTCTTGGACCCTTTGGCCTATAACTTTCGTCCGCTACTGTATATTTATTTCTTAGTGTACAGTAGCGGACAAAAGTTCAAGACAATAGAACAATGTAAAATATAATTTTATGATTCACAAATATTATTTATCTACTCATTTTTATAGTCATTATGGCAAAACATTATTCATTGATTAGCACAGAATACAATATTTATTTACACTATTATTTCTTATTAATTAATTAATTTATTTTCTTTGGTACTACCCTTTGGTCTTCAACTTTTGTCCGCTGCTGTACCTACATCTCCCCAAAAATTCCTGCTTCCATCCACACGAGCGAACCCCTTCCCGAACGTTGCCCTTAATAAACTCCCTTGACAGCGAAACCGAGTCGTTTTAATTTCCTCCTCGGAAGCGGCGCAAAAATTCGTCCAGCCGTTGCACGTGGTTCGTCATCATCCCCTGCGCGCCCAGGGGGTGGAAAACGCGCAACCCTTTGGCGCGCCGGAGGTGGAGGAGGAGGTCTTGGTGGTGCCGTTAGCAGGATTTATGGCCGTGGCGATATTAAAACGCAAATGTAATTTACGAGCGCAGCTGCCGGCGCTACGCGCACGCCGACCGGTATCAATCGTTTTCCGCGCGAGGAGAAGAGAATAAAGCGCGCGGACTCCCACGTGGAGTGGCTGAAACGAAAATCCTGCCGCCGGGTAACGAGGTTACCGTGCCCGTTTCTCCGTGACGAGCTTTCGCCGTGGGATTTCGCTCGTTTTCGTCCCCGACGAGAGATATCGATACTCGCCTCTGTTCTTTTTTTCCCTTCGTTTTATCACCCTCTTTTTCTTTTCTTTTCTCGCTCTTTAAACTTCAGTTTTTTAACTTTAGTACGATTACTTTCTTGGGTATCGCCGGTTTGTTTTATTTTTTACCTTTTTGGGATTATTTTTTTGATACATTTATTTTTTGGGTTTACTCTGTAGGTCGAAGTAGGTGAAACTGCGACGAAATAGTGATAATATAATAGCTTTTTTTAACCCTTTGAACTTGAAAGATGGCTATCAGTTATCAAACGATAATTTTGCAAATTTTCAAACTCAAAGGGTTAGAGAGTCAGTATAAGTAAATTTTAACATATTGTTAAACTAAACGAAATGAAATTTGATATGTGTGAATCTTATTAAATATTTTACGTTTGAAAATCTTTGAAGTCAGTGTTATTAGTCGCCTGTCGAGCGTAAAGGGTTGATAGCGCAGGTGTGTTAACGAGTTAACGAAACGCTTGGATAACGAGATACTAAGGATATGGAGTTGTATTTGAGAGGCTGCAATTAGATTTGAAATATTCCGCACTTTTTCTTCCTCAAGATAATAGGGTAATCTTGACACAGGCCAACGTAGTAGCTTTCAATTCGCAAGACTCTATGAAAATGTACTCGGTGCAGATGGACAAGGAAAGACTCGTAAACTATCGGAGATGGAAAAAGAGTAATTCGATTTGGATGAGAAGATACGATGTTCCATTCGAACTTTCTCCGGGGCTATATATCACGCAGGCTTCAAAGCTAGTTTCAGTTTCTGGAATGGAACCCGAGCATATTTCTGTCGTACCCGCTGTTTCGTACACACGATGGCGGAAAAATCAATTCGAAGCGTGACAAATTTTCACCTTCCCACCGACTCTGCGCGAGAACTCGTACCTACTTGGACTTTCGAGATAATCTCCAGAAGATTAACCCCTTTGGTATACAAATAAAATGGAATTTGATGCGAAAAATACTATTTAATTTTGTTCAACTGAACAAAGTTGTGTGCAAGCTTGGAAGCAAGAAAATTTTATTTCGAAATTCTTTTTGAATGGGGGCTGGTGGGAAGTATCTTGAATATTCTAAACAAAACAGAATCGATGCACGAGTGAAATAATTGAATAGTCTAATAATTAATCAGCAATTAAGTAATCTAATTCCCTGCAAACAGCTGTTGACTAGTCAAACTCGTCAAAGTCTACAGTGAAAAGTCGACATGAAATGAATGACGACCCTGACTCGTTATTGTATGTCAAGGGGTTGGTACAAAAAAGAAGGAACAACGAGGAAAGAATGGGGCTACAGAATGTAAAAAAGGCTCTCTTATTTCAACATCATCCCCCCTTATTATTCCAATTTCCATGTCTTCAACGATTGCGCACGAGAATCCCTATTTTTACCTTCAACTTGCTTATCTAACTTCCCCCCACTTTACGATTCCTCCAGCAACTTCACACGAAAATCCATATTTTGACCTTCAACTTTGCTATTTAACTTTCCCTCACTTCGCAATCTTTCAACAACTTTGCACAAGAATTTGTATTTCGTTCTTCGGTTACCCTTTTACCTCAGACTTCTCCAATATCGCCTGGAAACCCGTACGTTTCCTGATCTTCGAGATGGTCCCCAATCACGTATATCTAACAAAGTTAACCGAACTCCTTTCTCTGGTCAGATCTTTCTAAAATTAACCCTTTGAGGCGAGACCACGCGTTCATTTGTACGTGATGGGATATTAAGGCAAATGGGCAGTGGCAAATTGCAATAATAAATACGATACATAAATTATATTTTATACACAAACTTGGGAACAAATTACATAAAACGAAGTACAAGAA
>JAOPTO010000855.1:0-130630 GCA_033822845.1 Tetrapedia diversipes
AGAATGCATGTAATTGTGCGAAAATATACGAAATATTCCAAATATCGTACGCGTTGTATCATTTAAAAGAGGAGACACGCCTCTGTTTAAGCTCCATTTCTTCGGCAGTGCTTATAAATATTCAAATTTGCATAAAAATCCGCAACGTAGCGATGTTTGAATTTAACAAATGAATTAAGATTTTCTTAATCCTGATTATTACATTATAAGAAAATCTCCATTCGTATTACACTAGAGAGTGCTCGAACGCGAAGCAATTATTAACCATTTGCACTCGAGAGGTGACTGTTAATCGTCTAATGATACTAACTTCAAAAATTTTTTAATTCAGAATATTTACTAACATTCGCCTATATTAAACTTCGTTTAATTTAATTAAGTAATATACTAAAATTTACATGTACCACTATTTACCCTTTGAGTCTAACTAATAAATGAACTAACTAAAGTCTCAAAATTTGCGAAACTATCATTTGGTGACTAACAGTCACCTCTCGAGCGTAAAGGGTTAACACGTTAAGTGCCCAGCCCGTTTTGGTTGCCGTTCCGTTCAGACCCAGACTACATGAAGTGGTACAGAAAATTTCGTAACTTTTGTTTACCTTGTTTCAATAAATTACATTGACTATTTTATATTATGTTCTTTTACTTAACCCTTTCGCTTCGAGTGTCGCATATATGCGGCATCCACTTCATGGCTTATGGGTACGAGCGCCGCATATATGCGGTATCCAAATGCCTTTTGTATTTTAATAATTTTGAATGTCTTTTCACGTTAGAAATGTAAATATTCTTGTTACATTAGAGCAACGACTGTTTTATTCAACACAGTTGTTATTTAAGAGTTTAAGAAACGTATAATACAGAAACCACGCGGATTGCGCATATTTCTGACGCGAGTTTCCGTTCAGTGACGGTACTTCGGCTAACTGGACTGCCGTAGCGAAAGGGTTAAAGCATTGACCGGACAAAAACCGATGTCGAAATCTAAGCTAAAATCTGTGGCGTGACACTTAACGTGTTAAACATGTTAGAAAACTCGAAAAGATGAAGAATCGGGTGAACGTACACCGAACTGGTCAAATGTAAAGCAATTTATAAATACATTAGAAAATTCGAAAACATAAAAAATCGGGTAAATTTCGATTAATCTGGAAAATTCGCGTTGAAGAATTCGTTACAGCGGAATAATAAGTATCGTGTTAGCAAAAGAGTTAAACAAAATCATGCGTTTCGTTGATGTTATTCTTTCGATGTCGTTGTGATCACAAGATCGTAATCAAAACGTGGCTCTGTAACATTTCGTCGACAAGATATTAACTTCGTTTTGCCCTCGTCACAGTTACGCGAACCTGTTATCCGCGTTTCGCTGAAACATCGCTTTTCCTTTCCGCCGTGACATTTAATCCTTCCAAGGTCTCGCATGTCCTGGAAGCGAAATCTCGACGCCGTGGTTCTGATAGGATTTTACGGGACGAACATTGTTTGACATGGTAAATATTAAAGGAGTCGTCGGGCTTCTCTGTTGCCGAATACGAGATCCGTTTGGAAGGACGGCATCCTATAAGCGACGAGTTCCCTATAAGCAGAAAAACGTTTACCTGGAAGGAATAAATGAAATTTTCAATTCTTGATCATTTTTTTGATATAGGATTCGGTTTCAAACAATTTCGAAGCTGTTTCAAGAGAAGTATTCTTCTAAAAGCGAATTACTTATGTAGTATCGTGGTCAATTTTATAGTTTAAGAGAAAGTGAGGGATGGACAGCGAGAGTTCATGCCTTATCCCATTGCGATCGCCTGAGACTGAGGACGCTTAAAGGCGTTCGACGCAGTTTGGCTGAGCTCTGATATTTGCAATAGCAATTCGGTGCAGAATACAAAAAAAAATAATATTGTTTTAATGTATAAAGAGTTGAGAGTTAAACATAGAGCTGCGTGGCAGAGTTGAGCTAGAAATTACTGAGTGATGTATACTTTTGCTATTAATCATATTAATAATAATAGTAATAATAATACTATTACTACTACTACTACTACTAATAATAATAATAATAATAATAATAATAATAATAATAATAATAGTAATAATAATAATAATAATAATAATAATCTTAAGATCTCTTTCTACAGTAATAATCCTAGCGTAAGATCTTGAGAATATGCAAATTAGAAGGAACAACTAAGACCGACTAATTAATTGACAAGAGGAACGTTTCTTAGGTTTAAAAGTACGATATGAAAAGTTTCACGGAAAATTCAGCACGTCTGCTTAGAAATTTTACGGTGCGAAAATCCTTAGAGCGAAGAAATAGTTATCGGTTATTATTCTAATGTTTGCTTGCTACCCTTGGAATCATAAAATATGCGACGAAACAGATCGAGATCACGTTTAAAGTGCAACTATCTCTGACGTGTTTGGAAACGGGCATGTTTCCGAATTGGAACACAGGAATTGGTTATTTACTACGCCCGGATAGTTCCATTGCTAGAGAAATCGTTCGGAAAACGAGGGATCCGGGTTGGATGCTCGTGATTGCAATCCAACAGGCCAATTTCTGTTTTTTTCTTACCGCAAACCATTTTCAGCGATACACGCGTTTCTCCTCGAACGGCTAACAATAAGGGAATGGCACCCAACGATAAAAATGTTTTAAAGCTCCCGCGAATCCTACGATCGTTGTTGTTTGATTGCTCTTACGCACAAAAAGCTAGTTTCGAAACCCTTCTGTTCACGCATATAGAGAGAAAGAGAGCTGTCCATATTTCTGCGATCTGAATTGGATCGTGCATAATCACCAGATATGTGGGCTATAATACGAGCTGATGCGAATCCGATTTGCATGTTCATTTAGTAATAATTGAACGGATAACGGTATTCGTTGCTGTTGGACGATAGCCAGCCGAGTTATTCCGTGTTATTCCTCTGTGTTGTTGAATTAAAAGAGACTTCTTTATTTTTATTACAACCTAATTTTTAATATGAATGTAATTAATGCGATATTGCATTCACATTAAAAATACCAAATGGGGTGAAATGACCCGTTTCAAAATTTACTTTACAAATCGTACGTTCGTTGTTATCTCTTTCGCTTTCCGTTATTACAACGCAGAAAATGTATCGTCACTCTTGGTTAGGCATCCTGAAAGCATCATTGCTATTGTAGACGTAGGAAAGCTAGATGCTGCAGTCAGTGACCACCGACCGGACCGGTCGTTGATCTGAAATTTAATTATCTGGCTACCTCTGGCCTGAATTCACTTTAACAATATTAACAGGCCGCATTATTATGCAACATTCACGCGACGCGTTGAATTAATCAGTAAGAAGCGAACTCGGTCGTCGATGAATAATTAAAAAGCGTCGCGCGATTTTCGAGTGTCATCGTAAACCGATTACTATTTCAGATTCGGTCGTTCCGTTTGTGGTTAGCCGTTTATGGTGTCATAGAACGGTATCAGAAGTTGGTAAGCGAATTTCCACGCGTTTACCTTTAATTTATTCTTGATTAATGTAACGCAACGCAATATTGTTTCATATTTAAAATATTCAAAGTTTCATAGCTCTCTCTATGCGGGGAGGCTATTGTCACTGATACAGTGAACCGAAACTGTATTATTTGAATTACTACCGTTCTGTGGTCAAACTGAAGCTACCCTTAATACTCTGCAAGCGAATTCTAAAGCATTTATAGTCGAACCAGTTTAAACCTACACCGTTCACACCTCTATTGTTTCGTACCTGAAATGGCCACAGCATTAGCAGCCCCTTTCTAAAGCGTCCACCAAGGTCGTAGTGGCTTGGTTAATGAAATGTCAAGCAAATTTTTAATGAAATTTTGACAAAGCTGACGTAAAAAAGAAATTTTAGTTCGTATTTATCAAACCTTTATCCATTCCTTTCGTTTTCTGTGATTCGTCAAAGTTATATCAATTCAAATGAATCACAGACCGCAACGATTACGCTATAAAAATCACTGTTTCTCGTTCACCTGAATACTAATTAGCTTCCTGAACCAACCAGTTTCTCTGTTTCTTGCAGAAATCCGCACCATCCACATCCTTCGTCTCCATTTTGCTTTTCCTTTCATCGTCCCCCCTAACCGCAACCATAACCACTGTTAGAAACTTACTGGAACAATAATTCTCGCTTATCCCTCCTCCGTCTCCGTGTTTCTAGTTCTGAATGAATATTCACGTGATCGTTGACCGTCTAATTCCACGCGATCGACAAAGATCGAGGGCAAGGGAAAGGGATCGGTAATAATCCAGCCTGAAGTTAACCTAAGGTATTCGACAGTCGTTGTAGCTGTTAATTTCACTGCGGCCTATGGCGTACAATGGAGCAAAAGCTTTCAGCGTAGCTAAATGGTGGTACGTTTCGCGATATAATGATGTAAATTGCACTCCCGCGTGGCGTACTCTAATACACAAGATATCGTGCACGTTGACGCAGCTTCCTGTACGCGTGTACACGCGTGCGTGTGCGTGTGCGAGAGACAGAAAGGTAGAAATATCTACAGAGAGAGAGAAAGAGAGACAACTAGCTGCGTGTACATTGTCGGTGAAAAGTTCGAAAACATCACGAGTTATAAGTGCTGTAAGGATTTAACCCTTTGACTGCTAAACACTTCCGGTCGAAGTGCTCTGCGTGGACGGTGCTCTATTAGCAATTGTGTTGTTCTAAATTGATAAAATTTTGTTGCTCGAAAAATCTTACAAACGCATATACGCGTCCATAATCCACGGGAGTAGCTTTTGCCAGGGACGCATATATGCGTTCAGAATTCGCTGGAGTAGCTTTTGCCAGGGACGCATATATGCGTTCATAGTTCGCATGAGTAGCTTTAGTCAGAGACGCATATACGCGCCCATAATCTACACGAGTAGCTTTCCTTAACACTAGAACTACCAAACCAGTCAAAATGACCAATTGGTGGTTACTTATAGCAACCTTATAAATTCACTGTGGTGAAGCTTCCAAAATTTACTATGATTTTTTGCAGAAAGTATAAATAAAGATTTGTTTTCTATGCATTCAATATCTTTTCGTGTAATTCTCAATTTGATCTCTTCCATGCGAATAAGTACACGTTATTTGTCGGTAGTTCTAGTGTTAAACGCATTTATGCGTCCGTAGCAGTCAAAGGGTTAAAGAAGGAAGAGATACAGAGGTGTGCGCCTTGATATTTTCGGCCGAACAACTATCATTTCTGTATTAAAAGGCAGTAATAGCTCTGTTTTGCTCAAATTTCGGATTAATTTGTCTCTTTGAGTGTCGTAGAGATCACATTTTGTCGCTTGCCCGTGGATAACGAATGTCTTTCGATATTATGTATAGGGTGGTACGTGAGGTAGCATCTCTCACGTAGAAAGAAAGAATTTGGAACGATGTTACATTCGAGATTCCTCCATTCGAAAATCTGTAGAAGTGTGTAAAATTGTTATGCTTGTAAGGAAATTAACGAGAGATTCGACAAAGATAGAAACTGAGAAGTGCCTCTGAACTTTTGAACGGTACTGTACACATATACGTTTGACGTAGTTAACTCTGAAGCTCGTTTAATGTAATTACCAGATTTATTTCAAGCTGCAGTCCTCGGTTTCAGGAATACACTAAATCGTTATGTGGTTAGGCTTTCCGAGACTTTCCTCTCCCTGAAGTGCTCGTAACTCAATACTGCGTTACGAAACGTCCCCTCGTTAATGGACGTTCGTTCCCTTTTTCTCGTACCTTCTCTATTTTCCATCACGGCCCCCTTCCCCCTCTATAACCTGTTGACGATATAAACGCGAAGTCGTGAATCGAAGACCGCTGTTACGTCTCGGCATCGTTAAAACAGTATACATGATATACCTTGTAACAGCCATTTTTAACTTTCGAGACAGATTTCTCTTCGCGTACGATCAAATGCACAGTTAGAGTAGTAGTTGTTTTATCGCCAATTTCGAGCGGAAACGGTACAAAATTACTGTCTTCTCGGTTATCAATTTAGGATGCGTAGAGGTACAGTGACGGACAAAAGACTCGGACTAAAATAAATTAAGATTCAAGAAACACTAAAAATCATATGTTACGCTATCATTTTGTCGTGTACTGTATATCGTAGAAAATTTGAAATTTGCAGAACTGAGGGAAAAATAGATTAGGGTATATTCGTATGACTCTGTTAATGAAAGTCAACAAAAATCGCTAGGAATGATTAATAGTATAATTATTTTTGCAAATTTTGCTGATAAAATTCGAAACCTGTCAAATCACTAAGGGTCTTGTAAACCTACTGTTAATACCGAAATTGGTACGAACACGCGTGCAATGCAAATGAAATCGTATCGTTACAACGTTGAAAGTGGACGAAATTTTTCATGATTCCGAACGGTTCGAGCCGTGAAAAATTGGAATGGAAACAGAAGGTAGTCGGAATAACCGGTTTCTGGGTTAACATAACAAGGTGCTGGAAATTTCAATGTTTCGCGATAGAGGGGAAATAGAGCTCGTTCCGCGAAGAAGGTCCGAAGTAAACATTAAAATTTATTGCGAACCGACGGGACGCGGAACGGCCGTAGAGCGTCATAAGCCGAGCGTGAAACAATCTAGTCGTTTCCAGTTCTTATCGTATTTCATTGAGGGGAGAGCCTTTTATTTACCGGATAGAGTGCTGGAGAATGGTCCTCCGCTGTGTATCCTCCTCGGATATTGTTTTCGCATAGCGGTGGAACAGAAATTACTCGATCTCTGCGCTGAAACGTTGTGGTACAGTTCAGAGTTGCAGGGATAGGCAAATCGAAAGCGTGGAAATCGAAGGAGGTTGGGAAATGTACACCGTTTAAAGAGAACCGATAAACTTTTATCTTTCGGTGTCTTGGTGGTATCTCGATAATTCGAAATGAATAATTGATGAAAAACATCTTCCATAAGAGATGTACCGTTTCGAGGTCACTACGAATTTCAAGGAGCTTAGCAATTTAAGAAAAGAAAGAATTTAGAAGAAAGAATTTGTTATCGTTCGGTCAAATATCAATATGTACATAATTATCGTTAATGATTACAGTATCAGTTTTGAATTGATAAGAAGATTAGTGTGGATTTCAATTTCGTAATGTTAAATTTCCTATCGCAATCTTTTTTAAACCGGTACATGAAGGCTAGCCATTGGCCAACTGTAAACCATGTTAATTAATTAGAACATTCAGAACGTACAGTCGAAACAAAAATTATTCGATTTGTTAAAGAAACTGTAACTCAAACGTTCCAATAGTTTCATGAATCGCTGCACTGTAGTCGTTAACAAGAATTTTTCACACCGATACATTCTCGACTGAAGAATTTCCTCAGGTAACACAACTGTTGTATTCCCGGTGAGAAGAAATACCGTAACACGAGGTTTATTTAAAAAGTTTATTCTTAAGAGTGAGGTCGAGCGGGGACTGTCGTGGACTGAACTCTAAGTGCTGGTGATCTGGAATCTGGTACCTTTAAATGTTAGGAAAAGTAGAGTGGTAGGGATGAGATAGGATGAGGAAAATTTGGAGTTCAAGGGGTACGGATGAGTTAGCGGCCAAAGGACGTGGATGAGTCAGTAGAAAGTAAGGGTTCAAGCAGTACAATGTTTGGAATAGGATGACTATTGGACGGATGACTGTTGCGATAGGATAGTTGATAGGAAGGGACGATAGGAATCCAACACAACTCTAAATACTATCTTTCGTGAGGTTACTGCATTCTTGTACGTATGTGTGACCAGTGTACACGGGATTAACGTTTACTTGAAATTTATTACGTAAAAGAAACGGAACCCTTTGTAGTCCTATATAGAAAACGTAATTTTATATCTCATTAACGTTGTATCCTCTGACTCTTTTTCCAAATGAATTGACGTAACTCCGACTCAATTTCCGTGGAGACTCCACTGTCGTCCCAATTAATAAATTGCTCTTGGTAACTTTTTTCCACAGTTTCGGTTTTTCCATTCGATTTTCTGTGGTTCCACGGGGCTATTACTTCCCCCGGATACGTCCTATCGCTGTATTTCTCTTGCCGGAGCAGGAGTAATGTTTCCAAAGGTGCAGAGGTACATTTTCATTGTTTCGAACAGAGTTCGTGCAGTTTTGTATTGTTTCTCTGGCAAACAAAAACAGCTCCATCAATTTTCGACACTTCCTGTTCGCGGACGGAAATAAACCATCCTTCGAACGGCAATAGCTCTACGTTTAATTCTAAACTTGTTCGCTACTTCCAATTTTAGATGACGCTTCTCAGTATATCGACTGATACATTATTTGTGCAACTACAAATTATAAAATAAAAATTTCCTGATCCATTTCCTATGCTTACTTTATTGTTATTGTTACCGGAGACTTTTATGCAAATTCAAATTTACAAATTGTAAACATGGACGAAGCAAACAGGCCTTACACAGAGATTCGTTTTAGCTTCTATGTATTATAATGTACCAATTGCTTGTATCATTCTGCACATTTCTTCGTATTGCCATTTTTGCTCAAAAAAAAAAAAATTTCTTATAAATACACAAAAATTTACAAATTGATTAAAGTATATAGATATGTACAGTTATTCACAAATTTATTCTCGTGTTTTAAACGTATACCATCTTTCGAAAAGTACAGTGAGATTTTTTTTATTATAGAAGTACGAAAAGAATTTATTTATCAAACAAATTTAATCGTTCAATGTTGCCAATTTAAATTTGTATGCGATAGTTCTGTATATTTTAGAAGAGCAGTAGAAAGTGTGTGACGCAAAGTGTTTGGTGTAAACTTTGCATGTTTGCATAATTATTATCGAAAGTAGTGTGTCTTATTTTAAATTGCTATACATTCCTGTGCGTTCAATTTGTTTACTCTAATTTCATGGACTCACGCTTGCACTGGATCTGTTTTGGACTTATCGTTGATAGGAGGAACGGTTATTTCCTTCTGTTTTCTTGCAAAGTTGCTGGAACACACAGACTTCTTGCCTTTTCCTTTCCCTCTTTCTCTCTCTGATCAAACTTTAAATAAGAATTGATAGCATTGAAATATAAAGCAGAAAATTTCCTCTTAACTACATCAGGATGAAGTTACAGAATAACAAACATCGCGTCAGCTTACAATGAAAATCATAAAATAAATGAAACTTCAGATGCTTGCACTGAAAGTCAGTTTGTAAATACATTCGTAATCCGTTCGCATGTAAACGATATTTCTATCCAATCGCTTGCTGAACATTAATTAAAACAATATTTAACGGAACCTCTTTAAAAGAGTTTAATTAAAGACGAGAACGTTCCCAGCTACAACTCTGCTCGAAAAATCGTACTTCCAATCACCATCGATCTTCGCGATATTACAGAATCTCGTAACTGTGTACTTTCCACGATCGTCACATTTTTAACGTCTAAATAAAAATCCCTTTGATCTGTAGTTCGTCGTTGCTCACAGTTCCTCTTCGATTAATAATACGATCTAAGAGGAGATTTTAATCGAAACGAGATTTCACTCGATTCTCTATCGAGTTCGTAGAAATTCGTCGTAACTCTGTTAAAGTACTCCTAATACTCTAAAATACTCTGTTAAAATACCCAGTATCCTGGAAACTGACGAAACTAATTAAAAATAAAAGAAGGGAGCACCGCAATTGTTCAGTTTAACGAACCGAATGGTGGAGGAGTATTGTTGGAAATAAAATACGTTCTAACGAATAAACAAAAATTAATCTCCTCGAAGAAATACTTATGCGAGGTCGAGTTATGCGCTGAAAAGGTTCTACGAACGGGTCAAGTGTTTTACCCTCGCCACGCTGTCTATAAGAATTAGAAGACCCTAACGAACTGTGTTCTTTAGCCTCTTCTATTCGTTCGAGTCTTGCCTTTCGCTGCGTAGAGATCGGGTTCAAAAAGGATATACCTTTCTTTAGAAATAAAGTTTGGTAAATTCTTGAAAAGAAAAGTGTCAAAAAAAGAAGAAGAAGACGGAGAGGGAGTATATTTTATATTAGATATTTTTATACAGCATAACTTGCGTGGACTACTCATGTCGAGAACTCCTGCCAAATATATATAGGAAATGTTCTATAAAATGTAGAACGGAAGATGGAATTCAGGTGTGAAAAATAAAAGTGAAGCGATTAAAACTTAATAACAATATATTTAAAACAATTTAACAAAAACAACTTAAACGACTTTACAACTTAGCAACTTTAACACTCTTTCTACGTTCACAACCAAACCTTTCTGTCTTCACCGTCCAATACTTTCTGACTCGCGCTCGCATTTTCCCCGTCATATATTCTTCCAAACACTCATTCCCTTTCATTCTAATTGTCAACCTTTCTCACTCTACGCATTCGGTCACGACCACCCACAATTTCTCAGTCACACTGTTTTCCAAAGTTCTCATCTTTCACGCCTTAGAAACATTCGAGCCCAAACATTCTGCGTTCGCACGACAATCGCCCAACTCAAGTACTCTTCAGACTTTCCCAAACTCGCATCCGCTCGATCGCATTCCTACATACAGGGTGTTCGGACAGCCCTGGGCTTAAATTGAAAGAGTAACTCCCTGAGACATTCTAAGACGAAAATCAAGAGTAACGATTTTGCGTTTGAGGCTTTGTTTACGAGTTATAACTAGTTAAAGATATCGTTTAATCCGGACCGTTCGACTCTTGAGAGCGGGTAACCGAGGCAACTCGGTCGGTAACGTCGCTGAGTTCACAGTGATGCTCAAGCGTCGAACGGTCCGGATTAAACGATATCTTTAACTAGTTATAACTCGCAAACAAAGCCTCAAACGCAAAATCGTTACTCTTGATTTTCGTCTTAGAATGTCTCAGGGAGTTACTCTTTCAATTTAAGCCCAGAGCTGTCCGAACACCCTGTATAATGATACAAAAAAACAAAAGAATACGATCCGGTGCGATCCCACCGTTGCGAGTCCTGGTGGGGATACGTGCGCAATCAAACATAAGCCGATCGCCGCAATATACAATGTATCTTTCTAACAAAAAGTTATCTTCATTTCTTGCTGTTTAATCCATAATCTCCGATAAGTATCGATGAACCGACATCTTCTATTGGTTTCTGACGTGCGAATTCTCGCTCTCCCCATAGATTGGCGAATGACGCGCGTGCACGTAAACCTGGGCATGTGCAAAGTTCGCAAATCAATCTAATTGACGGAACGAACTTCGCTTCGAGCCTTCGAATTCGAGCTGCCTGGCGTTTTAGGTATCCTGTTGCGCGAGGGAACGGGGGTGGTTCGTTAACTTTCGATACGAGAAACAATGAGGCATCGTTCTCAAGCGTGAATAATACGCAGAAACGCAAGCCGAAAACCGTGATCGATTAATTGACTTTAACGGATTTTATCCGAACAACCAGCGCAAGCACGATTGAAATTTTAAAAGGTTTCTCTGAATTTCTGGAAAACGTGAGATTAACCCCCTAACTCGAGTTAATTCAAGTGCGCTAAACAGGTCAAACTGTGCACACTCGAGATAATTCGAGCGGCGTTGCATTTTAAAATTAAAATTAAAATTTTGATTAATTTTGTATTTTTTTTTGCCAAGGCAATGCTCTAAAGTGTGTTTTTTTGCATAAAAAAAATTGATATTTTTTGGCCGATTTTTTTTCAAGAAATCTGTGGGTTAAGGGGTTAATTCGATGCTTAGAAGTGTCTCCTCGACACGTTTATAACTTCGCTGTACAATGCACAGCTTTGCTACCGCGAACGATGTTGATCTCGCGGTGTTTATCACTTAACCGTGCTGCTTTCCTCGAATTTTATTGCAATCAGTCATGCTCTAGTTTCATTAAAAAGAACTAATTTGTATTTTCGATATTATGTTCGTAATTTTGATAACTTGTAGAAAAGAGGTACTTTTGACGTAAAATTGGAACAGCAGAGCAGGCTATTTAGTGACAGTCTTTTTATCTATTGTTTGAGATTAATAAAATCTTTCGGTGAAACGGAAACACGTTTGGGACAAAAATATCCGGAAGACCGCACAGCAGAGTTAAGTAGTATGAGTCAAGAAAGTAGCGTAGATAGGCCGGGCACCGCGTATCTGTCAGACAAGTAGTATGAGTCGAACCAGCACGCGTAGCTAGTCAAACAAGTAGTGTAGATCGGACAGCCGTCCTACCTAGTCAGACAAGTAGTTCATATCAATCATACGTCAGACGATGGCATAGAATCTTGGATTGCACGATGTTAACTGACCTTTTACGTATACCATTAAGTAATATTCGTAAATATGTCCTATAAATTTCAAATTTACAGGGTGAGTCAAAAGTAAATGCACAGTTTTACGAAAGTAAAGTTTGTGCGATATTTCTGTAACGTCATATTTAAAAGTACATCACATATAAATTCGTTTATGTTCTCTGTCGTTAATGTACAGAACTTTTAGTCATTTCTATGTATAATTTCGAAGTTATACGATGTGTTTTATAAAATTTATTGAATAAACCCTGTTATTACAAAGTATTTTATTTACTTATTTTTTAGTTTTCACTTCTTGTATTCTGTTACATTTAACGTAATAAAACGAATAATCTTCGAGTAAAACATTTTTTTCGCACTTTCAATAGCTGCTTTTAATAATACAACGGGTACGTTTAAATCGGACAGTTCTTATCTCGTTAAACAATTTTGTGAATGTTTTGGAGAATAACTTCTCGAAGTTTCGGGCCACGAAGATGGTTATCGTAGCGTAATATATTGCGTTGCGTGACGCGTAGTCATCTCTGAAATTCTTATCTCGATATCGATAACCAGAATCGAGGTCCTTGCAAACTTCTCGACAGTTTACGTGAAATATGTCGCGGAGAAATCGGAACAATATTAAGCGCGTGTCAGTGAATCTGCCGGAAGAAATTGTGAATAGAAATTGTTGTGAATTATTGAAATCATTCGAATATTTTACACTCGATCCACAAATATAAGGATTCGATAAATTTTCGTTACATCTTTTTTAACGATACGAAGCCCGGAATTTAAGGTTTGTTGCGTGATTTTGCAGTCATACAGAATTTCAAGGAAACGTCACATACAACAGTCAGTTACATGAGATTCGTACAAGTTGGAATCACAAAGCAGAAAAGATTAAAGCACCTTTTTAACGAAAACTCCGTTATACAATATATTTTCCAACTTTGTCCATTTAACGTAGTTAAATTTGTACATGAAAATATCTATCATATACATAGAGATACTTAAAGTATTAAATAAAAGTATATAACAGAGATATTTAAGGTACAGTTCATTTAATTTTACGTTATTATGGATAGCTTGAAAATGACTTTTTTCTTGTATTACAAAAAATTCATTTCACCGTTATTCTTTCACAATTAACGTTCACAATTAAATATATAATCAGTCTTAATTACCTTCCATTTTTTTTTATGTAACCCAGTAATATATAGAATCTGAACAAACGTATGTTCTACCAAACGTAAAAGCTATGTTCAAAACGGTAAATATTTTTCGGGTACAAAGCGATCGCATTTCTTTTAAATTTCACCAGAACATTCAGGCCGATTCGCAATTCCAATTTTTCCACGCGATTCCCTAACCGAATGCGTGTCAAAGCGATTAAAATGCATTTCCTTTGACCATCGTGTATAAAAGAATTAAAAAGTATTAGCGAAAGGATTCGATTCTCCTTGTTTCGCTGGGCTACGTGAAATTAAATAACCAAACTTTTACGAAAAATAGAGCACACGAATTCTCTGGCGATCTTTTTTATTGAGCAAACTCTTGTTCCGAAACGTTACCAAGTGAACGTAGTATAAATAGTTGACAGGATAAATTCATCGATCAACTACGAACCTCGGTTTACAAATTTTCTGAAACTTCTGGCCATATTGAGAATGTTCAAACATCAAACGATACCATAACGTTCGACTCGTTTTTTATTACGAACGTTTTACGTTTTTGTAAAACATCACGGCGTCTAATTTCCTTGATTTTTGTTTTGTGTCCAATTTCTTGAGTAACGTTCGCACGTGTTGCAGACATAATTTTTCACGTATCTCGAGGATCGTATTCGCCATTTCTATTATTGCGATTTCCTAACAACTTCCAACCCTCAGAATACGATTTCGTTCACGTCCACGTGTAAATAGATTTGCGGATAGGGAATTTAAAAGATCGAACGTCCTGATATTTACCAGCTACATAGGTTGCAACACAAAATTGCATTCAAATATTTACGTATCCACGGAAATGCTGGTTCAAATTACCCTCTTGTGCTAAAACTGCAAACAACTTATCCTATATCGAACAGCGTATCTATTGTTTTTTTTTTCGTTATAAAATCTTATGCTAATTTTTGAAGTAACCAAAAGGTGTTAACGCATACGTACAGTAACACGAAAAGTCGATCGAATACTTGTCTCTGTTGCAATTGTTATCTCACTGAAATATAACCGTCGTAAACCACAGTAATTAATAATTAACAATAATTAGTTAGAAACTTCAAAATGTGCAAAGAGGCATGTTTGTCGGAGAAGCAATTAAAGGAATCGAGGAATTTTAAGAATAATGGTTGGGAATAATTTTCAGAAAATCACAAAACTCGTGGCCATTTAAGCGGGCGGACCGATGAATTTGTCGATCATTTTTAATTAGAGATTCAAAAATAAACAGAATCTCCTGGATTGCCGGGAAACAGCGCGTCAGAAATTCACCTGGCACGAATATTTCAGGGAAATTGAACGGATCGCCCGAAGTATAGCAATTCTTTTAAACGATGTTACGCTGCACCGAAACGCGAACGTTCCTCTGAATTTTTTCTCGTTTTCCTTTCCTCATTTTTTTTTTATTTGCTCTTTCCTTTCGTTTCTCCTTTTTCGCGCATCGCTGACCCAGATCGCGTAACGCATACACACACACACACAGGTACACGCAAACACTGGTACGCACGGCTTTGTTTCACAAAATGGCACACACCCACGTATGTACGTGTGTATGTGTGTATGTGTGTGTCTGTATGTAATGTTAACTTCAAAATTGAAATCCTTTTTTGCATATCGACGCGCAAACGTTCGACTGGCACGTTTGAAGACACTGTTTGCCTTGTCTCTGATTTAGAGAAGTCTGTTTGCGATTCGTTTTTAGAGAACAGTTTTGTGGGTAAGAAAGTGGGGCAATAAGGATTAATTGGAGAGAGTAAAAGAAAAAGAAAATGCAGGATGATAAAGTAGTTCAAGTTCCTTGAAATTACTTTTATGAAGATACTGTTGGAATACGGTGGCATTCACTCTCGTGGGCGTACGCACAGAGAAAATGGTCGAAAGTGCCGAAACTGTGTTTCACGGCACTTTCCATCTGTGCCCAAGAATAGTCGAGGAAAGTCTACAAACGTGGATGCGTCTTGCCATTCCCTTCTTACATACATTTTGCATTTCGCGTATTTCACAACGAAGTAGGTATATTTTAGCGTATCACAATTTAATGCTGCACCTCATATTTTATCTCGATGCAGGTGACTTTATTCTATCATTATTATGCTTTTTTTTTTCAATGGATGTTTATTCCACGAGATCAAGGCTGAGAGTAGAAGAACTGTTAAACGAGTTGGGAGAAGGTATAGTAGAGATGAAAAAGAGTAAAACAAAAAGAAAGGGTAAACAGTGAAAGAGAAGAAAAAGAGACGAGCGATAAACCAAAGGACGGAAGGAGAGAAAGAGGGAGAAGAGAAGACATAAAGACTAACGCAGATCAAACAGTGAAAGTATCAAACAGAATAGGCTATTAAATATAAAAATAAATATAGTTAAGAAAAGTAAATTAAATAATTAAGAAACAATTTTTTTTTTAAAGGCGCAATTAGCGTCAAATAGGGAAGCAAATGGGAAATGGAAAGTGCAATTAGAAATCTAGAAGATAAGATGGGTTGTAAAATGTGAAATTGTAAAATTGTAAACTGGAAGTATCCTAAGCCAATTGGCAAGGATTAAATAAATAATAATAATAATATTACGAGTAAATAAAATCTAACTAATTTATACCTTTCGAGATTGTTTATTCTCTAAGAACAAGCATGTAAAATGTTCGAGTTGCATTTCGACGATGTTTCTAAATAACTGAATTTTGTTTCAGGAATTTAACGTAACCAAAGAGCAGCACGCGGTGCAGCCATGTTCTTCCGTGGTTGTCGAATCAGGTAAGACCGTGTCTCCTCGCCCAGAACATCTTACCGACTAGGAGTTCAATCACGAACACTTTAATCCCCGACAAATCTTAACAACCCTCTCTTCCTCCGTCTTTGCCTTCAAGATCACCGATCGATGCCAACGCGTCTCGTCGCGCTTGAAACGAACAAGCACACGCTTGTTCAGCGGTCCCAGCTCGTTTCCTGTGCATCAAAATCGGGATAAAACGTGCACATTGTAACAAGCTCTATCCCCTATCCGCGCGATCAAAATTGTAATCCTCGTAAACCGTCGGATTATTCGTTCTTGACTGTTAACGAGAAGAGTTAAACGAGAAGGACACTTCAAAAATCGATCGAATGGCTTTCTCCGTTGAAATTTTTATTTTACTGAAACGTTATCGTTGATTGTAATTCGCAGTAATTAATTAGAAAGCTTGGAATGCGCCAAGACGGATATGTTCGTTAGAAAAATAATCAGGTGATTAATTTACGGATATATTATCATTCAATTAAATTTATCGAGGTTAATAAATTTAATATTATTCTACAAATATTTTTTAATTTATTACGATACTTATACACGTACATATCACACAATTAAATTTATCGAGGTTAATAAATTTAATATCATTCTATAGATATTTTTTGTTGATTACGACATTTATACGTATTACGTGTACATGAATTATATACGTACATAGTCGGTTTGTTGATTAAAATGTAATTTAACCGTTCGGTCAATTTTACGAGTCACTCGAGAAATATTCGAATGAAAGGAAATAGGTAAATGTGGCAGTTAAACGTGAAATCGAATCGATAACAGCTTTTTTCGACGTTTAACGAGGACTGACGGTAAAATCTGAAGCAGGGGGCTTGCCACATCAAAGTCGAAGCTACCCGTGTGGCAGCGGCGGATCCGGAAGTACGGGCAGATTGTTCACGAGGAATTCGTCGGTTAGCTCGCAGAGCTCGTTAGAAGGAGCGTCCGGGCCATCTAGTCATCGTGGCTCATCAACGCAGATTCGACCGTTCGTACCCGACGTACGTTACCATCATCATCGGGATCCTTTGCACGCCGCATCCTCGTATCCGCCGAGCAGAAGTTCGAGGTACGTTTTAATTAAGTAACACCAGATACGATTAACGATGGAGGACCTTACAGCTAAAAGAGTGCACTTCGTTTTTACAAAAAAGAGGTTCGTAAAATTATTAAAATTACTCTCCAAACTTTGCAATACAAGATTCATTTGTCATTGGAGTTCTTTCATGTATATTTTCGGTATAAGTTGAAAACTAGTTTAATACCTAATAGCATTAAAAATAAACAGTCTATCCCTAACAAGTAAACATTAAATTCGTCTCACCTTAAAATAAGAAACTGTGATTATTTCTTATCAATAAATTGCAATCACTGTAGTTCTTACAATTATTTCTCATCGAGAAATAACAATTTTGTTACAATTATTTCTAATCGAGAAACACGAATTTTCGCGGGCACTGTCATTTCTCGTGAAATAATGAGCATAATCGTTGCTTCGTTAAACGATACGAAAAATTATATTAAAACCTCCCCAAGGAGATGAGTCGACGTCGATTTCGACTGTTGGAAAGTGATTGATCGAATCAGAACGACCGCGGAACAGCAGTTTGTGTACGTAACAGGATAGATACACGCGGCTCTCGATTCCCCTGTGAAAATGGAGTCGCTTGTTTCCAGCTTACGTTAGACCAGGCCGGATATTCTCCGTCTCACGGCCGGAAACTCGGTGTTTCGCAATTTCGCGCACTAAGATTTGCTCCTAAATTCGATTCCCCCTGCGAAGCTTATCATTTGTTCGCTATTGGCATCCACAGGAGCATCGCCAATGTGCCTGACGTACATCCGCGTTGCATCAAATTAGCCGACCTGAATTATTATTGCACTTTAATTCATATTTATTCATTTATTTCGTAAACGGGTCGGATAACCCTTTCTTTTTACACTGATTTGAATTATTACATAATTATGCATACACTTAGAATCGCTCGTGCTTATAATTCTGACATTTCAGCCGAGATACATTGACACCAATATGAAGTAAAATTCATTGACAGCCACGAATTATTGGTTTACTTTCAACCCTTTGCACTCGAAAGGTGACTGTCAGCCACCAAATGATAATTTTGCAAATTTTCAAACTCAAAGGATTAAATAGTCGTACAAGTAAATTTTAGTATATTGCTTAATTAAATCAAATAAAATTCAGTACGAGTGAATCTTATTAAATATTCTACACTTGAAAATCTTTGAAGCTAGTATTATTGGACGACTATGAATTACCTCTCGAGCGCAAAGGGTTAACTAATTGATATTAGAAACGATAAATTTTATTCTTCGTTTATTAAAAAGCTTTACTAAAGGGATTAAGTTAAATGAATTTCCTCTCTGATTAGGGGTGAAATTAAAATGGATTGAAATTTAATCTTTGATGTAAATTTCTTTATCTATTATTCCGTGAATTCCTACGGGAGCCCATTCTGTATGAATTTTATGAAGTTCAGTACTTTTTTCGGTAGTATTACGGTTTTAAAATTGATCACGTGAAAGGGCAAGGATATTAATTGGGTCAAGCGGTTAATTTGCCGAAAGATTTGTGGTTGTTTTCAGTGGGTCCACCGTCGTGCTTGCTGTTTCTAATAAACAGCAGCGAATTACCTTGTACACGTAGTTTAATATCACTCAGGTATACGCTGTATTAAACAAAACCCGGATCGAATGCTTCCATTAGAGTTATTAAACGATACGCGACAGACGTTCTAGCTTTTGTCGAATCTCCCTTGGATACTTACTAATTCCTCCTATGCACGACACGGATTACGAATGGCTTTTAATGTGGCTAAACAATCTGCTTGGAAGTTCGACGAACTCTGTTAACACTGAAAATCTAAGTTAATTAAATAACAGCTGATTGAATTTCTGTTCGAAATTAAACTTGATTCAACTTGTTACATGTCTCTATGAAACGTGTTTCACTTTTACAAAAGCTGTCGTTGTTAAATTTTGTTTTTCTTTTTTTTAACAAATGTAAGGTACAGCTATGTCGAATTCAATTAACGTGCAAAAAACGATTAAAACTTGGCCAACCGAATGGGAAATTCCATTTTTTCCTCGACAAAGCGCTACCATTGATTCTATTTACTTTTGCTTTTAATTGGTCTTGAGCGTTGAATTTATTAAAAATCGTACGTAGTTGGAAAAGCAGAAAGTTCATGAACTGTGAACAATATTAGTTCAAGATCAACTGATAACAAAAGCAAGTAGAATCAATGGCAGAACTTTGTTGAAGAAAAAAATGGAAGATCTCCCCATTCGGTCAGTTAAGTGTTAAGAGTGAAAATAATAAAAAGAACTCGTGTCACATTTTCAGTTTGTAATGTAATTAGATAGTAGAGAAAACTTGCCTGCTTTTCGAAAGTACGATTTTTAATAAATTCAACACTCAAGACCAATTAAAAGCAAAAGTAAATAGAATCAATGGCAGAACTTTGTTGAAGAAAAGATTGGGAGGTCTCCCCATTCGGTCAGTTAAGCGTTAAGAGTGAAAATAATAAAAAGAACACGTGTCACACTTTTAGTTTGTAATATAATTAGATAGTAGAGGAAACTTGCCTGCTTTTCGAAAGTACGATTTTTAATAAATTCAACACTCAAGACCAATTAAAAGCAAAAGTAAATAGAATCAATGGCAGAACTTTGTTGAAGAAAAGATTGGGAGGTCTCCCCATTCGGTCAGTTAAGCGTTAAGAGTGAAAATAATAAAAAGAACACGTGTCACACTTTTAGTTTGTAATATAATTAGATAGTAGAGAAAACTTGCCTGCGCTTTATACGTGATTCCTGAACATTCAGATCGCCATCACCTGGCCGTGCCGCATCGCTGGATGCGCGCTGTGGGAGTCCAGCCAGTTGTTCCGGAAGTCTTCTCAGCAGTAATGCATCACCCTCCCAGAGCTCTTTGTCGTCTCTGGCAACAGGTGTGAGTTCTTCCTGCGGTGGTTCCTCGATAAGCGTTACCCACGGAGTTTCCAGATCGGTTGGTCGAAGTCTTTCACCCCTTCTTATTCCACCGTCGCGAATTTCCGGAAGGTGAGTCGCTCTTAAAAATCATTCTGTACTCAAATCGAATAAAATACGATTACGTGATGTCGTAATCATCGTGATTAAGTAATGATTAATTTTCAATAGGAAATACAGTAGCGGACAAAAGCTTAAGACGAGAGGGCAATGTAGAACATAGTTTTATAGTTTGCAAATGTTGTCTGTGTAATCATTTTTATTGCTTTTATGGCAGAACATCATTTACTGATTAGCATAGAATCAAAATTTTGTTTACAGTTATTTCTTATTAATTAATTAATTTAGTTTCGTTGACCCTTTGGTCTTAAACTTTTGTCCGCTACTGTAGCGAAGACAGATTGAACCGGCGTTAAAAGATAATTTTCACAGGGAAAATATAGACAAACTTATGGAGTTTTTAAAACAAACCAACCTAACATCAAAAATAGTCGAAAGTGATGCATAGTCGGTAATAACCATAAAGTTCGTGTGATTTTAAAACACGATATTAAACGAAAGTTTCACCTGTTCAAAGTTTGTTTGATTATGCATGGTTAAGATAACTTTTTAGTTTTACTCCGCTTCCCACGGTCACGTTTAATTAAATTGCTTCGTATTTTCTTTCGTATAACAGTGAAGGTGGACCGCCACCCCCAGCTTCGCCGTTAGGTTCTATACAACCTGATCTATACCAACGAAGAGACGGTCCTATTTACCTCAAGGCGCGAGGGTTCGTATCACATTTTCCTTGTTAAAATATCGACATAATAAGCCTCTGGTATCGGTAATAGAATCTATCACATCTCATCGATATAACATCGAACATATCATCGTCAACCCATAAAACTCGAATGTACAAAATAATAAATGTAAAAGAGATTTCTAGCACGAATACATAAGAAGTTTCGCCAACATCGTTGATCTGTAAACCTTAAACATGCAAGAAAATAAATATAATAGAGGTCCGTAGTCAGCTACGGTACTCGCAGTGTCACAAGGACTGCGTTCTCGTAAGAGAGCTGCCTCGAATACGAATGTTCCAAATTAATAGAAACTTTGAAGGCATGTATTGACCTAGTAACAATCTCATTTGCTATTCTTACGTTAGGTACACCACCTCTTACCCTTTGAAAACTTTATAACGAAGTTCCTGAAACACCCCGACATGCTTTCGTAACACGTCCGTCCGTGATGCCAACCGCGTTGTTGCAGAAACCTGTTTAAAGGAAACGTTGAAAAAAACATGATCGCGGTTGTTTCCACGCTATCTCGTTCCATGCGAATTGCAACGTTACGTTACGTTCTTATTACCATGCGTTATTCGTCGTGCGCGTAACATTTTCGTAGAAACGAAAGGCGACGGATTCGCCTCGAGAAATTATCATTCGATGACCTGCGTGTCAATCCTATTCCTGTTCGAGTAGACGTACACTCCCGGACAAAAAGATAAAACAGATGGGCTATCTTTAATTTTAAGGTGACGTATGTAAAATTTTTCAGCTTTAATGAATGAAATGGTGATATTACCGCCCATCTTTTGCACAGAATTTTTTAAAAGATTTTACAATCACTCGGTTTTCATTAAAACAATTTATTCGCTGTTGAATAATTTTTGTAATTATTAACGTGAACTCTTATTGTGTTTATAACATGAACTCGTATAGTATGAATATTATGATTGTACGGATTTTTAAGAAATTTAGTAAAACACTGATCCTCTCGTACATGCAAATGAACTGGCTCAAAAAGCCTGATCTCAGTGAAGTTTAAGACAAAGAAGTTACGTTAATTTAAAGACATCATCGAATTATTTAGAACCACATATAATAGAAGAATTAAATGAAAATTAAAATTTTTTAATTTAAATATTTATTTTTTTCGTTTAATTTTAAAATTAAATTAAAATTAAATGAATGCGTTCCTATGTTTTAAATTATCTTCCGTATTGTTTGCGTTTTTTACAGCGAATTTTATGAATCAATATTCACATGACATTTCGTGTAGGATTTTTATTTACTCGGTACTTCTTCGTCGTGTAAAAGGAGGGTGAGATATATCAAAGTAATTAAATATCAAGTCAAAAGTATACTCTGAAATTACTATCTTCGATGTGTTTCCTTTATATCATGAAAAATATTTTGTTTCTTACACGTAGGAAAGAGATCTCTTGTAAAAGAAAGTCGGAACGCAAACAAAAAAGGATAAGTACTGATCTAAAGGGACTGAATCACCAAACGTATCACAATCAAACACAAAAGCCGGTCATTTTATTTGCCTTCAACGTGAAACATAGGAATGATTAAACCTCTAATTGATAGGAAAACGCACGTTAACGTTTCGTATTGCCGCGTCTATTAATTAGAGCGTATAGCAGAGATACAATTAAACAACGTGTTCACATAGATTCGTGTTTATCATTAAATAAACGAATCATCGAGCATGACGATCAAGCGAAAATAACCGATAATTAAGTGTTTCCCACTTGATGTAACAACGTGGTCAATTATGTATCGTGTAATCATTGTTTCGTGATTAATTTGAAGTGAGAAAGAATGTAATTTCACTTTCAATTTGATTTTAAGAATCTTTCCTTTTGTCACGGTTACATTACGTGGAATATCAAATTTAGAATGTTACATAGGTACTTTGATATTGGGACAAAATGATTGTTTCAGTTATATACCATTTGCACATTGTTGTTACTATTGTTAAACTGTGCACTTTATACAGATCACTTTGAAGAAAAAAGCTGAAAATGTGAATCCATGCAGTATTTATGAAAAGAATAATCAAATGATCTGTTTTATATCTGTTAGCGAATGAATCCCGCTATATTCGCGATATTATAAATGTTCTAAAAAAAATCTTCAGTATCCTTTTGTATGGACATATCCATTCATGCACTTATTATCACTGAAAATTTCCATAAAATCCAATAAAGCAATATTCATTGTACACCTTTTCTCGCTCTCGAAATAAAACAATTAATTTCTTAAAAATCCGTCGATCTACTGGTCATTGTTCCAGAAAAATGCGTTCGTTCGTTGAGGGATATAATAACAAACTTCATCCCCTAAATATTAACGTGAAATCAATTTTTCTATAGATCTCTCTTTGACGTTCACTTTTCATTTACGAAATGTTCAATCCAATTTTTACATAGATCAATGCAACTTGGAAGTGAGATCAAAAAATTAACTTAATTTATACATTTACAATATAGCGTCAAAGCGAATAAATTAATGGTTGTGTTACGATTAATAAGAAAGAGGGACTTCAAGTAACGCATGTACTTTGTGTTGGCTGTAATTCTAGAAACGGGAAGAGTTTAGGTCGACTGCATTTGCGATTCAAATACGACTTCGATCGATCGGATTTGCATGTGCATCTGATCGAGGCGCACGATCTGGCTGGAAGTGATCAAGGAGGATTCAATGATCCTTACGTGAAACTGACGCTCAGCCCTGAAGTGGATTCGAGGAAACGACAGACTCAAATACATCGGAACGAGTCGAACCCGTTCTTCGATCAACAATTCAAATTTCCTGTCAGCAACGACGAGCTCCAGGACAAGACGCTAGTTTTACAGGCAATTAACGCGAACACATTATTGCCGCGCCTCTAATTTATCCGTTATACGTAAACAAAATCTTAATCGAACGTTGAACTTATAAGTAACTTTGGAAATTAATACTTTAATGCAGTATAATCTTTTGTATACATTCTATAATCTAAAAGTTCTTTTAACCCTTTCGCTTCGAGCGCCGCTTATAGGCGGCATCCAAATGTATTTTGTATTTTAATAATTTTTTATTTCAATAATCTTGTATTTCAATGATTTTGTAAGCCTTTCGATATTAAAAATGTAAATATACTTGTTATTTAAGACTTAGAAAAACGTATATGCAGAAACCACTGTGCATATTTCTGTGCTTCCGTTCAGTGACGATACTTCGGTGGACTGGACAGCCGAAGCGAAAGGGTTAATACATGCAATCAATCTCATAATAAATACTATCACGGACCCTGTTTTTGTTCATTCACAGTAGCGGACGAAAGTTTAAGACGAGAGGACAATGTGAAACATAATTTTATGATTCGCAAATATTATCTATATATATTTATTTTTATTCTCATTATGGTGGAACACCATTCATTGATTAGCATGGAATACAAATTTTATTTACACTGTTATTTCTTATTAATTAATTTATTTATTTCCGTTGACCCTTCGGTCTTCAACTTTTGTCCGCTACTGTACTTTTGTTATTATAATAGTTGGTCTTGAGCTAGTACTGAGCTTATTAAAAATTGTACTTTGAAAAAGCAGAAAATACATTCGATGAACTGTGAACAATGCTAATTCGGGATCAACTAATAACCAAAAGTAAATAGAATCAATGGCAGCGTTTTGTCGAGGAAAAAATAGATCACCCCATTAGGTTGGTTAGGTGTTAAAATTTGTTTCGCATTTAATCAAGCGGAAATCGCTTTCGTTTAACAGGTACTCGATTACGATCGTTTCTCCAGGAACGATGTGGTAGGTTCTGTCAAGGTTCCGCTACATATTTTACGATTAGACTCACCTACTTCGACCGAGGAGGTTTGGGGAGAAATAGAACGTGAACGAAAGCCACCGGAACAAATTCAAGAAGTTCTGCTGTCGCTGTCCTATCTTCCAAGCGCCGAACGATTAACAGTCCTGATCCTGAGGGCGAGGAATCTGTTCCCGCCGCAGGTAACATTTTGTTCTCTCGTTTAATCTTACAAATACCGTTATATTTATATTATTAACTTGTATATACTAATAATTGTCCAAGAAATTTACCGTTTACCATTATTCCCCATAAGCTTTAACACTTCTGCTATTCATTTTGCTTTATATAGTAATTAACACGATAAATTTTCTATTATACGATACACGATAATGTTGAAATGTTACCTACAACGAATAAGTTACAGTTCGTAACTGTTTTCAAATGTTTTATACCGCATTTATTTCTTCACACCATTGCATTAACGATGATAATAATGAAAAATTGATAACCAGTCTAAAATTCTACCAGTCTGACCCTCGTGGCGTTCAACGTGTTGAACAAATAATAAAGTCATTGATTAACCTCTTGCTTACAAATAATGTTAATTTACTTTATACTTAAAATTGCTTCCTTATCATGCAAAAAGTATACAACAAAGCATATCTAAAGCATGATCGCCATAAGGTTGGAAGTTAATTTTTAATAATTTTAGTTTACACATATACGCGTTGGATGCAGCATAAAATGATTTTTTGCAATGATTTCATTTCTGTCGTCGAGTGTGGCTGCTTACAATTATAAAATTACTAATTAAGTAGATAAGACCTTTATTGATCTATAGAAATTCCTACGATCAAATTGTTAATACTTCACGTACCTGTTTGGTGGTGGTGATTGTCCAGGGAAAAGAGTCCTTGGACTCCTTCGTGAAGGTGAATCTCCTTTGCGGAGAGAAAAGGGTGAAGAAGAAGAAAACTGCTGTAAGGAAAGCGACGACCAGTCCTGTTTGGAACGAGGCGATGTCGTTCAATGTTCCTGCTGGCTCGCTCGCATCGTCAGCCATCGAGGTAAACACGTTTTAAACGTCTTACGATTAATCAAATTTTCGTGGCTTCGTGATAATGCAGATCGTGGAGCAAATAAAGCGACCGTCCAGTAGAAACTAGCTATAGAATGGCTCGCATAGAAATAGCGTTGATCTTGAGCAGAGGAGATCAACTTAAGTTTGAAATACATGTCAGAAAAATGATACACATTTTTTCCCTCAAAAATTAAAAATATAAGATACGTATCTTTCATTAACCCTAGATTCATAAACATTCGTCTTACAGATCGCGCAAAATACGTGAACGCTTGTAACCTTTAAAGTGAAAGAGATAAAAAAATGAACTTCGATTACTTAAAATAACTATTGTGTTCGTTTTCATTCCAGAAAATTAATGATTAATAAACAGCTTTACAGATTTAAAGTATGTTTTATTGCTTCTTGTATTGTATAAAACAAAAATCATCAGTATAATATGTTCGTCTGAGAAACGAATGTTTATAAATAGTGTGTCTCCCATGCATGTTTATGAATCTAAGGTTAAGCTCATGATACAGAAATTTTTTTAACAAAATGTTAACCTAAATAGCCAATAATTTCTACAGTATTGCGTTTAACGGTAATATAACAGGTCAAACTTAATTTGTACGAATTGAAAGAAAATGCGAATACAATTTCTCATTGAATTCAGTTCTAAATCATGATGATAATTTATTTATATATACCGGTGACAATTTTACTTGTACAACAGCCATATCGTTTTCTATTCGAATGACAAAAATTTATCGGCAGATCAACAGAGGTAAATCGAATATGTGAATTTTACTGAAAAATCCTCGTAATTCTGAAGTACCCAAAGAAACCATGATTCGCTACAATCAAACGAAACATCAGACCCACTATCATAATCGATAAAAAGGCCAAATACAGAGACGGATTGAATCCATGGTAATAAGGTTGCATGCAAAATTCCTCGTTCATCGATCGTTCTAATTTCCGAGTGAATCGATTCCGAGAATCGTAATCCGTCTCCGTAAAACCATTCTCGCTAAACATAAAAGAACGTACGGAAGACAAGATTTATTTATTTATTTATTTAACACTTAGCCGACCGAATGGAGAGATCTCCCATTTTGTCCTGAACAGAGCGCTGCAATTGACTCTATTTGTTTTTGTTATTAGTTAGTCTTGAACTAGTACTCTTCATAAATTTTCCAAAATACAATTTTTAATAAATTCATCATCAGCTTAGGATCAATTAATAACAAAAGTGAATAGAATCAATGTCACTGCTCTGTCAAGGAAAAAATGGGAGATCTCCCCATTCGGTCGGCTAAGTGTTAACAATGAACAGGCCAAGGCCCTTGGGGTACATCAAATTATAAATAATAGATTATATTATAGTACAATGTCACAAAAAGGCTAAGAATTTGCAATTACAAATTATTGAAGACACTGAATAATGAACGTTTAAAGGTAGCTGTATCATGAGGGAACAGGTCAATAACAGCAGTATGATAATTTGCTACAGATAGAATTCGATTAATAGGGACATTTAGGTCGAAATAATGATGGAAATCTTATCGATGGTCTCGAAATATTATAATCAATTTTACCTATGATAGTAGGGGTTATTTATGGCACCACTGATGATGTTACGTAGAAAGGATAAGTCACATATAACCCTCTTATCTTTTGATATAATATTATAGCGGCTCATGATACTTGACTAGTCATGCTCCCTATTAGATATAGGAGTGCCCGCTTAAAAAGATAACAAAAATATATTGAATCGATTCTTTTTACAAGGTATGCGTAATGGACTCGAGTAACGAGTTCATCGGAGGAAACGAAATCGTTGGTTCCTGTATCGTTGGTCCTGCGACCGGTGCCATTCCAGGGGCAGAGGGAAGCGGAAGTCAAGGAAGAGAGCACTGGCTTCACATGACTCAGTCACCAAGGAAGGCCATCGACATGTGGCATACGTTGCATTAAAGAAAGAAAAAGAAGGGAAGGAAGAAGGGGGGGAAAAGATCGTGGTTCGATGGTTCGGTTTGGTACGAAAATGTTTTTCACAGAAACAGAAAAATGGTTGCTTCGTGGTAACGTGGACACGTTTCTTTCTTCTTTGTCCTGTCCAATTATCGAGGGAGAAAAACACGATCAAGGTGTACAGGATAAACGAGCAGTAAACGATATACGTAAAACGACGGTAGCAGCGTTATATGTATGTGAAACCGTTTTCACGAATGCATTTGAGACCATTACCGGATGAGAAAACCGCAAGAGAGCACATACCGTTGTTGCAGGAAATTACAAAGATCTATGCTGTCCAACTTACAATAAGTTAAAATATCCTATATATCTTGCACTTTTTCAATTTTGTTTTTAAGATGTATTATTAGGGGGACCGGAAAGTAATATCGTTTCTGTCATTCCATCTCTAGATATTTTTCTCAAAAATTCAATTACATTTTATCGATCCGGCATTGAAAATTTGCCCGTTAAATGGCAAAAAGTTGTTGACAATGAGGGTGATTATATTATTGATTAACCCTTTGCGCTCGAGCGGTGACTGTTAGTCACTAAATGATAGTTCCGCAAATTTTCAGACTTTAGTTAGTTTGTTAATTAGTCAGGGTCAGACGTTAAATAGTCACATATGTAAATTGTAGTATATCACTTAACTAAACTAAATGACGTTTAATATAGACAAATCTTGGTAAGTATATTGCATTTGAATATTTTTGAAGTTAGTATCATTAGACGACTAACAGTCACCTCTCGAGTGCAAAGGGTTAAAAGTGAAAGCTCGTTAAAAATTTATGCGTTTGAATTTAACACTAGATTTACGGACATTTCTTGTATATTTATTTTTACTCATTGTGTGCTATCTGTGCATCTTTACATATTTAAATTTCTCGTGAATCCACAAAAATTTACATTACGATAATTAAACTTCAGTTTTCTGGAATATTTCGAAAAATACCGTATAGGATATCTTAACTTAAGATCTCAGTATTAAGATCACTAGATCCCTATGAATTTCTTATTAATATTTCATTATTTGCCGTGATCTGCAATCGAATAGTATATACCGAGTTATGTACTCAACTCGAAAAGATTGTGTTACAGTAATTGAAAGAGGAGGAAATGGCACGATTTGCATACGAAGGAGGAAACAATCGTTCCGTTTTGTATCACATGTAAACGTACACCACCCGCACGTTAACGTGTTATATTTTTACATATAGTAGAGCCTCCCATACATGAACCAACAGAGACACAAAAATGTTCGAATAAAAAGAATTTTATAATAGTAAAACAATTGCCAAACTTGTTATATTAAATTTCATTCATTAAGATGAATAATTAAGAAGGTTTACAGTTCATTTAAATATCCGTATCTTCTTCATTGTTAAATGTCTTAATTTCTTTTTAAATCATGAACTATTATTAAACGACGCTCTGTTCAGATAATAGAATATCTGGTTACAATATCCGGATAATGGATGTTCGAATAAAGGAGGTTCTACTGTAACTTGTTTCTACTGATGACTAAATGTATTTTGCACTCTATTTTGCACAATATCTCTTCTAAGTAATTTCAAGAGTCAAATATTTCAACGATTTGAGTTACAATTTACAGTAAAAAGAAAACAGGTCTTGACGTATGATTTTTGTGAGAACCATTACAGAAACAAGGTATATACGCATACATATGTACTAGGCCTAATTCAGACAGCACAGAGATGTCTTATGGGCGTTTTAAAGACGTCTATTTCAGACGTTTAAGGCATATTAAAGATCTTTGGTGGTGCCTTATGAACGTCCTAAACATGTCTTCCGAAAGTCTTACATTACAGATCAGAACGTCTTTAAGACGTCTTACTTACGCCACATTTTGGTCGTGGACAGATATTCAAAAGACGTTAATTAAAATATTTTAAAGATGTCTTTCCTAAATTCAACCTAAATTGAACATCGTCGGTAAAAAGAAAGAAATAAAATTCGTATTCTATTTGAACTACATACGAAGTATGTAACTCAGAAACTACTTATTTATTTTACCTTACGAAAAGAAATATTTGTATTATATCCATTATTATAACTAATAGAGGTAATACGATGTATGGATTAGCACTTTTAATTTATTTAGAAAATTTTTCGATTTAACGTCAAATTACTATTCTGTTCTTTATAACTTCTGTTCTTTGAATGCAATTTCGAACTGTTCCCAATACAGAGAAGTATGAAATATGATCCTATATTCGAATTAGCCAATGTTTGAACGAGTTCCTCTAATAATTATGAAAATAATATTTTATAAGGCATCTTTAAGACGTAACTCACAGTATCGTTCGAACGTCTTGCAGGTAGACGTAACTTATAACGTGGCCTGAACGTTTCGTTAACTGAACGTCTCTGAGGCGTTCAACCAAAAGTTGGATGTAAACTGGACATCTTTAAGACGTCGTGTACTGTCTGGGAAGTTTGTACTATGCAACAAAACTGACCTCAAAGAAGTATAAGGAAATGCGTAGACGCGTCATGCATATTACATAGTTTACGAACGAATTTGAAAGCCTAATGAAAACGGTTCTCCCCCAATAAATATAGTCTTAACCGCGTTATCGTTGTTAATGTCGTTAATTATTTGACGAGTACACACGCAGCAACAGAAAATGCAACAAGCGACCGCGTGTACTGTTATCGTGTACAACGTGCAAACACGAAATTATCCAGCGCCTGAATATTTTGTAAGTGATCAAACGCATCCACGCGGATCTTCTCTGGCACAAGCGAAGACAAAAAAAATACACAGCACCCGATTTTTCACGCTCTCTTCTCACACACTTTTACTAGGCACAACACCATCTACCGACAAATAAAATTGAAAAAGAAAAAAAAAAACAAAACAAAACAAAAAGATAGAAACAGAGGTAAATAAGTTCTTAATGAAATTATTAACGAAGTCTGATTTATACGAAAGAATAACGAGGAAGAAGAACAAGAGGCAAAAGCCAAATGAAAATGTGAACATTTCCGACCAAAGTTTATCATATCGTATATATACATATATATGATAATTTTTAAAATTTCAGAGCTTAGATCTATTTATTGTTAATTTAAGAGAGTTCGATTAAGGAACCTGCCGTACCTTATAAATATTTTAGGCCCGTACGTGTTATTACAGCGATTCAATGTTTCTGATCCGTTGACTGAGGGGCAAACTTGCGGTGTAATAAATGTTAACTGGTGAAAAGAAAGGATATAAATTAAATGTTGATCATCGTTAAAGTATAAATAAGTAAGTATATATATATATTATAAATCGTATATAATGATACATGACTACGTGAAACGTAATAATTGGAGAAAGTTAAAAGGGTTTGTTTGGAAGAAACGCTTAACTACATAAGCGTAGTCCGAATCGTACGCTTAACTTATACTTAACAGTATTTCTATTAAACTCTATGTACCTACGGGAAATGGTATATGATATTTATATTAAAAAGACGTATATATACATCTTGTTAATGAACATGCAAGATATATTCGAGGAGTCGATTCTACACGTTAAAACAATGTAAAATAGTTTATGCAATTTTACATGATAAAAGGAGTAACTGCGACCAATATTCCCCGAGATAGTTTAGAAAGTAGCTGAAAATAAATACTTTTGAAATTGTTCATTACTATTCCTTGACCATTTTCTTTTCTAGTCAATGGATGGCCTTAGAAATCTGACTTATTTCACTAATATATTTATACGTCCAATTCATCTATGCCGCACAAATTTTTCCATTTTCCTTTAAAAATTGCAACAAAATTTACAAATTAAAATAACGAAAAGAACACATACTACACTTTCTTGCATGACCCTTTTTCATTATTTTAATATGTAGAATCAACCCTCTAAAAATGTTCTATATTTATTAACAATCTATATATATTAATAGTTATATACATATATATGTGTATACATATAAAGATGTTCTTATATGTATGCCGTTATAATAAAACAATCACTTTGGGTGTCTAATACAATACACGCTTTTAACACTTCAACATACTTGTAATAACTGTAACGATGTGTATCGGCTAACATAAACTTCATGTTTCGACATTCGCTATAAATAACGAAACAAACTCTCTGTAAACGTCACATTTGTATCGTGTTTCTACCATATAAATTTTCATGGGCTGACTTAAAAAATGATCTCATACGTCGATTACTTTAACTACTTTTTACGCGAATAGACACCCTGTTGTCGGACCTGAATTTGCCTTGGGCAATATTGTTAACATAACGAAAAAGCTCGCACTTATCCCAAACGGTTGAGTCACTTGATGATAGTAGTTTGAATTATGACTGTTATACAAATAATCGAAAAGAGAAATAAGGTTCATGGTATTATTACGTGATGAACAAATAAGGCAGAAAAACAGTTTTCGCAACTGGTTTTCTGAACCTTTTGAGAATGTCTCTTGTCTTAATACGTCGTAAAGAATGTATTGTATAACGTATTCTAAATGTGAAATGTAATCGATATTTTCTTGTAATGTATCTATATGATTCAATTTAAAATAAAGAATTACTTATTTCCGTCAAAACCGTATATTTTACTTTATCCGCATATTATAAAAAAGGCTGAATGTCATAAAAAAAAGGTTGTAAGAAAATGTCCAAACAATATAATACATTTTATGAATTTTATTCGCACTTTGCTTAATCTTAAGATCATTGCAGAGTATTAAACATGTACAAACATTATAATATCATTTCTACAATAAATAATACCATATTTCATACTTTTTTATTTATGCGTACTGTGAGATCAAGGTATAGTACAATTTTTAGATTTTTGAAAGTTATACATTTGAAACAATTATTGATAATATTAAAACACAGAATCCACATTTTTTATCAAATTATCTGCATTAGAAATGTCGACAAAATCTTTTGCATCTTTGCGTCGTATAGATAACGCTATGTTTGCACCATTTTTGTACCATTTGACTTTAAGTAATACACAGCATCCTTTTTCTATAAGTTTTTAACAAAACATAAAATGTTACTATCCGAAAAAATTAATTACTACACACTAACAATCATAATTTACCTACCAAGTTGACCTCGTTCATGAGCAGCGGCTAACTGATTAATAACACGTCTTTCTACTTCATATTTAATAGAACGTGCTCCATAATGAGTATCATATCCTTCAGCCAAAAGTGATAAAACTTCTATATTCCATTTCAATTCTATTTTATGCCTTTCTTTTGCACGCTCTGCCCAAGCTTCTAATTCTTTGGCTACTAATTTTATAAGTTCAGATTGAGAAAATGGTAAAAAGTATACGATTTCATTTATCCTGCCTAAAAATTCGTCTCTACGGAAGTGCGTTTTCAATATGGGTCTTACCTGTACAAGTATCATTTTAAACAAATCGAATGATACGTCATTGATAAATCAATAAATGTATGTATACTTAAAAAATATATAAAACAAATAAGCACATACCACTTCGTCTTTGAATTTACGAGATATTTCAATGCGCTCCGAGTCCTCCTCTATATCAAGAGTTTTATCGAATTTTTTACTAAGAACATGTTGAGCTTCTTCTCTAAGTTGTGCCGCATGCTCAGCAATTACATCACTTGCTAGATTTGATGTCATTATAAAAATTGCATTTTTGCATTCAATTGTTTTACCTTTGCCATCAGTAAGTCTTCCCTAAAAAAAATTGAATTTCCATTTTAACATATTATTTTAATAATATTGTATATAACATAGCATATAACGTATATAAAATAACAAAAACAGTCTTACTTCATCAAAAAGTTGTAATAAAACAGTCAGTACATCGGGATGAGCTTTGTCAACTTCATCAAATAATACAACAGCATTTGGACATTTCTTCAAAAGTTTTGTTAATTGTCCACCATCATCATGACCCACATATCTAATATTTATAACATACTTGTAATGCAAACTATAGATATTAATATATAATATAAATAATTATAGTATATACCCTGGTGGTGCTCCAATTAATTTAGCAACTTCATGTTTCTCTTGATACTCGGACATATCCAACCGAATAAATCCTTCCTGCTTATTTTTATGAATATATTTAGCTAATTGTTTAGCCAATTCAGTTTTTCCAATTCCTGATGTACCTAGGAATAAAAATACTAGGGGATGTTTTTCATCTATCCAACCATTCTCTTTCCTCCTGATTGCTATAATTATATGAAATATCATAAAATATACACAACTGCTTGTATAGAAATTACTGATTATATAAAATAAATTTTACTAGATGCAACAATAGATATTGCTCCATCTTGTCCAACAATATGCTGTTTTAAACGTTGCTCTAATGGAAACCTACGACGTTCTTCTATTTCCTGTTTGCAATTTTTGGTAAAAACATAGATCAAAAATAGCATTATATAAAAATAAAAACTTGACTTTAAACATATGTACTTTTTCCTTCATTATTTCGTCATATTTTATAGCATGTTTTATAAGCATTTCCTTAATTTTTCCATCCTTGGCATATTCTATTGCTCGATGCCCTGAATCATTCTTTATTGTTGGATCTGCTCCTGCTTCTAACAGTGCTTGTACGCAAACCATTGAATCTGCTAATACAGCATAGTGCAATGGTGTAAAACCTTTGAAAGTAGCTCTAGTATTCAAATAATTAGAAAATTCTTCTTCCCTTATCAAGTGCACTGAAAATTTTAATAATTTATATATTAACTTGTAAAATATTAATAATGTATCATTTATTTCAGTATTATTTAATTATTGTAATTTATGTTTTGATTTTGTACCATCCATAGCACTCATTCCTTTTTCTATAGCAGTTGCATAAACATTAGTAAATTCATCTTGAGCATTAACATCAGCACCATGCTGTAATAAAAGTTTTATAGCTTCAAGTTTTGCATTAATAGCAGCAATATGTAATGCTGTCCAACCTAATGGATGATGCATATTTACATCTATACCATCATTTATAATCTAGAAATAAACATTTTATTAACTCTTAATATTATAAGAAAATGTACTTTATACTTACATCTCTTAATTCTGAAATACTGCCATATCTTATAGCATGAAAAAACTGGTCCTCTATTAAAAAGAGAAAAGTAAATATTTTATTTAAGTAATCAATATATCTTACATTCAATTATTAATATACAAAATACCTACCTGTATGAAAATTTTTTGCTTTACAAAGAGTTATGATTAAATTAAAACCGCTTAATATAAAACCTATCCTTTTGAAATGTTTTTTATCACAATTAATGTTATGCTTGTAAAATAATATTTTCATTTTCGTAAATAAAGGGTAAATTTGTTTTGATTTAAATATATTCAAAAATTTACACATTGGATAAATATGTTTCTCAAATTTCCAACGAAGTTGGACATAACCTTTACCATTTTGATAAAGCATATTGTTTATTTCATTTATTGTTCTTATATTCAAATTATTTATTGAACTTGTTAAATGTTTAGTCCCTTTTATAACCGAATAAAACCGCAAATTACACAAACGTGACATTTTATAAGAATATCGTATAGCTATGTATTCAAACCATGTTATTTTATCTTACACAATTATATCTACTTGTTATTGGCACCAGCGTACGCCAATACAATTTACGTTATATTTACGTTTTTAACTGTTTTATCTGAAGAACGCTTGGAGTTCCATTCATGTAAATATGTATTTATATAATAATTATAATTATAGTAAAATAATTATTTTATAAAATTGCAATGATACAAAGCATATATTTACGTAAATAAATAACTAATAATTTTTTTCAATCCTTAAATGTATTCAAATTAATTAACAATTTAACAAAAGAATAACACTTTTGAATTGTTTATTGAAATTCGATATAAATATTATATTAATTCTAAACAGAATATTATTTTCATAACCATAATATATTAATAGTGTAAATATTAAAAAATTATATGGTTTAACATTTATATATGCAACTATAATCTTTCAAAATTTGTTTCAAAACGGACATACTGATATGTAAACCAATCGTATACAAGCGGAGTTTGCTATATATAAATTCAAAATGTGAGAAACAGTACACGCAGAAAAGGAAACATAATAGAATAACTAGTATTTAATTGATTATTTATGAGCTAGTAACTTCTTTTTAGTAAAATAATTAATATATTGATCCATGACTTTCGATCCTTCGAGAAACGAAACTAATGATATCCATAAGGAATATTCCAATGGCGCATAATTCCAGAATGTTCCAGAGCATCCAATTGACCAATAGAAGCCATATACCGCAGCGCCATGATCGGTGAATTTGCAGCAGAAGTTAGCAGAAAGAAGTAATCGCAGTTACCGTGTGGAGGGCATTTTGTTCGGAGTGTTACGTGAGTGAACGCTAAGAACTCGGCAAGGTCGTGAATTTAACGTACACGATAATTATCAACCCATTATCTAAACGATTATTAATTACCTTATATATCCGTTGTAAGAATCAACATTTAATTTCGAATTTAGGCATAACAATTTATTTAGTGTCGTAAAGAAAACGTCGTCAAATCAGCCTTACTAGCCATGGCTGCTATGTCCGTGATCGGAATTGACTTTGGTAACGAAAGCTGTTATGTGGCTGTAGCACGCGCAGGAGGCATTGAAACTATAGCTAATGATTACAGTCTTCGAAACACCCCGTAAGTTTCTTTAGCTGCAATAAATGTTTCCTAATTTTTCTATTTTGTTACAAGAGACCGGTATGTACCGGTCTCATCATGTTGCTTTCTTTGTCTTGCCATCCTTTTCGTGGAAATTTACGTGAAGATATAAAAACAGCTTAAAAACTGTAAATTGAATTTTATATCAGTTATGAGTAATATTACCGACCATTACCATTTATGTTTAATCGTTTTGTCTATTTGGGTGTCTCGCTTACTTTCACATGACTAAGAAGTACAAAAAAGTCCATAACGTAGTTCAGATACATGAGGTATTTTTTTTTTTCATTTGAAATTAATATATATGCGAGTCGGATTTACAGTCGGTTTACATAAAGATTAACATAATGAATTACATTACGACTATTATCGTTGTTTTAATTTTTATGTACAAAAAATACAGGAAGTGTTACATGATTTTAATCAAATCTGCTCTAAATTATTTAAACATTACAAATTCATACTTATTATTTATTTTGTAAATTAATTGTATTTAATAGTTATATATAAATAAACTATTTTTTATATTTTTTGTGTTTCTTTCATTTAGTACTAACTGAATATTTAATTATAAAATAAGATTACATACATAGATACATAAATATGTATAAAATAAGATTCCAATAATTTTGTGTTGATTTTCTAGAAATAAAGTTTTATAATTTTATGTATTATATTTAATTTTTCATTATGTATATCAATAAATAATAAATTCATTATTTTCTCTCTTTTAATATCTATAATATATCTTCTAGTAAATAGATACTTCCAAGGTAGTCAAATTATTTTGGAAGCAGCTTGTGAACTCAATCATATATATATAATATTGATTTACACATTATGTTCAGTGTGAAGTGAATTTTATATATTTTTAAGTGAAATTTATGTTTATGTTGAAGTTAATATACATAAACATTCATTTTAGATCATGTGTGGCATTTAGTGGAAAAAATCGAATTCTTGGTGTGGCAGCCAAAAATCAAATGGTAACTAATATGAAAAATACCATTCATGGCTTTAAAAGATTATTGGGTAGAAAATATAATGACCCACAAGTACAAAGAGAACTCAAGATGTTACCTTTTAAGGTAACTCAACAACCAGATGGAGGTATTGGTATACATGTAAGTTTTTTCATTAAAAGATTGATTTTATTTTATCCTAGCAATAATAAAACTTTGTGATTGTTTAGTATTCATATTATTAACCTATAAAATATGAATTATTATTTTGTAAACTACTAAAAATGTAATGATACAAAGGACAATATGCTAAAGTGATGAAAAGTCCTTTAATTATTGTCATTTTAATGTTACTTAAATTCAATCTGGGCATTGTGCCAGCTTCTCACATTTGTGGGGATTCATATCTTATTTATATCTCTTTAGAACAGTTAAACCATGATGAATCATCTTATATGTAACTTATGTGTTAAAGATTATAATGATAAGAATAATTATTAGACAATGAAGTAAAAAATCTGTTTCTAAATTTTAGGTACAGTACTTAGGAGAAGAACACATCTTTTCACCTGAACAAATAACTGCAATGTTATTCACAAAATTAAAAGATATATCTGAAACTGCACTTCAGACTACTGTTAATGATTGTGTTATTTCTGTTCCTTCGTATTATACACAAGCTGAACGTCAGGCTTTGCTTGATGCTGCACGAATTGCTGGATTAAATATTCTTAGATTATTTAATGAAACAACAGCTACTGCTTTATGCTATGGTATTTACAAACAAGATTTACCAGCACCTGATGCTCCTCCAAGAAATGTAGTTTTTATTGATTGTGGATATGCAAGCTTACAAGTAAGCATTTGTGCATTCCACAAAGGAAAACTAAAGGTGAGTAATAATTGTAATTAATTTAACAGCACTAGTGCTCTGTAAAGTAAAAATAAAATAATGTATAATTATCTTTTTAAATATTATTTTCAGATGTTAGCAAGTGCTGCTGATAGTCAGTTAGGTGGAAGAGATATAGATACTATTTTAGCAGAATATTTCTGTAAAGATTTTCAAGCACGTTATAATATTGATCCACGTACTAATTTACGTGCATATACAAAATTACTAGGAGAAGTAGAAAAATTGAAAAAACAAATGTCAGCTAACTCAACGATGCTTCCTCTTAATATAGAATGTTTCATGGATGAGAAAGATGTCCATGGTGAAATGAAACGAGCAGATATGGAAGCAATGTGTGGTCACTTATTCAAACGTGTTGAATCAACTTTACGTGAATGCTTTGAACATTCTAGTAAGTTTTATTTTTAACCATATACAGTTTAAATTTCTATAACATGTATTTTCTTTTAGTTTAATTAAAACTTTTTATGCTTTCTTTGCAGAATTAAAATTAGAGGATATTCATTCAGTTGAATTAGCGGGAGGTTCTAGTCGTGTTCCTGCTATTAAACGATTGGTCGAAGAAATTTTCAGCCGTTCTGTATCTACAACTTTAAATCAAGATGAGTCGGTTGCTCGAGGATGTGCGCTTCAGTGTGCAATGTTAAGCCCAGCCGTAAGAGTTCGAGAGTTTTCAGTAACTGATATTCAACCGTACCCCTTAAAATTAACGTGGGATCCTACTCAAGGCGAAGATGGGTACATAAATTTATACTTCATATAATATTTAATACTATTTGAAAAAATATATTTGTCTCATTCCTCTGTTACTTATTCTAGTGAAATGGAAGTTTTTGGACACAATCATCCTGTACCGTTTTCAAAAATGTTAACGTTTTATCGATCAAGCCCATTTACACTTACTGCCAGTTACAGCGTTCCATTACCATTATACCCTGAAACTCATATTGGTATGTAATTAATTCTGTCCTCTTAATAATTTATATAATAATTAATATTTCTTATAGGTGTATTTACGATAAAGAATGTGAAACCCACGTCAGAGGGAGAGCTGTCGAAAGTAAAAGTAAAAGTGAGAATAAATTTAAATGGAATCCTCACTGTTGCATCGGCATCGCTGGTTGAAAAACGTGAACTCACGCAACAAGAAAAAGAAGAAGAAGAAAAACAGCAGCAGCAGCAAAATAATATGGATATTGATCAGCAGGCAGATAAAAAAGATAAATCTGATCAAGAAGCACAAGCAAATGAACCACCTGCACCTGAGGTAAGTGTATTCATAGTTAATTCCATTTTTATTGAAACTTTATTATGCGTAGATAAATTTACTTTCTACTAGCTTATATATAATAGTAATATTTATCTTTAAATATTAATAAAATTTGTAGCTATATTTATTTAATGTTATTCTTGCTAAAATAAATAATATAACATTACGTCTAGTAAAATGCTACTATTTAAGAAATATTTAATATATAAATAATCGGTCATTACAGTAAAGTGTAAATTAAATAAAACTACTAAATTCGTTTTTTCTAGGAATTAATTCTTATAGAAATACAGTATTTATGTGCTTTGTGTGTCTGATGCATGACTATGTGAGTTTGTTGTGGTTTAGGTGAGCATGGATAAAACGCGACGTAACTCAGATGCTGATGATGGTGGAAGAGGTGCGAGGGGTTCTGCCCCTTCCTACTCCAGGATTCTCTCTTGGTTCAACTCGGTACGCGACACACTATCATTACTTGGACCCATATGTTACCTTGAAACATGTGCAATAATTTGTGACTTTTGCTTCGGTTATTCTATTGTTATAAGTCATAATGTGTACGTGAATAGCTTTTCATATGTGACAGTGGCGTAAACGTTTTATTTCTTTCATCATGTCAGCATCGTCAATTATCTGTTTTAAGATCATTGCACTCATAAAATTTAAACATTTTGCATGATAAAATAATCGTGTTTTACGTATGTTTTATATTTATTCATTATTTCAAAAAGATATTTTATTAAGAATACTTAAACATAATAGACGAATTTAAACCTAAATGTAAATTCATTCTGTAATATAAGGCTTATAATAAATATTATTTTCATATTTATTTAAACTTTTGAACATATCTGTAAATTAATCAGATTTTATTGATTTATGTATGCATAGTATAAATTGTTCATAAATTAGAAACTTGTTACATATTGTAGTTTCTTTAGTGCATGATATTTAGTAATCTTTAAAGTTTTTAAATCTGTGTCGATTTCTTCTGCAAACTCGGTTAATCACAACTACAATATGAAAAAAATAACGCAATTAGAGTATTTAATTTTAAAAGCATAGAATATTTGGATATTTGTAAACATGTGCATAATACAATTCTGTGTAATGTGTTTTAATGCATATGGGTCCAAGGTACAGCTGTGTCACGCCGTGCTGTCTGTCTTTGCTCAATTATTCTTTTCACTGGGTCGCAGAAGGAAAAGAGACAGTAATTTTTAACAGTCCAATAATTATCATTATGTTAAAATTGTGAAGGCAGGCAATGCGGTTCGGTTTTCGATTCGTATATTTTAAATTAATAATTCTGTCACATACATTTGTGGTAACATTTTCGAATTCAGAATATTACGGATTGAAAACTGCTCGCATAAAAATAAGCGCCCCTCTTTATCCATTGCTCATTTCTATCATTACCTGATTTCCAATTTATCTGTGCCCTTATTCAAAGTATTTCAGTTGTATTGTAACATTGTTATGTTTATTTTATCTGTTGTAATTATAAGTTATTGTATTAAGAACGTAAAAGTTATTTTAAAAAATTCTCAAAAACACTAGAGAAGAAAAATTAACGTGGAACATTTACCATGTATATTTTTTAACGTTTATTCAAGGAAAAAGAACATAGGTTTCAGTAAATTTTGTTGTGGCCGAATTCACACGAATTAAAATATTTTATATTATTATATCATTTTTCAGGGTGACGATAAAAATGATGAAAACAAAGGTAAAAAGAAAGTTCCTATTCGTACTGTTGAGTTACCAGTAGACGTACGTGGATTTGGACTTTCCCAACGTGATTTGGATTCCGCATTGGAAAAAGAGGTAAGTCGTATTTATTACAAATTATTGTTAATTATATTCATAATTAATTCACCTTATTTTAATTTATTTTATACATTGTAGTGTAAGATGATTGCTGAGGATAAACAAGAAAAGGAACGTATTGATGCACGTAATGCATTAGAAGAATACGTTTATGATCTACGAGCTAAGTTATCAGAAGAGGATCAGTTGGCTACATTTGTTACGGAAGCGGATAAAGAGGCACTTTGTCGTACGTTAGATGAAACTGAGAATTGGCTGTATGAAGAAGGTGAAGATTGTCAGCGACAAGTTTATTTAGAACGGTTAACACGCCTTAAGGTAAATTACACTTATTCTGTATTAAATATATAATTAGATGTTTTTATTTCGAAATTAAAAAACGTATAATTTTTATTAGTCACAAGGTGAACCGATTAAAGAAAGACGAATGGAATTTGAAGGTAAAGGTCCTGCACTTGAAGAATTAGCAGGAGCTTTGCAACTCGCTAAAAAAGGAGTGGATCTCATTAGAGCATCCAGTGGAAAGGATGATAGATATTCTCATTTAACAGAAGAAGAAATAAGGAAGGTTCAGAAAACAGTACAAGAAAAATGGGCGTGGCTTGAAGAAAAGCGTGTTCTCCTTGCTAGTACATCACGCACACAACAACCACCGGTTACTATAGCTCAAATTCGCGCAGAGAAACAGGTATTTAAATATATTCAATTTAATATGGAAGTAAGAAATCGTTAAAAACTATTAATGTTTTATTCTTACTGTAGTTATTGGATAGCATTGTATTACCAATTTTAAATAAACCAAAACCTAAAGTCGAGCCGCCAAAGGAAGAGAAAGCCACTGAAGATCAACAAAAGAATAGTCAAAATAGTTATGGTGACGGTCACGCCAATCAACAACAACAACAACCCCATGAAGACAAGATGGATGTTGAGTAACAATCATCCCATTTTACGCGTTTTAATACTACAGAATGATTAAAATAACAAAACTTATTTCATCACACAAATCATTTTTATCATGTCACAAAGGCGCCTGATATGTTCATAGTTAGCAGATGAGTGTTTTTTCTTTTCTTTTTGTATTAATGTGATAAGTTGACCTATTTAAGGACGAATGTATCACTACTTTTTAAGTATATTAAAATTTGAAGAATTTATTTTTATAAATCATTATAAGGAACAGAACACACATTTTACATTTAATTAATTTAACTAATATTATTCTGTTGAAATAAATAATAATAAGCTAAGTTTAACGTAACATTGAAGAAAAAGTGTTGGAGCTTCTAAATTTTCTTTTGGTAATAAAGAAATATAAAAAAAGTTCTCTTTTACATTCTTTTGTGAAAAATAACTAGTCAAGTCAAAAATGCACAGAGTTTAAGTTTTCTTAGCTTTTAGAACATTAAGAAATGTTATCTTTAAAATTTAATAAAAGAATTCTTCAATCTTTAATATGCTTTTAAGAAGAGAATAAAATTTTTATCAGTGAAGTACTCAACAGAGACTTCCAATTTCGTTGCCAGTAGAAAGATTAAATAATACATTGTGACCCATAATATATAGGACAAATGCTAAGTTAGAACTAATGACTAAATTAAATTGTGAAAGTAGTTGATATCGCTGGCGATTTTATGTATTTAATACAATAAGCATTCATTCCAACACTTTCCCAGGCCGACAGCAAAATATTCTGTCACACAAACTTTTGTTGCATTTACGATACTTAAATAAATTAATATTTGATTAATGGAGTCTATTAAGTTTGTTTTAGGATTTGCTTATAGCATCGGCAGTAGCGTATTTAAAAGAGCTACTAACTGAAATTATATATATTTTATGATACTTCATTTTAACATTGTCAAAGCTTTGATGACATGAAATTTCTAAAAATGAAATTATAGTTAGATATATTGTACATAATTCATAGTTTTTCATAAAAGTAAAATATTTTCTCTCCTGAATTGTGTTCCAACTAATTTGATAACTGTTTTTTTATAGTTCTTGTAGTTTTTCTGTTCCTCGTGATATGGAAAGAATCGATGGTATGTTGACGCATTGTATATTAATCGCGATTCATTTTGTTATTTATTCTTTCTTCAAAATGGAAAAATATATGGCTACTATTCATCATTAGGGGCGGATTTGTTTAAAGCTTCTGTAATAACTTTTAGTATTCCTTTTATTTTTCTACAAATTTGTTTTCATATTTTTTTAAATAGCTATGAAATTATTAGCTTACATGATATAAAAGTATTATAAATTCGCCCCTGATTGTTTGTTCTAGTACTGTGATCACAAAGTGCACTATAATTAATTTATTCATCTAGTATGATGTATCGAGGCACTATAAATTATAAAATAATCTGCATCATTTCTCGAATATAAGATAAAATATGTAATGGAATTTATATTCCACATAGATGTATGTATATTACAAAGTTTGTACTGTACAATATGCAAGTATTTTGTGGGAATGTCATTGCTTTTTTATTTGGTACTTGTTTCATTAATTAATATAAGTACAGACATACTCGCTATTTACATAGTACATAGTATTCAATAAAAGAAAAAAATATTAAACACTGAAAAAGAAGTATGTGAATTGCAGAATACAATGCAGTATGATGTAACATCTTTTTTTTTTATAAGTATACGCGAATAAATGTGTTAACAAGAAGGTGTACTTAATTACATATATATTTTGAATACACACAAATAGTTAGTCTCGCTTTGTTTGTATTTTCGTTTGATCTTCGAAATATGCGCGATATATAAAAGCACCCAAAGCAATGTGTAACACGATAATCGCGATTCCAGCTGAGTACACGTTACTGGGCACGTGATGAAGTCCTAATAAACCTAAAATGTACAAGAGAACTTTTTAATTTGTTTAAAACATTGGCATTATTATCTCATAATTGTATTCGTAAATACATATAAATGTATCATTAATATGTACCACAATAATCAAAAGTATATGTGATGTATTCTATTAAGTAATTTATGTATATGTTACATTCCAATTCATAGTGTTGTATATAAAAGGCATAAAATAATTAATCATTAGATCAAAAATAACAAAATTTCTAAAATGATAAAAATTATTTACAATATTTTTATAAATATAAACAAATTATTTTATCCTTTAATATTTTTCCTAAATAATTATAATTTTTATACATAGTAAACACTAAATATAAAAAATATGAATTTTTTAAATAATTAAAATGCAATATATGGATAGATTAAACATTCTAATAATAATGTGCTTCCATACCATCAAAAATAAAAATCTTGCTAGTAAAAAATGACAGTACAGGTAAAGCTATTATTACTAAACAGTGAAGTAAAACTGTTTTGAACACTTGTAGTTCTGGCAATTCCTGGAAATGAAATTGTACATTAAACACAATTATACTTAATTATATAATTAGTACATCAATGAATTCTGAAATATAAATAAAAGGAAAAACATACCTTGACGTTTGTCATGATGTAGATATGACTATTAATAATTCAAGTTTTATCCAATATATTTCAATTACAATAAAAATTTAACAAAATCTGAAGGTAAATATGATATTATATTACTAATATTAAAAAGTACAATCTAATAAGTAAATTGCAAATGAATATTATACCTTATATAGTACCATTAAAAATCATTTTTTCTATCTATACACCTATTTTATTGAATGATATAATATATATCTCTATATAAATTTATATGTTATAATAAACAATCAATTTGGTCGTTTTATACTTTAATGGTTAAAACAATTATTTCACAGCGTAATAGGGTAACTTCGTTCACTCCTTATTCTGCAAATATGTAAGGTTATGTTATTGGACTTATATAATACATTATAAACTCCGCTAGGGACGTTGTATGTCTTTGTTGGTATTTTGTGTCCAGTTTAAAAAGGTTGTCGCACTTCGTAGTATATTTTATTTATGGAAGTTGTTGAAGCGCAGTGTCGGCACGTCTACAGCTGATTCACTCGATTGTTTACAGGAATGAGGATTAAAAATAATACGTTGTAGTAATACATATCGCTGACGAAAAAGTTTTAACAATCTGTTTATAATTATGGGATGTTGTTATAGTTTCTGTAAAGAGGATAGCGGACCACAGGTAACAAGATTGAAATAAATTATTTTAATCTTACGGAATATTTTAATCGTCCAACATTAGATATCCTTTTAAAAGATATAAACTTTTATCGCAGTTCCGCCTATTCATGCAATATAACTGTAGAAGTAATATTCTTATATCAATTATGCATATAAAATTTTAATAAAATTCTAATATTAGAATCCATTTTTTTTTTTAAATTAATCAAAACATTTGATATAATTTCCCTGTTTATTTGTTTTTTTATAGAGTGGGGAAGTAAATGAAAGGACACATTTATTAGTAGATCCTGTCAGTAATAGCACAAACATACCTAGAGTACACAGGTATATGTTATTTATATTTTGATAATAGCATTAAAAGAAATTCATTAAAACTTTTTTATTTCTCTCTCTTCTAGTGATGATTATGTTAATCAATATGCAAGCTCAGTACCCAAAAAAACAGATGAACAAAGTGCATTAAATCGAATTTTACATGAAACAGCAGCGTATGTATTTCTTTGGTTTTCTTGACTATTACATTTTATTGTACTTTCACATTTATTTCATTGAACAATATAACCAAAAGACACTTTTTGTTATATTATAAACATTTAATTACAGAAATGTAATAGATGTTGGAGCTTTAGATTCACATAATTTAGAACAGCATGAATACATGGATAGGTCTCGTGCATATTCCAAACGCATAGAAGCTGGAGGTATTAAAGTCCCTGATAATACATCTTGTCTACTTAAAGATATTCCTGCTCCAGAAAAAATATTAGCTGCGGATCCTCTTGCTACTGAAGATCATGGGCTGGTAAATAAACATTATATACAATAGAAAAATGTACTTAAGTATTTATAATTTATTGAATTCTAAAATATTTACAGATTACAGAGATGCTCGATAAGGCTGTGACAGCATTAGAAGATGTAAAAGTTGAACATAAGGAGGATTTAGTAGTTCCTTTCTTATCCTGATCTTTTGTTATTTTCTCAACAGGATTCCATCTTGTTTGAGTAAAATTATATCGCATGACATTAAAAAAACATACATCTTTTCAAAATCAATTTTGAATAAGTTGGTCTAAGCCTGAATTCACTTCAGATTTTATTTGAACATAAATATTGGTTAAGCAGTATAATGTTTATTATAGATAGAAGTTCAGGTACTATGTCTTAATAATAATTTGTTGAAATGATTTGACAATTTCTAAATATACAAAATTGTTTTAAAATGTTACAAGTTAAGATATTTCCAAATGACCAACTTCTGTAATAAAAGAAGTGTATTTGGTAGTGCTTTTCCATAATTTATATATAGTACTGTAAAAAGTTAATCCACTGTTATTAATCTTCACTAAAATGTATATTGAACAACAATACAGAAGGACTATTTTGTCATAATTTAATAAAAGCAATCATAACGTTTATAGTTTTTCACACTTATAAAATTAAGTTTTTCCGAATTAATAAATAATTTGTTTAGCTTTATACTAGCACTGTCAAATAGTCTGTCAATTTTCGAATGAAAAAATGTTTTCAATGAATATATTTCATATACATAAACAGCAGTGTAAAATGTAGATCCAGCTGCAATCAATATTAACACACGACTGAAATATTTGTCGTTACATATATTAAATTATATATCTTAAGTACCATGCACATTTTGTCTTTTTTATATTGTATATTACTGATAAATGTTTTTATAATGTCAAAAACAAATACGAATTGAGACATACATTTGTGATATTTATATAAATCGTTTCTTTACTTAATGTTATATTATTAAAGGATTGTTAACTTATACATATTTTGTGTTTAAAAAATTTGTTAATTTTGTATTTTTTTTAAATCACAATAGTTTTGGTTTTACAACCATGTTTTATTCATTTATATGCAATATATAAAAAATAAATTATAAAACTATATATTGTTTTGTGAATAAGAAATAGTTATATTATATTCAAGTAAATATCCTCAGTAATAAATGATGGCCAATCATTATATAAATTGTGTTTATTACATTATAAACTAAAACTTGTTACAATTTAAAGTCAAATTAATTTATTATTAATCCTATATATAAATACTTTAAAATTATTAATAATTTCTTTTATTTAGCAGAATATATTAAAAAGTTGTTTTCATTTATATTTGAACCTTGCTATTTTTACATGTTATAATCATATAAAACATAATACTTAGCCTTTATTTTTCAAAAACCCACATAAAATTAAATACTCAAAACTTGCAATTGAAAACCGAAAGAGTTAAAAGCAGAGAATTACCAGCAATCACTAAAAGTGAAGCAACATTAAATCGATTTAAAAGGAAGCGGGAAATAAGCTGTTAGGAACGCGCGAAGTTTGATGAGAGCGCGGGAAGCAAATGGTGGGGATAAGTCAAGCCAGTAGATTGGTTAGACGCGTCGAGGCGCGGAGGGGCATCGACCGGTCTGGCATCGGGCTGCTATCGGACTGGCAGGTCCCCCCGTTCAGTGCCACCAATACACAAGAGCCGAGGACTCTCTATCGCCGACCATTGGTCCTCAATTTGCCGACCAATCATTGGGAAAGTGCCCACGAAAATATCCAATGTAAGTCCACAAATTATCAAACATCAACGGGGTACGCGTACGACCGCGCACGGTTATACGATTAACCACGTTTGCGTTTCGTGAGCTGTTCCAACTGCGAATTCGTATCTTGTCGAGCTTGAAAAGTTTTTCTGCACGGCCATGTTTGTCGAGACGTACGTTTCTCTTCCGAAATCCGCGTCGTTTCATGGCGAGCATATCGCGTTTGGAGTACTATCGAGTCAACCTGGCCTTCGTTTCGTACGTTCGTGTTCGCCACATGTTACGGATCACGAAGATATGAAGTTACTCATGTCACTGAGAACAGAATGCAATATCCTTCGGAAGCAGTTTCTGCCCGACAGAAGGTGATGATTGCTGCCTGGCCTCGATTCTCTTTCCTGCGTATCTAACATCCTGCACGTGGGCTTTCAAGAGCTCAATGTGCTCGCCACGTTGGCGATCTTTATAAATTTTGCGAGGCGCGAATTGCGTCTAATGAAATTGAAGAATCCTTTACGATTCTTAACCTCTTCATGCATTACATTTACTTATCTTCATTTTGCTAATGCATAGCTTTTTTCATGTGACTCATAAATGTTCTCTGTGTATGATTTGATGTACATAAATTTGTCCTTTTATATGTATACGCAGACTTATATATAAAATCATCTTTATTGTTCAATAACTTATCTTTTTCGATTAAAGGATTTATATTTAACCATCCATAAATATACTTTTTAATACTTTTGTATTATTTTATTTCTATTGCAAGGTCAATGTCTTCTGTTTAGCAATAAGAAGAATTTACAATGGAACAGTTGGGAGAAGGACAAGCAGTTGTGGTCGGTAGTGCAGGAGGAACTGTTCAGGTTGTCCAAATGGGACAAGGAGGTCAAGCAATGATGTTGCCACAAGCTATACAAGTGGCAGCACCAAATGGACAAATACAAGTTGTTCCAATGTCTAGTTTAACTAACACAGGTCAACAAATTGTAATACAACAACCACAGACACCACAAATCATTCAAACTCCAGATGGACAAACATACATTTATCAACCAGTCCAGTTGGAGGGACAAGTTCAACAGGCACAACCAACAGGTATAGAAGTTCTTAATTTTTATATTAACTGAATTATAAAGTTCATGATATTAATTCCATATCTCATATGTAGTAATTAACATCAATGGAAATCTTATGCAAATTGCTGGAACAACATCACAAACAACAACCACTGCAGCAACAACAGCTCCAGTACAACCTCTAGCAAGTCCTACAGCAACAGCAACTCAGGCAGGAAATGTTGTCATGGTGATTACTATTAAAATGTCTCTTTCACTTACATAGTCTGTGTATATGTTATACTGACTTGTAGTGGTTATAGAGCAACATGAAAAACACGTTGTTATCTTAGATTCTTTTATTTTTAAGTTTATGTGCTTAATATATTATATGTTTTTCAGGTAATGATATATATTTGTAATTACTGAGATTTATATTTATAATTACTTTAGATGGTGCCAGGGAATAGTGGACAGACACAGTTTCAGAGAGTAGCATTACCAAATGCAGAAGTTTTTGAAGAAGAACCTTTGTATGTAAATGCTAAACAATATAGGCGTATATTAAAACGTCGTCAAGCTCGGGCTAAATTAGAAGCTGAAGGAAAAATACCTAAAGAAAGACCAGTAAGTTGATTGTTAACAATCACAGTAAGTGATCACTTATTTACAAATTGTTCTTTATTTTTTGTTGAACATCTTACATTTTGTTATGAATTACATAAAATTAATATTTTTTTTTACAGAAATATCTCCATGAATCTCGTCATCGGCATGCAATGAACAGAATTCGCGGTGAAGGCGGTCGTTTTCATTCTGGTCAAGTTAAAAAACGAAAGTAAGTTTTTGTTTATACCCTCCCCTTACGATTTTTTTTTGTTGCAAAAGAAGCACATATCTCATTTGTTATTTTTACGCATATAAGAGTATAATGGTTCCAGTAGAACAAACGAAAAGTCCATGATTACCCAGCACATCACAACTTCGACCAGCACCAACACCGTTCGTACTATAGCAATAGCTGCAGCAAATGTAGGTGTACAGTATCACGATACAGATAATATGGCCTCTACCATTGTTATTGAAGTAAGTATATATTTTAATGGAGTGCATAAATTTTGGAGTAAGGTGATGCTACATATATGTTTAAACATTTCTTCCAGAAACAAGGTATTCCTCTCCAAGATATGATTTCCGAAGATGATATTGTTTCTTCAAACAATTGCTTAATGTAATTAAATGGAAAGGTGGTGCATGAAAAAGTACTAAAGTAAGGGAGGAAAATGTGTCAGTGATGAAATCCTACATATGTTTATATTGATCTTCAAAAGAACAATTTGTAAATAATATTTATCTCGATTCGAGATACAACGCAAGCATAGTTTTTGAGAGCAAAATGCTGTAAAGAATCATCAAAGTTGTACATACTATCATTATAAAAATATTTAGATTTTATATTTTTTAAGCTTTTCTTTGTGTGTAGCTTGACATAAACTAGATAACATTGTTGCATACTATCGTGTTGTGGTATAATGGAAAATTGGACTGGAGATAAGATAATTTCATGTTTCAATATTTTGGTAAAAAAAAAAATGTATCACTTTAATTATAATTCAAATGTTTTATGTACATACATAAACAAAAACTTACAATGTAACATATCGAATCTATGATTTCAAAGTGTAAATTTTTATATAAATCGTATTGCTACATTCGATCAAGAGACTGATGTAATTTATTGTTACGTGCTGGGTACCATCTTTTAGATTAGATTTTATAAATGAATTAATCTTAACTTTTGCTATAACGAGGAATGAACAAAATGCAAAGGGCGTGTATACTGATAAGACTTTTTTGTACAATATTAAGTGTAAGTACAACTAATTTAATGGAAAAGCTTTAGGAAATATAATTAATTGTTAAGAATATATTATAGAAAATAATTGACATTTCTTGCAGTGGCTTATGTAAATAACTTGTTTAATCCTAAAATGTTAACTATTTTGTCTGATTAGAGAAGGCTACACAGTGTGTACTCTATTTAAATAATTATTAAAATTTAAAAAGATTATGAATAATTTATATGTATGATCAGAGGCTTTTAGAATTTTTCAGAAGTTAATTATTCCACTTTAATATATAAAGATAAATATATCATAAGATCGTCATAATGATTTAACAATATTTTTTAGAAATGGTACATTTTATGTATAAATATTGTTAAAATGTCTTTCTAAAGTTCCAAATATTACATCTAAAAGACGTTTAAAAAGGAAACAAAATTGATTTAATTTACAATTAAACATTTTTGAACATATATTCCATATGTGTATATTAATGTGTAGTACTTTCTCTTATGAATGTAAAAATTAAAAAAGGGGGATAATATTTCATGTTCATATATAATTATTTTGTAAAAAGAATTTTAGATAAATTGGACTTGTAAATAATTGTAAGACTATAAATATAAAATGGTTTAAGTGGAATATGACCATTGTGTGTCCAGTGTGGATGTGAGCAGTTGTAAATTGACAGTTATGATTGATAAGAATAGGAAATAATATATTTGTAAAGTAACTATGTATAAGCAAAACAACATGGGTTGTGTTTTATAATAGTGTTGGATAATTTAATTTATATGACTCCTTACCTATAATTTATCACTAATTTTAATATATGTTTATTACAAAGAAAGCGAGGAAGCTTTTAATATGTACAGTATTTCTTTAATTCTTGTAATAGAAAATCAGATGATGTTAGAAGGAAGTACAAATTTCTTTTCTGCCAGAACTTTAGAGCATTCAGATATTGGACTATCAGGCCCCCTGGTGTATATTTGTGGTTCAATTGCTAAGGGGAGTCCAAATAAACATTCCTTCATCACTCGTTTTCCAGTAACACCTATAGTAGCATCATATTCTGAATCTCCAGTTCTGGAAAGAGTAAATTGTTACAAATACAGAATTAATTGCAAATAGTTTTTTACAATAAAAATTATGAATATAATTACTGAAATCTTGCTGAAAGAAAAAAGAAAAATTATTATGTTGTATAAATTTGTTATTTATATTGTCAATTACAGGTAGTGTTTTAACAAAAAATCATTTCGTTTCTCACCTTATACGAAGAATCTCTCTTTCGTTTTTACTTGGTATTAAATTTTCCGGAGGTTTTAATGCTTTCTTTATGCGTATCAAGTCTTCCGTTGCAATTTTCCAGGGATTCCTGAAAGACTTTTTTTGAATAGTTTCTGATATAACCCAATCTTCAGGTAAACGAATGTCTTTTCTCCTTCCATATATGTTCACACGTGGAGAATATTCGCCTAGTATTATCGAATCTTTATGCTAAAGTGAATTCTATTAATGAAGTTGTAGTTCTTATTTTTAAGTACTGAAACCTTTTGAATAATCCAGTTGATAAACACTTTGCGTAATTTCATTTTCTTTTCGTTCGATCAAATCTTCATCTGGTATAACTTCTGGAAGAAATTCTTTCAAACGGATATGTTTCTCACGAATCTAAATGTAGTAAAAATGTTTTAGCAACTATTACTACCTATGAATGATAGTTAACAAGCACTCAAATGAAAAGAAACATTTAGTATGAAGTGTATGCTAAAATAAGCTGTTACTTTACTCTATTTAACGTATCCTGAGGGTCTTCTGTTTGTTTGTCTAAAGGAAAGGTTGCATTTTTCCGTCGTGTATATAAACACCTGTTAAATGGACCATTTAAAATGTTCAAGGGAGGAGGATATGCAGGTTGTGGTCTATATTCCTTTCGTCTATCAATTTTTTTCGATTGAAAATCTCTTTTACATATTGTTATGAAGTCACGAGTTTCGTCTTCTACTTCCAGAAACATGATTCACTTAAAATATATTCATTATAAAAATGTCTCGCAATAAATGAGGATAAAATTGATTCAAGAGTTTATGAAAATTCTGAAGTTGGCAATTTTTAATTTTATGCTATTAGAATCATGTAAAAGCGAAATGAAGAGAATATAAGATATCCTACTTATGTAAATGTATTTTTTAAATAAATAAAGTAAAACATGCAAAGTTGCAATACAATATAAATGACATCATAAAAATAAAGAATTAAAAGTAGTACATAAATCGTATATGCGTTGGAAAGGAAAAAATTCACCAAACTTAGGCATCAAAGTACAAGAGAACAACAATTTTTAATAAAAAAATAGTTTTCTTTATTCCTATAATTTATTTCACAAATACTATATGTTTGGTATAATTAATAATAAATAACAAACGTTTTTTCTTCATAAATACAGATTTAAATATATATTTTTTATTTTGATATACCGCCATCTCGTTAAAAAGTGCTCAAACTGGTCGCACATCGTTATTGACAGAGAAGTAAACTGTTTAATGGACTTTCACTTGTGGCTCTATCTGTGCAAAAGTTGTTATAACTAATTGCATATGATTATCGACAGCGAAATGTTAGTTACTGTTAATTATTGGTTTTGTTATTAGTAATTTATCTTTTTACATTTTGGAATTAAATTAGATGTTTAAAACAATTAAAAGCAACAACTTTAAAATTTAGACATTTTTAATTCCATTGAATTTCTTCGAAGTATACAAATATAGCCTAAAGTTCTGAAATTTGCAATAATTAATATTTATCGGTAAGTCTTGACTGCCGATAACGACGTTCGCACAGTTTGAGCACTTTTTGGACAGATGGCGCTACTGGTCAAAATTTGCAATGTTTCAAATATAAAAAATTAATTTTAGTACGATGTACTATGTACACGATTTAAAGTGGCGATTTTTTAATTATTATTTAATCCAATTGTTGCAGAGGATAAAATTAATAGATGTAAAAATATATTTTTAGTTGAACCTGCTCTTTTGAACAAGTTTTAACTGAACCGAGAAAAATTATTATTTTTATTCTCCTATTCCAAATGGATCGTAAATTAGCGAAAATACTATTATCCAAATACTGTAGAAGGGAATGTAAGTTTGATTTAACGTAAAATTCGATACACTTTTGTTGCATACTATCGTATCATCGTTATACATTATCCAATGATACAACTGTGCAACATTCTGCAGTAGAGTTTGACCCATATCATCCTTGCGTATCCGAATAAAAATATAGAATACAACAAAAAAGATCTATATGTGATTATTGATAATAACATATATGTACTTTATCAAAACTTTTAAATAAATATTTAGTAAGGTTGTTTTAGAAATATCTGATACTAATATGAAATTTTTAATATATATAATTTATTTTAGAAATGTGTTGTATTTATAATCTATTAAATTTATACTAAATCTGGAATATGGAAATCCTCTGCATTTTTAGAATCAGTCGGAGAAGACGTTTTGGATTCTGTAATATCCATATGGGAAGGAGAAGGGTGAGTATAATTAGGTGGATAGCCTGGATGTATAAAATGTGTATTGTCTAATATAGTGTTAGGTAGATCATTGAAATTATCGTAGTAACCTCTATTAGCCTTAAGAAATAATTGTAAAATATCATTCTGAATAGCACAACGAATACTATCATTGTAATTGCGCAATTTAGATGCCACCAAATTGCCAAAATGGTAACTATCGTCGTTGTATTGATTCGTTGAAGCTGTTAATATTTCGAACGCTTTCTCGAAACGTTCGTCGGATATGTTCATTTTTCTCCTTTCAGGTATAAGGTGTGCATCAGATGTGCTCAGTCTGGATGTTTGATCTGACTCCATCTTCTGCATCACAATTTTTATCGGCTTGCTACCTTCATTTCTTGTTGAAATCTGGATATGAACAGAATATTTTCAATAATAAATGCTAATTATAAATTGATATTTGTAAATATCGTCTGTTACAGGAGAATTTCTGATAACAAAGTACTTTTAAGCTAAGATTTTATATAAACAAATGAAATTCTTGTTAAAAAGATTTGTTTAAATTGATTTGAATACATCATCAATAATATTTAATTCCAAAGAAGCAGATACTGTGATAGATAAAAATTACAGAGGAACCTCTAATGAAATGGATTTTGTTTAATGTAAGAAATTGCTTATTTCTTCAGAAACAAGAAAAATGCTGTGGCAAGATGATACGTAGAAGACAAATAGAACTGAGAAAATACTTTTTGATTAACATACATAAGGTTTACTTATGGTGCTCAATGTTCGTTTGGGCTTATTTTTATCCAATATAAACCTCATACTTTCAAATGCAAACCAGGAACTCCTATAAACTTCATGTATTCCTGTAAACAAAAAATAGATGTTAGAGTTACTGTTTAAGTGTATGTTAACTTTATAAAACTGATATCTATATTTAATAAAAATTAGTCACCTTTTCCAATTCTATAGCTCCTCTTTATTTTCATTTTTTCTCTTCTAAGCGCTGCCAGAAGATATTCCATTTTTTTTTTACATTCATATACTGTTTTTCTTGTTTCTTTTGCAATTTCCTCCCACGCATCCTCTTTTCGTATCTTGCTGTAATGATCACAATGTTTAGGGTTCCAAAGTACTTCCCTTTTTCGATACATTTCGATAAATGCAATAGTTTCTTCGTTAGTAAAACCTATCTTCGTATCCATTTCTAATATACAATAGTGCAACGCTTGTCCCTTTACAGTGATACGTGGTGATACGTAACGGAGATATGATACGAGTAACAGCGAGTATAGCGCAAGTACAGATACTCGAGATTTCAGATTCGGGTAGACTCGGAATATTTCGGGTAGGATCGGGTGAGATCCCGCAAAATCTTCCTGTATATGAATGTTCAGCACTTAACCGGAAACTTTCTAAATATCCAAACTAATTGCAGGATTTAAGGGACTTATTTCTATTCTTTCTATCGTAATATACGTATGTGTTCATATTTCAGTGTTTATTGAAAAGAAGAAAAAGCAAATAATGCGATTATTATCGCATAAGTTTTTATATTTCTTTCTGTTTTCAATACCGTTATAAAAAAGATTTCTATGTTTCTTTCCCCGAGTTAAAAACTTCTGTAAAGTGCTGTGCATTTGTTAGTAATTATATTATTTTTTTCTCTTATTACTTAGATCAGATCTTAAATTTTTAAGACATTTTCATTAACTTTTTCTTCCGTACGAGTTGTTGCAAGTAGAAATCAATTTTTCTCTAAATCCATCCCATCCTCCTTAGGATATTATACAATACCGTGTAAGTACTGACAAGAATGGACAGACCATCGATAATAATTTGATGCTGATGAGCAGAGTATTTCTATTCGCGAGCTTGACTCTGCAATCTTGACTATTCCCCATGCCATATGCTATCCACTTATTCGACGTCTGTTAGATGCAACCTTTGTACATGTCTGGGAAATTTTACAAGAAACATGTTTTCCCCTGTTACATCTGTAAATGATATGACAGTTTTTATTCCTCCATCCCCTTTCTGTTCCAAAAAGAAAATTCAAAGAACAGTCTATCAAGGGTAAGTGACGAGCCAATCAGAAAGTATTACATATATTCTTTCTGGGGGATACCTTGAATAGTATAAGAGACGTACGTGCTATCGTTTGTAAGTTAAAATTTGTACGTCTACAATTCCTTGCTTCTATAAAATTTGTAACATATAGTCATTTAAGAAAGGAATCGTAGACAAGATACCATGAAAAGTTTATCTTTTCCACAAGTACATTGTGATCCTTTTATTTCACAGTAATTGTGTAACTATAACAAAAAAATTTATCAGTTTGCTTGGAAGGTATCCCGTGTGAGTTTACAAAATTTTATGAATAAATATGCGTGTACGGTTGTTGCAAAACTTACTATACTCATTATTCTTTATCAGAACGAGGCTTCTACATTGCAAAAGTATTGGCCCGCAAATATTTAATAGCAACCAAAACTAATTGGTCCAGTCAGGTGACTCGGTCGTTATGCATCAATGGATGACACCAGAAATTCAAGTTCACCGATTATGTATGCGGTGTCGAAATATCTCTTATGTATTAAAGTGTCGAAAAACCAGTTTCGTTTTCGTTTGCACTTTCATCGTCGATTTCGGTTAGTCTGAATACCTAGCTGCTCCAACCGATTTGGCGGTAGCCCCTCCCAGGCTGCTTCATCCCCTCGATAAAAACTGGTTAACCCACGCTTTCTGCAAAATTTCTGAGGACTGCAGCTGCATCGCGAGGTGTCGTTGCCACCTGACGTCGTGCATGCAGCGTCGCGTGTGACGTAAGCAGGGAGGAAAGTTTCGTCGAGTCAGCAGCGTCTGTGGGTCCTCCGTGTCGTTGTCATCAGCCGGTAACCTTGGAAAGTTCATCGCCGCCCATGCAGAGGATCACGTTGGCCGAATATCGTGAAAGTGCACATTTACTCCTTCGCACGGAGTTGGACGAAGTTCAACGAGTCGATGAAAGGGTTTCTATTATTCTATTCCTTTTATTTTTCCTTCTTTTCTATTCCTATTTTCACTCCTTTTCTATTTTCTATTTTTCCTCCTTTCTTCCTTTTTTTCTTCATTTTCTAAACCTACAAATACGATTAAAATATTTCACTTTAAAAAGAGATAATTCAATAAAAATTATAAACGAATTTTATACCTTTCATATTTAATGTGTTGTAGTAAAAATCACCACTTATTCTCTCTTTTCTATTCATTCATCGTATAATACAACCTATATGCATATTGGAGGAAGTAAGTAACAACTATTTATTTTAGACCTGATTACAATTCTTTAAATATTTAAGTTTATTAAGTGATACTTAATAAACATTAATGAAGTATAATCAAGAAGTTTATGATTTTCTTAAAGTCATTTAGCGAGTATCATTCTAAACTGTTTTATAAGTATTGTTTGAGATGAAATTTCTTGTAAAACAGTATTTCAGCATCGAAACATGACTTGTTTTGATCACAGAAAAGCCAGCCATAAGATATAAACTCATTACACGGATATTATCTGGATAATAATCTAACAACAAGTTTACCGTGTATGGTGAGACCCAATGTAAGCTTCAAAACATTTCTTACACGTAACAAGGAAGAACAAGACAGTCTAATCAATGCTTTTCTTCTGCATTCAAGCCCTTATATATAAATAATCTACGTATAGGAGTTGCTCAGAAGAAAAATTTATACTCATTATGATCATCTACAAAAAAATCTACACGCATCATGATTGTTGGAGCAATAAAGCAGCTTCAGTTTTATAATCAATAATTTTCATGATAATTAAGTAAACTGTTTCAATGAATGCATTTATACATGTTAAATTACTTTTCGTTCAGCTAGTTCTCTGAAACAAGTTTCATACATTTTTGTCAATCAATATTTGAATGACTCTTTTTACACGATTTCCTTGCACTTTTACCGTGTGATGGAAGGGTCGGGTGTACATGACCGAGCAAATACTTTGCATGCACGATCACCGCACGAATAGGAGCGAATTTATCGGTTGCCGGAAGAGTGGTGGACCGTCACCGTCATCGTATTCGTGCACCGCGTGAAGGTGTGATCGCCACTTTAACGTGACACTAATGAGCAGAACGACCGGTCCCGTAACCTGACCCTCCCTGTAATTGGTTGGTTAGCACATTTCATATGAAAAGTGCCGAATGAAAAATGCGGAGCGCGTGCGTCCTAATTGGCAAGCGTGCCATTCTCGGCGTGAATCGTAAACAGATCGATACGCCCGATATCGAACCGTTGACACCGGTGACCGAATAACGTTGCTCTTAACCCTTTGCGCTCGAGAGGCGACTGTTAACACATTGCATGCGGGAAACGTACTTTTACGTTTTTTTTGCGGTCTGTCACTGGAGCGCGGGTCACGTAAAAGTACGTATTAGGTAGATTTGTGCTAGTAGAGCGGGCGTCGATGTAAAAACGATAAAAAAGATACTATTCAAAAAGATATGGTTTTTTCTTAAGTAATTATATAGCATACATTTAAATGTAAAATAAAGAAAGTAGTTTTCGATTTATTGCGATTTTACCGAATGAAGAAACTCCCGTGAAATTCACGAAAAAATACCAACATGCAATGTGTTAATCGCCAAATAATAGTTTCGCAAATTTTCAGACTTCAGTTAATTTGTCTATTGGTTGGATCCGAAAGTTAAATAGTCATATATGTATGTAAATTTTAGTATACGACTTAGCTAAACCAAGTGAAATTTCATATAAGCGAATCTTAGTAAACATGTTGCAGTTGAAAATCTTTGAAAATAAATAAATGCATACAAGTCCTTAATCTATTTATAAACTGTTACTATTAACAAGTTTTAACTCCTGCAGCAATTTGATAGCTATGAATGCCTCAATCCCATGTATTCGTATTCTCATCCATCCAATGTCAGTGTGTAATCGGTTCTAGAAAGATAGAAGTAAATAATTGGTTCTTGTTTGACGAAAAAATTGTAAAAATAAATATCAACTCATATTTTTGTGAAAATGTAGCAAAACTGGCAATAATCCTACAGAGTGATACCGACCATCATCATGCAGTATTTTCCATCGCCCCTTACATTCTCACTCCCTCACTTCTTTTTTCCCTATCCTCTCTCTTTTTTCCGTGCAACCGTGATTGTGTACTCGGTGTAGCTTTATCTTCTGACAGAAACAATGAAGCCCCTACATCCTGGAATTGCTAAGTAATAATAATTGTTCACCCGCTTACATGTAAAATGGCGTCCTTGTGTCTTGCAGAGCTGAATTCTCGCCATTTCTACTCGCTTCTTTCCAACGATTCGTCTTTCCAACACGGCTAATACCACCGTGGGAAGATCGCCGGTGCGTAATCGCGATGGACCCTCTGGCTTGCCTTGACTGATTCTCTCCATAGATTAGTCCCCATCTCGCGCACCTACAAAATTGTAATCGTGGTAAATATAGAATTAAATGGATCTGGACAACGCTAACGACGACATTAACCCTTTGCACACCAAAGGGGACACTCGACAGTCAAACGATACCAATTTCACAAAGTTCTGTATGCAAAGGGTTATAGAATTGTATTTATAAATTTCAATATTTTTTATCTGAATTAAGCGAATTTCACTGCAAGTAAATTCTGGTGCTATCTAATTTCGTTAATTTGCATTTGCAAATTTTTGAAGCTGATTTCGTTAAACGACCGAGGGTCACCTTTCGAGTGCAACGGGTTAATAAGCTCGATGTTTAAGTTCAACGAATAGAAAATCATTCAGAATTTTTATGTTTTGTTCGAGCAGGGAAGAGAAATAAGAAGTTTCGCATTATTATAAGCGTTAAAAAGACCATGATTACGATATGTTTTCAATATTTCAGATTTCTTAAATACTAAGAAATTAAATGTGAAAGCATTCTCGGTAAGCCATAAAGAAATGTAATAAATGCTACTGCAATGCATTTAGATGATACAGGATGCCGACGGCTCATAAATGTTTATCAAAACGCGCTATCAGGACTTTGTCTAGCGCATTAACGTTTCGAATGCTGCAATTACGTACAACGAGGCACTTTTTAACGTGGATTACTACTCTGGATAAAAGATTTTTTTCAAATGATTCTATAGTACAGAGGCATTGCAATATTGTCACGGTTCTCAGAAAATGACAATTGTGATTCATTTGAAAGCTGTAGCATGGAATTACTCATTATTGTACCATAAAGTAGGAATAGCACTTTCCTCCTAAATGGAATGTTTAATGTTCGCATTCTATTGCAGTCGTTAAGTAGAAATTTTAAAAAATTCAAGTACTTTAAACAAAAATTCCTTGAATCATCAGGAACATATCTGATTTATTACACGCGTATTCATACCGTGGATAATTGGCATTATTATTAAATCTTTGATGCGTGGAAAATAAAATAATAAAATCATTAACCATAACAGGAACAGGCGTGTCGTAAATCAGGGAGGTTCGAGAACGGGAACAGTAAGAAAGAATCGCATAACTGTTACTAAAAACTGACCAAAGAAGTATCATTAAAGAGTTGACTAATGCTTACGAATTTGCTGAAGGCGATGAGTATCATTTTATAGCACCTTACTGTGTTCTCAAGGAAAAAAGATATTGAATCATGCTCCTGACCAAGGCGTACTTTCCTCACCAACTAAAACGATAAAGCGAAAATAACATACATACCAAAATGAAACACAAAAATGCAGATCACAAATGCTTACCAAATTTGGTCCTCAACAGCATGGAACTTAAACATACATTATTTTCATCCTGTTGCGTATGATGTCATCTAGAGATCGTAAAACGACAAAAAGGATGCAGTTTCACTTGAAATTACTTGCATCTTTTTCCTCGCTGTTGCAATCACGAAGATTTTGTCGCATTTTCTGGTTCATACTAATATATGCCCTCATAATGGGTTATTACCCGTATAATAAATAAATAAATAAATAAATATTCTACAATAATCCACAAGCCCAATTAGTCATCGGTTAAATGGAGGGCTAGGGGAGCTATTACCCCAGGCTTTTTTTTCTGTGGGTGCCTCTCAAATTCAAGAAACTTTATTTATTTTCCTATGTAAATTTATACCCAGCATTTATCAGTAATTCAATTTTTACTTATTATACTCCCCCGTTCCCCACGCTACGATTGTCCATTAAGAAAGTCTCTATTGGATTAACAGTCCTACGCCTCGAAAACTTTAATCCGGCCCTGATTGCGAAACATCCAACGAGATTACGTTTCACCTGAAATATAACAATGCCTGAGTTTAAAAATGGAATTCATAAATTCACGCGATTACGGCTACAGCCTCTAACGTATCCTCGTTACACAACCGTTTTTATCTGTCCTGTTCCGTCATATTACAATTTTCTCCCTGCCCGTCAAGTAACGAGCCGCGGCAAGTACACACTCGACACCAGCAGGATACCTCGATCCTCGATGTGGCAACAATCGTGCTGTGTACCGTACGTTGTCGTTACACATCAGAACGTGTGCAATCGACGAACAAAAGAGTGTGATTCCCGCCTTAGGGAAGAAAAAGAGGGGAAAAAAATCAGAAGAGAAGAACAGTAAAGCGAAGGAAAAAATGGAGGCATCGCGAAATGATCGTGCGAACTCGTATCACTGGCTGTGATGCAACGAGCACGCGTGTTTCTTTCGCGAGAGGATTCGGCCGACAATGAAACCCAAGGTCGTTCCACTTTCCAAGCTTCCCAGGAACCATCGCCGTTTCAATCGTGATTTTTATTATCTTCTGCGCGCATCGTCGGGCAGAGGATAAGGTGAATAAAATGATATAATTAAATATACATCTCGCGAAAGCAGCCGTGTACCATTTCCCTTTAACGTCGAAGATAACTGTATAAGGAAAGGTATTACGGGTACGGGTTTACAGGTGAACGTAAAGTTTTACTTTGGACGATCGTTTGTAAGGATCGTGCCGCCTCGTTTTTCGCTAGTGAGATTGCTTTTTAAGGCATGACAGTTATATCGTTAAGCATGCAAGGCTGTTGCAGCGGATGCGGGATTAAAATAAAATCTAGGGAAGATCGCTGAGAAAAAATTATGCACACTGTTGATTGAAAGAAAATGTAATGGTAGATTAACCTCGGGAAGATCTAGCCTAAAGGCATCGCGTTGAAGACTAATTACAACGAACCCACTTGTTGAATCCACCTGAACTTATTATCGTTAGCTATCGAAATTTACTTATACCTAACATTAGTTCATCTTCCCAATTTTATGTAATAAATACATCAATGAAATTTAACATTAAACATATTTACACCTGCTAAAGTACTACCATCAGAGTTGTTGATACAAGTCACAGCAACGCCTCGCTCCATTAACGGTACCACAATCAGCGTATTACATAGATCACGGAAACATCTAAAAAGGAAATTACGTATAATCCTCTACTCGATTAATCACCTGAACGGACTCTACCCGGCGTTGGTAAAACCATCGGCTTCAAATAGAAATCAACACGGCGCGAGCAGGCTTTCTTCATGCGCGTGCACGAAGAAATCCGCCTCCTCGTTTCCTATGAACACTAATTCACCGGCGGCGAACAGTATCGATTCGGTTGTACGCTGTCGAGCCATTAATACTTATAACAAGGAGAACGTGTACACCTATAGCAACTTCATCCACCACGTTCAATTACGTTTCTACAGAAACTATTAAAGGGGCGGCTCGCTTCTATCCGTGCCAGAGATAGTCCAAGCGAAACACAATAGAATCCCTATTGAATAAGCCAACGTCTCCCGTGGGTTGACCGAGACAGAGGCACGTATGTATTCTGTTAGCCTGCCGGAGGACTTCAGGTGAAGTTCGCCAGCGCTTGCTAGTAGTACGGTCACTGACAGGGCTGCGTGTAGTAGAGGCGGCACGATACAACCAGTTGCCGGCATGTTAGTGTCAGTGGGCCTCTTACGCTGGCCCCAGTCACGCCGGGCGTCAGTGACTTCCCTTCCACCGATTCGATCGGTTCCTCTTCGGGGCCTGCGTGCGTGCGTCCCTCCATGAACGGTACCTCGTGCCAGCGCGAAAATCATGTGAGAAATTTCATGTTCGCGGCTTCGTCGACCTCTCTTCCATTCTTCCCACAGACACAAAAGCGTATTCTGAAAGGAAGCAGGCAAGCACGTTGAGAAAACGAGTCGGATTAATCGTTAACCGTGTAAATCGAATGCAAAATTGTTGCACGTGCTACTTGGAGTATACTGTGCGACCCAGATTTGAATTTCGCAATTTCACCTTTTTGATAGACCCTGGTCCGGGGTTGCCGGAATGCAGCTCGGCAGCCCCATTGATCGAGAGAGGCCTGAGGAGGCGAGGCTCGCGAAGGCTACGAAGCAATAAAATCGGGATCCATCCCCCTGGGTCACGTGAGAGGTCACGGTAAATCACACACGTCACGGGAATCAAGCCACGAAGGATGCAACTGCTTTACTACGAGCAAAAGGAATAGACAACAGTTAGTACAGTTGGTGGACAAATCGTTTGATTCAACATCTTGTGATTCGTAAACACAACTAGATTTTTGTCGATAATCGAACGAATTGTCGCCGGTCGAACGCTAATTCTCTCTGATCCGTTGGATCTCAAGGAGATCGTTAAACCGGTTTTGAATCGACAGAGCGTGTGGTCAGCTGTTTGAAAGAATAACGCAACATTTTTGTATCGGTCGACGTCGTGCTCATTTAAAAGATTCGTCACGCGAAGGATTAAACGAGTTATCCCCGAGTTTTGCAAGAGAGATCGTCGGAGCGTGATCGTTGATCTCACTGCGTGCTGTTGCTTGCGGTAACAGTTAGTGTACAGTGAATGAATTCCCGGTCGCGCTCGATAACTGTAACGATCGGCTTTCAGCTTGATCGAGATCGATTTTGAAACCTTGGCTCTGCCCTGGACGATCCCCCACTGTAGCTCGTCATAGTTGCTCGCTTCTCTGCGACAACGAAGTGGAAAGTGACAGTGACGGCCGGACACCGGTGACATAACCGAAGAAAGTGCCTGAACCCTCTACTAATTGACAACCAGTTTCCGTCAACGTGTGCTAGATAATGATCGGATGCGGCGGAGACAACGATGCTGTCAATAGTAAACGCGGGATTTGTTCTTTCACGGCTGAGACCGGACGATGTGCCACTCTGGAAAGTTCTAAAGAAACGTCTTAAAGATTTCCGTGCCGATATGCAAATTTCTCGCGGAATCGTGAACTCTGTGCAAGTTTAACGATGCGCCGGCGATCGGTGAAAAACGAACGATACACGCACCGTGTTTTCGATTCGAATGAATAAAATTGGTGAGAAATAATACGTGGCGACGAACAATGTCGTTGAACAGTGAATTTTCAACGATGTCCAGCGAGGAAATGCCTTCACTGCCGAAATCCCTACCAAGCTCTAGGGAGACGACGGCTGAGGGTAGTTCTGGTTCCAGCGGCGGTTACATGCCCCTTCGGGAGTTTCTGGATCGATTCTCGTTACCGAGAGTGGTCAGGCTCGAAGGAACCAGTGGCAGGCCGGTGTTGCTGTACAAACAGCAACAGAGATCGCTTCGGGTTACCGCAACATTATTAATACATCGTTATCGGCATGATGTCAAAGTGGGACCGGAAATAGTGATTCCAGAAGGTTATCCCGGTGAGTTCCATACTCGTTTCTTATTCCTTTTTTTTATTCTTCGATTATTCAACTGCTCGATCGATTTCCTCTTCGAATGTATCAAAGATCTTCTTTATACTCGCTTGATAATATATTCGTATAACTCAAACATGCTTGAATACAGTGCTTAATGTTTTCTGGAGAGTCGTCGGGATTATTTTTAGTTGGGAACTTTAAGATAATGAAATATCAAGTTAAAATTATATTTTGAAATAAAATTATTAATTCTTTTTCTTTACCTTAATAAAATCATTTTTCACGTAGGCATGAACGGTAGGTCGCAGATCATTATTCAACCGTTACGCAATAACGAAACACACGCGCGTTTTTCTGTAAAAAATAAAAGAAAGAAAAATGGTGGAGTTATTTATGATAGACAGTAAACTATAATCGCCAGCGAGCAGGGGTTAGATTTTAATGGGCTTGGTATCCGGTAGACATTTTCAGGAAAACGTAAATTATGCTCGGCAAAGCGAACGGGAACTGATAAACGGTCGTGATAAGCAGCTTAGATTACTGAAATAGGTTATACAGTTTGCCTCACGAACTCGACGACAGCGTTTCAAGAAGAACGCTAATGCTCCACAGGGAGAACCCGGGTGTTCGCTATCGGAAACCGTCCTTTCTTCCTTCTGAATCATAAACCACTTTGTAGTAGCAAGATGCAGAGCGAGACCAGAGACCACGAGAATAGTTGACTTCCACGCAATAGATATCTTTCAAGGAACCATTCCTATTGTTTTTCTCATATTTACGAGGAGAATTACGAGACGACAAAGCAGGATAGTACAAATTACTAGCTCGATCGAATAGGATTGAAACAGGAATGGTTTAACGCTATTCCTACCACAACCGGTCAAATGACCGTGTTGAAAACTTTATTATAATTTCATATATACAACGTAATTAAATCGACTTTAAACTTTAAACTTTTCCTCAAATATACGTATAATACATTTTTCAATATTCTCTTCTTTTTTCATTGTTTATTATCTGAGAAAAATTTGTAGTCTGGCTTACGTGAGAATGTCGTGGTAGGAATAGGTATACGTGAAGTGTCGTTAGGAATAGTGTTAAGATCAGGGTGGTTACTTGTTCAGACCACTGTCCCCATAATGGCAGTTTCTTGTTCAGAAAAAATGATTGTCGTATGACTTAAAACGTATTTGAAGTTACGTCTTAATCTTTAGGGGTCAAGGGGAAATTTTTCTTTTTTATTTCATATATTTTCAATTTTATTGCTGACCCATATCTATTGAACCAATTCAACCCTGTAACAGTTCATAGAAATTCATTATGATCGATAAAAACTACAAGGGTGTATGTTTAGATACTGATGCTCGATAGTTGTAATGTACTATTAACGTAGTATTATTAAGTCGAAGTACTTACAACAAATTAGCTTACCGATTGCTGATCGGCTGTGACGAAAGCAGGTCGCAACAACGATGATGTCAAGCATGAAAAAACCAGTTACGAGCTGTGTTTTTTTTTCTGAACGTGGCGAGGAATGATCGTTGATTCATCGGGAAAAAATGCTACGCCAATTACGACACTTTTACTATTGGCGTCGATCGTTGGCCCACGTAGAGAATGATCAATGAATGAATCACTGTCGGATCATTTAAATTATTCATTTTAGATAACGTGTACTCGTAACTGCAAAATAACGAAATTAAATAGGATTAATATGTTTGAAATTGTTCGCGAAACTCGAAGAAATAGAAAATAATAATGTTGACTCAAATTCTCGTCTTGTATTACGAATTTTTGTGTACAATATTCGAAACATTAAGATTTAATAATGGCAGAGGATCTCATGAAGACTTACTCTGATTTGTAACTATTCAATATCAGAAACGAAGGAGGTACAAGAAAAACTCAATCGGCCTGCCTAACTTAATAGCGGCCACGAAAGTTTCGCCATTGACTTCAACGAGTTGTACATATAACGCAAACTATAAGAGAAGTAACATGTTTTCTCGAAAACTATAAACACTTTCTTGCAGGCATGCGCCATAAAATATTAAAGGGAAAAACGCTTGTAAATTATTTTAACCGGCGATCGTTATCGCCAACAATAAGGATGATCATTCTGCGGAACCCACAGCTAGACAGAAATCGGTCTGCTCCAATTTATTGTCGCAAATAGTGCAACGCACACGCCTAAGCGAACTTTACTACCCGCTCGTAAATATACGGTTCATACCGGCTAGTGCAGGTTATATCGAACAGGCACTAACAGTAAATTGACTAAGGAAACATTATTTAACGCCTACGAATTCGCTGTAAGTACAGCACGATTCACGATGAACCGAGAGAACGTGATAAAAACTTGACCTGCGTGCCCACGTGACAACTATACTTTCATTCTTCCTCGGCCAAAGTTTGTTAAAATTATTCAGAAGAAAATAAAACGTAAAAAGTTATAATATAAATTGACAAATTTTGAAAATCGTTGGAAAAAACAAGTATCCATTTTTACAGTATGATTCTGTGTACTCTGATAAATTAAATAAATAAGTTTAATATTTCAATCAATATTTAGTTTAATATTTCGTCAATAATTGTTCATCTTGAAAGCGATGAGAAATGTATAATAAATATAAATATGTAAAACAGTATTATATTTTTCAATAAATAATACGTACTATACCACGCCTATTTGGATTCCAATAATTTTCAGGATAAATAGATTCATTGATTTCTTCGAATAAACAGAATAAGTATCGTAGAGATACTTTTTTCTAATTACTTCCAAAGTCCCTTAATTTTCACAATGCGTAAACTAATTTTTCGATGCGTCGTAAGTAACTTTCGGAAAGGTTTTCATTTTGATCGGTTATCAAGGAACGAGGGGGATCTCGTACCCCTCCAGCCAGGTGGTTTCACGATGTGAATCGATCTTGTGTTAGGCCAATCAGCTGGCAAGGACTCTTTGTAAGTCGTATGCAGCAAGAAATTCTCAGGTGCCCGAATGCATACAGCAAAACTCCCAATCCTAACTAACTGTTCCACCGGCCACTTTTCCTTCTGCGTCATCATGGAATTTCAAGCAGCACGATCGGTTCCGTTCCAAGCGGATACTTTCATCACCCGACTAATCCCATTTGTCCGACACACGTGCATGAAATGCACGATCAGCGTACGTATGCTGCTGCGGCGATCCGATCGAATCGGATTACAGTCAACTATACGCCTGCGATGCCAGCCAGAGGACGGGAGTTCTCGTGAACATCCCCTTCCACTACGCACACTACCGCAGTAAACGCGTGTACGTGAGCTCAGCGTTTCGGACGACTTCGGGAAATCGAGATAAAAAACAAATGGAAGTCTTTCTTTCTCGTTCTTTAAGGGCTGAAATCCAACCAATGTGGAAAGCAGGCCTGCGACACGGGCCGCGCGAGATCTTAACACTTTAGCCCAGGAGATCTCCCATGTTTTCCTTGACAAAGCAGTGTCATTGATTCTATTTACTTTTGTTATCAGTTGGTCCTAAGCTGATGTTGAATTTATTAAAAATTGTATTTTGGAAAATTTATGAACAGCACTAGTTCAAGACTAACTAATAACAAAAGCAAATAGAATCAATTGCAGCGCTCTGTTGAGGACAAAATGGGAGATCTCCCTGTTCGGTCGGCTAAGTGTTAACTATTTTGATGAACTTATTTAAAAGTGATTCCAATTCCTTATCCTTGAATCGTTGCGGTTGTACACCTAATATGTCGGAATACTTACCTGTATACATTTTTGTACCTTCTTTTAGACGATTTGAAATTTGTCTGTAATTTATATTTTAACATTTCTATCCTAGTAGACTTAAATCGACGATTCATTAAGAGTACATCTAACAAGCTTTTCAGAATGTCAAATAATGATTTTCTTTCTCTCGAATTTTTCGAAATTCGAGTTAAAAGGAATAGACAACGATGATTATTCAGGGGTAATTATTCTTGAGCGGTTCACTTAATCGTTTGATCGTTAGCTGTTTTAGAAAATGATAGGACGTCGAGTATTGAATCACATAAGTTCACAGTAGAAAGTAATGATGCAGAAAACTTCCGGCTCAAGTGACTAAGCCCACGCGATCGTAGTTTTTATTGCTTCCCTCTGTTATTAACTGCATAATCAAATCGAAAATTATAGTATATAAGTAAATTAGAAATTGAACAAATGATATGCAAACAAATAACCGCGTGCTATTAAACGATGTTTATTAGAGGTTTCTATGAAACGTTCAAGATTCTGAGACTTTCGGAATATATAATTCTTGTTTAGAGGTAATAAGCTGTTAAACATGAGGCTTATTCTGAATACATCTCGACATATTTACCCGATGTATCTGATTGCTAGCACATCTCTGCAACCTTGTTACATCCTGCATTGCATGTCCCCTTTTTCGACGTTGACTTGCGACATACCAGCGAATGCGATCGCGCAATTCAACGTGCCAATGCCACACGGAGTCCGACCTCCAATGATCTCGCAATGGCTCTCCGGATGCATCAATGGGTTGTCAAAAGTTTAAACTGGAAACGCCCTGGTTTACTCGTATAAAATTCACAGATAAGCGTTATCTTGTGCTTCGCTCAATCCTAAACTCGCGCAAACTCGTGTTCTTAACACTACAGTCAAATTGACTCACTTATGATTTTTCAAGTTCAAGTGTCATGTGAAAAAAGATAGAAAAAAGAAATCTGCGGAAAGTGTATTTTAAAAACAGCGTATATATGTAAAAATTGTTTTGAACAAGCTTTGTTTAAAATAAAGTTTTATTTTTTTTTTTAAACGTCAATCTTCATGTTTGAGTCAAATTGACTCGTTTCAGGCAAAACAGGTATATAGCCAACATCTGGTAATCTAGTGTTAATAAGTAGAATTAGGGAAAGTCGTCGGTCGATGACGGAATGAATCACTATGTTAATTTCGTGAGAAACAAATTTTTCCGCATTAACACCCAAAAATGGACAAAAGGATTCGATTATTCTAGACCAGACATTAGACAAAAATATCGTACAAAAAAACGAAAGAGTGAAACACGAGTAAGATACGTTTAATGTATTATTTGATGTACATTTAGGATGTGCATATAAAACGTTCAAGCGTACCTCATTTCCTGACCCTTGCTGCCATCCCGTCTCACTGTTATAAGCCAAGTCAAGGTGTAGGTTTTAAGGTGCATCCTGGCACGTCCATGAGAGTTATTTATGAAATTGTAATGATACGAATCGCGTATCGATTTTAATTTCGAAAGGTAAGAGGAAAAACGTGAACGCGCGAAGTGAACTCAAAAGAGCGGTTCTTCAGGCGATTATGGTGATTTTTGTTTCGGAATCGATAGAAAGGAGGAAATGGAATCTACGTAGAGGGAACTTGAACCTTCGACCGGGATAAAATTACTGGGGAAAGATTCAACCGTGCATCCGATTCCAAAGACTGATAGCGACGATGGACGATATCGCACAAATCACCGGCTCACTTAACTACTATTCGTGCAAACCCTCGGCTACGACTTCGGGCTCCAGTTTACAGTAATTTATTAGGCGTGTAAACCTCCAACTCTGCGCCGGGGTCGATGGCCTCGGCCCTCTCATCAGAAGACCTTCGGCTCCTTGCATCCCTTCTCCCAGGTACTCGCGACGCCGCTGAAATGCGCTCCACGAAGAATGCCTTCAGCTCCCCTCTGAGTTGGAGGCTTTCTGCAAAAAATCATATAAATCTAAACACACTTGATGGATTAAGAAAGATATAATTTTAATCAAGCAATCCCCTCGTTACAAAGTGGATTAATTTAATGGATATCGTGATTGGTACATTTCATGAAAGTTTGCCACCTTCAGACGTTAGGGATCATACAAGGAGAAGTTTAATTAAACCATAACAATGAGACTTTCGAGTGAACTACAGTTTGGAAACATCTAACAATTTAAATGGCAGTTACAACAGATCATTCTATGTCTCTACTATTCTTGTTGGTTTCTGTACTAACATTTTCTCAAACGCGTACACTTGTTTCACAACACATACTTTCCCAGATGATTAATCCTGGAACCTAACTGGGCTTACATAAGAAATTAAAAACACACTGAATGCTCGATATTATTTCCTTATGGTTTTGTATACTTCAGAAATTACCACAACATAATAGCGATTTTCTCTAATATATGCTTAACGTTTAATAATACATAGGAAGAAGCATATAAAATTAAATTGAAGCATTCTGAAACTTGCATTCTAGAATGTGTTCTAAGGGATTAATCAGGAAGACGCATAAAATTCGATATTTTTTCACCCGGAAGTAATTATGAATTTAAAGCTTGCAGCAACGGATATTAGGTTGATCTAACATACAAGGAAAACAAAATTAAATTTAATTATAATTTGTCTGCTACTCACAAACTACACAATAATATATATTAAAAAATTCAGAAACTACGTCTATGTTTATTACTATAAATAGTTAAACAATTCTAATAAAACAAAGGTTAACGAACTACGAATGTTTTCAACTTGATCCTTCTTTACCGTGGGAATTCTGATCCGGTGGATTCTCTCGAAAAAGACTATTATACTTTTAAAGAATATGAATTCGCATGACAGTAAATTTGTTATACAACTCGAAAAAGTAACTCCACTTGATTTAAATGAAACTGTAAACTGAAGATAAAAATCAGAATCCCCTTCTTCGTAATGAATCATTCTGCTGACGTAAAACGTGTATCGTTTCAAGCTCGAGGGTTTGCAGAAATAGCAAGCCTACCAGAACCGTGCTGTTGAACATGCAAAAATTGTAGTTCGGATCTCCGTCAATCCCAAAGCAAGTTAAGGTATGAAGGAGAGTTCTGCGACCACAATTCACGCTAATTTATCCTGTCTACCGCAAGTACTACTGGCCTGCAAGGTTTATGCACTAGCGCTTTGTTCGCTTGGCTGCAAATCACGCTGGTTTTAACTACTACAATGACCCGGCAGCACAATCAGGAATCGAAAAGCAGACACAAGTTGGCTGATTAGAAGCAGGTTCTCTTCATTGCGCTATTCCACGTTACGGATCTGAAAGTAAAGAATTAAGTAAATATTTAACAAAATCTTTAACACATATTTTGTAATATTTTATAATTTACTTAGTAGAATTTATTACATAAGTAATACTAAAAAATACGCTACACAGTTACGAGCATCATCATCTTGAAACAAAGGATCCCTAAAGTCTGAAAAACTACTTCAGAGAAACTTGGTCGGACTATAAACTATAACTTTCTGCACAAAGCAAAGATATTTCGCCGACCGTGCCCTCGACAATGGTTTTCAAATAACGGTCATTATATCGTAGATACAATCTTCCACGGATATTGTGAACCTACAGAAATGGATGACAATAACGGAGTAAGGAACCATTCTCTTTCAATTTGTCTGTCTGCGGCGAATTGTATAATCTCCTTCAGACGTTGGAATCTAAAAGTGTTATCTTCGAATCAATAAAGGTTCCTGGGATCGTTTGTATGCTCGTATTTTTCTCTCTCACAGCTAGAGAACAACCCCAATGCTACCGCCATAATTTTCTGCTAAAGCCTCCTACCTGCTTTTTATTTGGAATACCTTTTTTATTCTTGGAAAGGTTCTCGTACTCTCAGAGGTTTCTAATATATCTCTGATTATCGTTGTTCGCTAGCCATGACGTTAGGAAATATAAAATGTTTCGTGCCTTGAAATAACGTTATCGGTTGATCGAAATAATTATCATTGTCGATGTTTCGCCATTATTTCTCGAAATTGCACGTAAAAGCGTTGTCGAGTAACGCTACGAGATTAAAAACTCATCTTACGAGAAAGTCGCCAACTTGTTTGTCCCGCATTAGACATTTAGAAGTACCACGTTTTCCATGTAATTATGATTTTAATGTCTAACTGTTTTAGGCAAATTATGTGAAACAGAGTGTAACTATTGCGTTATTATACCGTACTTCCTCTAATTTTCCGTAACTATAGAAAAATACAAATTAATGTCCTATTTAAGAAATTTAATATCACTTATTTGGAAAATTCGACATCAAAGAAAAAAAGATTGAATTTCAAAAGTTGATGTTATTATTGCGCGCTGTTTTTTTTCGATCTATACTGTTATTTGCTCTCAAATATTCCCAGGAAACGCTTAACGACAAAAACTAGATAATGTCGTTGGGCTATGTCATTCGCTAACGGTAAAGATCGAGCAATAATCGCTGTTACCGGTGCAAACGGGGCGTAAGGTTCTGTGAAAATCCATCAGCAATGAAGATCTAGGAACGAATTCGAAGAAACTATCTTAAGTTACAACCGACAAAACCTAATGATCCTTTGACAAAAAATAAATAAGCATTGGAAGGAAATGATGACAAGATTGAGGCAATTATAAAATCAGAAAGACATATTTTACATATCAAGATATATTAATTTTATGATCCAGCTTACTTATCATAAGACACGAATCTTACCGTACTATGTATCAAGAAATATATATTTTACGGTACACTGATGATTAACGATAACGAAATAAATTTTAATCATGAGATACTTTTATCCTGCATGTGAATCCTCGAGGAATAATAATCTTAATCACAGTTCCTACACGATCTCTAAGACCAACTGCAATTTCCAGACGTAAAGGAAGGTTGCAAAACACAAAATTTAATTCATCATCTGTGTCCAGAAAGTTAAATCTGTGCACGTGCTGGAAATGGTTCCGCAATGCGTTCCGTTTCGCAATGCATCGCTGCATATCGTGTAAACCAGTAATGTGTCACTTCCGATTACTAGAACCAAGGGGTGATAAACATGCAGGCTGAATCATTCATGCTTGTTAGTTTTCGTGCAACGCTTTTTGATTCTAAAAATGAAAGGGAAACTTGAAAGAACTTACTTGTTGGTCATTTTTAACCGCTATAGATTCAATATTTTGCAGTGATCAACGTTATTTAACAATATCTGATAGTAATTGCAATCCTGTGTTCCTTTCTATGGTACTTTTAATGATTAATCTTCTAAATATTTGCTATTTACTAAATCGTTCATTAACTACAAAATAATAAATACGTACAAAGCTTTTATATGTAAATGTGAAAGCTCCGGAAATTATTACATCCGCTAATGTCTGTAGAATAAGCGAACAAAAAGCGAGCCATTATCGTGTGCTCAGCTGACAATGATTTGCACGTGACTGCCACATACCCTTTCTCAAGAATATTATTCCCTTAAACAATTAATTGGAAAGCCGTGTAATTACAACATTAATTGCATAACCGCGTCATAGCATAGTCTAATTATGAGGAAGTTGATGCGAAAAAATGATCGCTACCGGGTTCACGTGAGTCGTCTTTTCATTCGTTCAAACTGGCTTCTCAACGGATTTTTCCAACGGATACGACAATCTCTTCGATTGCAATCTGAATACAGCGCAAACTGGCAAGTCGCGTTAACTGTGTCGGATGCGGGCGTGGAAATGGAAAGTGGAGGAAGACTGCTTGTGTAATTCTTTGTTGATTCCATCCAGCAATAAATTACTACACGCAACCGAAAGAAGACAGAACCAAAAGGAGACACCTTACCACCCTTAAATCCACCTAACTTGAAGAATAACCGTCAGTCATTCATAAGAATATAAAAAAAAGGAATGCTTGGTTATCTAAATGCATTCTCCGTGTTCGCGTGGTTATATCAAAAACAAAGTTCACGACAGTCACAGAGAGAGAAAGTGGGACGAAGAAGGCCGTCTCCTTAGATTTAAGTTGCTAACCAGAGCTGCCTGGAAGAGCCGTAGAATTCTAGAATAAACGATCAGCGAGAAGGCGCAAACACGCAGTCTTTAATGGCTGGTTTCGAGGTTCAGTATACGTGCATACTTGCATCGGGGCGACATTCTTAAATCAATTAACGTTGACCAAAAGAACCAGCCGACCTTCGATCAACCGACCACTCGGCTACTGTGTCCCCATTACTGGCTGCTCTCCGCTGTTACCGCTGCGGGGTGCGCGTCTGCTATCGTCGTCGAACTTTGGAACGCTTTTTGCGACCAAACCGAAACACGCCACCGTGTAATTCCTTCCTACTAACCGACTATACATCCTTTTCCTCTTTCGGAAGACCACCAACCGCGAACATAGCAGAAAGCGAATCCTCAATTTATTTGGAGGCTCTAGGACAGCGTTTCTCCCCTTCCATGGAATGCCGATCTTAATGGTCCGTAATCATGAAATTGAGACTCTGAAAAGGAAAAAATGTTCGAGATGAGACTTATTATGTTTCGATAGGAACATCTTGTAATGAGAATATAAGATCGTATGCTTTTGAACAGAATTCGTGTATAGACAAAATAGAGATCAAAAGAATGTTTGAATAAAGTATCTCTGAGATTGAATATTTAAAAGTTTATTCAATTACACGTTTGATCTGAGAAACATCTGGATTTTCGAATAAAAATCAGTTCTTCTCAGAGCTATTATATTTTACTGACGAGGAATACTTAAGGTGGGATCAACGAAACATAATTATTATCTGTGTTCCACCAATCTTCTCAAACTACCGTCAAAAATTAACAACCAAATCTTTCGGTTGTAAAAATAATACTATCGTTCTCATAAAATTCACCGTTTTTTAATGATCGTTCTAAAACTTGTAGGTGCTTTATAACTATCAATAAATCGTGTGTAATTTCTAGACATTTACCGTTCGAACGTTACCAACGTTGCAAACAGCACTTCCCAAAAACGTAGCTTCGAAGCCCGTTAGTAATGATATAACGGCAATCTCAATCTTGCAGCAGCACGGAGGAAACAAGACAAAACAGGGGTAATGCCACAAACTGCGGCACTACCAGGAAGGGGAGCCGATATTTCGTTTCTTTGTCGGATTGTTGCGGTCGGATCCTAGATCGGCGAAGAGGACAAATCGAAGTGGGGAACAAAACGAAAGATGCTGGGATTCAGACGAAAGGACTATTAAGGCGGAACAGTCACGATCATATTACTGAAAACAGCTCTGACGAATAAAGAAGAAACATGTCGAAGAAGACAAAGGAATCAAAGTTATAATAATACTTCGGTGACGCTTTAATTAAATGAAACATTTGTTTATTGCCTTATAATTTATTCTGCATATCGCTACTATGCTCTTCTGTTGACATTATTATTTTTTGTTATGTTCAGATATATTTTTGTACTATTAGTGGATGACTAGAAATATTTTTATCAACCTTCACCTGCAATAAATAACAATAACATGATGTTTTTACTTAAATATTAATTGAAGTATTATTCCTAACAAAACAGTTAATACGTTATAAATACGAAACCCAATTTAACTACGTTATAAATTTTGCTAATTATTAGTTTCAACAGCTAATTATAAGTTTACAAGCTATAAACGTCAATTAAGAGAGTAATGAAAGCCAACAGTTAATTATACCTATCATAATGTAATCTGATGATAAATATTTATCTTTCATAAACAATTTTGTTCGTTTATTAATGCTAACAGTATTAGGTTTATATTAAATATTTATTTTATATCCACTTAATTAGAAAAAGGAAGCTCAAATTTATTTCATCTTTTCTAAATTCTTACTCCTAACATAAATGATTAAACCAACCAATTACCAGAGTCAGTAGATACCCATATATTCTATATGACTAAACCGTATCCAACTTTAAGCTCATCAAAGAATGAAAATAAAAAAAGCAAAAGCATAAAACAAAGGAATAAAAGAAAATCAAAAAGAAGCTATTGTCGCTGAAAATAAAGCAAAAAGAAACGCAATAACCTGTCACATTCCAGAGTCAACAACTCTTATAAGTGCAACCCGAAGAACACGACCAATTATAGCCAGAAGAAAACCGAACGGTTCCGACGTGTTCCATTGGAAATTGCGTGGCATTCACTAATGTCCAGCAGAGACGCACACGCATCGATGCCTTTCTCTCTAGAGGAACGTCGACAGAAATCAAAAGACGGACTCTATCTAACAATATTTTAGATATAACATAAAATAATTTTATGTGGATGAGATATATCAGTTAAAAGCGTCTTGTTATATTTCTACTCACGTTTTTCATTACCTCTTGCAAATTGGTCTCATTATACACACCATTGTTGAGGAATAGGTTTCTTCCCTCTTAAGGGGGCACAATGTCTCCCTAATTTTGTCTACCTAAAATATATCTTGTTTTAAGTTTCAATAAACAAAAGAGAGGCGTCAAAGAGGAATTGTAACAAAATAATGGAAGTAAATGAAAATTGTGAGATAAGATTTTAGTCCAGTTTACTTTGTAAATTAGAACAGTTTACTACCTACTGTTATTAACAAGTAGTAAATCCATTTAAAAGTAACGAAGGAGGTCTTTGCATTACTTTGACGCATATATTTACAATAAAAGTTTTATTATAACTTTATCTGTCCTTTAAAATCATGAATCTGAGGTGGACAAAGTAGACCACCTTGTATAGTCTTAGCTGAGGTAAAGAACGTGCGCATTCGCATGCGAGTGTGTAATGTAATTCAGTGCTCCCACGACGAGGAATCTTTTCCACTGGTTGATATAATGCGCGAATTACTTGCACGTAATATACTGCAAAACAAAGTCCGTTAACGTCATGAAACAGTAAATTGTAAGGTATTTTATTTAATGTCTCGTAACTTACACTACGCATGACTTTGTAAGAGGCAAGGTAATTGAGTACTCGCATGGAACGGCTACTAAATACGGTCAGCTGCTTTTACGCACACCGAACACGAACATAAATCTGTTTATTTGGGGCGATATATGAAGATGTGTCCACTGATGTATGCCACGAATAAACTGCACGTATATGTGAAAAATGTTTACACGATATAAGCCTATTAATTAAACTTATGTATTATTTTGATTCGATTTTCAATTGTAGTTATATGTATAATTATGAAAGCATTAGAACGAAGTTTAAGTATCTTTCTCTTGATCCATTTTTTTTGGAGATTAAGTTCAATAAAAATTTTATTTGACATGATCCGAATACCTGTTTCTTAATGAAAGGATGCTTATCTTTCTGGAAGGACTCACAAATTAGAAATTATCCAAATAGTTGACTCTACTTTTAATACACTTTATCTTATCCTTCTGAACTATGACAACTTAAATTATAAAAATTTGACAGATGTTGTAATGCAATTAATTGTTTACTAATTATACTCATTTCTTAATTCTGCCTTTTATTGGCATGAGAGCAAATTATAAGCAAATTATAATATTTAGTTTTAATCAAATAAAATGTATTATAGTATTGTTCAAAATTGTCAATTTGGAATTTCAAATAAAAGTGAATACAATTTCAAAAATCTTAGATCAGTTAGAATTACTGTCCCTCAATTAATTTCTTAAAATATATGTATACATGTATAGAAATTATTTCCTATTATTTTTATTTTTAGGATGGTTTTCTGTGATATCTGGTAACAACACAACGGGTAGCGCAAGAGTCTATAGAAGAATTGATTCCTTAGTACGAGCAGGGGTACCAGCGTTTCTTTTAGCTGCACCTTTAAGGGCGTATATTTTAAACCACTCGAAAATGGGTAAGTGAGAGTATTATGAAAACCAACGACAAAATTACTTTTGAATTTATTATTGATATTCCTACATAAACGAGCAATTGTGTATTTACCTGTAGAAAACGGCAATCTACGAGCTCATTATACAAAAACTACAATCAAAGCTGGGGAAATTCTACGATTAATAGCTGTTTTTCAAGACACCAGGAAGTGCAGTACGATTTCTTTCGGAATTTCTGGTAGTTCTTCCGAAAAAGATCAATACGCGCAGTGTTTGGATCCACACGGTCGTGAGGTGTTTGCACCTTTGTCGACAAGAGGCGAATTTTATGCCGTTTACCAGAACGGAAGCATCGATCCCGGAAGCGATGCAGTACTGTACAAAGTACATCAACTTGCGAAAAGATCATTGCCTCTCAGGGTGAGCTCACTTTTTGAACAATTAACTTCGTTTTACTTTTACTTGTTTGTACCTATTTTGTATGATAAAAATTGTAATTATACAAATATGAATAATTGTGCAAATACTTTAAAAAAAATATTTTGAAAGTTTACGATACATCAATAACCAACAAATGATTTATCATTAAAAGTACATTTAACGTCAATGTAACGGCTAAAATATTAATAAAAATACCAAGTTCATGTTAGTACTTACCAATGCTGCTTATGAATGGATTATCTGAAGATGCTGTTATTTGCAGGTTCGTTTAATAGCAGGTCCACTACCTATACCATTGCCAAAGGAATATGGTGGTTTAATGCAACTGGAAAGCTCGACCCGAGGTCCAATTGTTTTAGGGTGCATCGTACCAGAAAGACCAGTTTATAACCCCGAAATGCTTGAGTTGGTTGTGACCGGAAACGGTGCTCCAAGGGTTCGAAGAGCGCGATTAGGTTATCCATCAGAAGCTAGACTTTTAGCATCGCCGAAAATGCAACGATTATTATCTGCCTGCAGGTTAATTAATTTTATATTAATGCTAAAAACTAATTTATTCAATTATTTAATATTTACTTTCGATATATTTCGTTATAGTGCACAGAAAATTAATCGCGATAATTTGATCGATTAAACGGAGAAACAGCAATAGTATAAAGTGAAATAATGATTAAACGTTTTAAGATTTTTTTCAATTTTATATTATAAATTAACACTATAAATTACAGTATTAGTATTCTAGATATCAATCAGTTGTAGATCGATATATCAAGCGAAGATCAATGTCATACATATGTGTTTGCACGCCGTTAGAACAAAAACACACATGTACGATCACTGATAGAAGATAATGTACCGTAGTATATCCCGTATTGCCGCGATATTTAAAGGATGCAAAACATTTGTAAATATATATTCTATGTAGCTTAACCTGTTCTTCCACTTCAGCCGGGCTGTCGGAGATCGTGCAACGGAACCAAGGGTAGCGCCTTTGAAACTTCATCCAGTCAACGAAAACTTTAAAGAGATGCATTTAAAGAAGATCAAACCGAAACAAGAAACGAAGCCAATTCTACAAAGCTTGAAAGACGGACTGGTGCAATTGAAAAAGAGCACCGTTAGAGAGAAAAGTCAAACTAGACAAAACTGTCGGAACGGACTTTTAGAAAAAATTTCGAAATTCACGCAAAGTAGCCGTAGTAGAAATCCTGCGAAGAAGTCTGCTTCGTTTACGTTTGCTGTGAAACCAGAAATTGCTATAAAATGTCAAGAAAGATACTCTAGTTTGGAGCCAGAAACTACCTCTTACCAGAATCATTCAAACTCTTCTAAGCAACCTGTAAAAAGATCAGCGTCCACTAGTATTTTAGAAATGCCAACCAACGTTGAATTACAACCAAATTATTCTCGAGTTAGAGATAGTCTTACGCCAGTGCCATCTCTTCATAAGTTAACCAGGACCAAAGCTGATGACATTTATGCAGAGATTTGTGAGAACGCAGCTGCGCAGGTTCAGAAGTGTCCCGGAAGTCACGTGATGGCCAGGATTAAAATTGTTGTAAAAGGTCGTGATTCACCCAAAGCTTTATCAAGTAAAATTAGCAACGATAGTAGGTACACGAGCATAATGGTAACGAACGAACAAATTGATTCAATTATAAGCACAGAAGATGAAGTTATTTACAATGCGATATTCTGAACATGAAATATTTTATTATTATAAGTTTACCGGCTGTGTTTGATGACTCATTATTTGCATTAACGTATAATTAAAAATTGAATTTGTATTATATTATATAAAAAGCACCATAAAATAACACGTAATATCTAAAAATTGTAATAATTGCATGTACATAACAACAGTAATGAAAATGAATAAAGTAATAATTAAAAGCTCAATTTTTTTTAAAAGATAGAATTTTATGTAATATGAGCAAGATTTCAAACGTTTTAAAATTTATTTTATTATATGAAATACAGAATGCAAAACATAAAACAAATAAACGAATATATAAAACATTTATTTGTATTTGTCTTCACCTAATATAAATATACATTATATTTTCTTTACATCTGATTTTTTTAAAACCTTAGTTTTAAATGATGTTTTTCTGGTTCCAAGTTTGTTATTTTTGTCTTTTTCTTTCTCCATAACATTTTTCATTATATCTATGGCTTTCTGATTATCTTCTTGCAATTTTAATTCGGCATTTACATCAGGATACTTTCCAGAAAATCCTTTTGGAAATAGCGGTTTTGACATAAGCAATGTCAACTGACGCTTTCTCATCTTTAACCGACGTTTTAAGTCTGCTGTTTCTTTTATTTGTGATGTTAGTTCTCTGAACAATAAAATCGCTTTTGTCATTATAAAGACACATAGTAATAATTATAATTGATAATCTTTAATACATTAAGTCTTACTCTTCATCTTCTTCTAAAACTAAATCCATATCTTCTACAGCTTTACGCAACCAACCATTCTGTGAATTATCTCTACGACATTTCAATTCTAACTTATCAATTTCTCGAGCAATGTCAACTCTTTCTTTAACTGCAATTAACAGTTTATCTACTACAGGAAACATAGGTAAATCTTCCACTAAAATTTAAAGAACGTATTGATATTAAATGTTTAAACCACCGAATTCAATTTTTATATTTAAATTATTTGTCACTTACTACGACCAAGTGTTTTACATAATTTACTATAGTATTGTTTTTCAGATGGTTCCATTATGAGAACAGTTATGCCTTCTTTCTGTGCTCTTGCTGTTCTTCCACTTCTGTGTACATAACTCTAAACTCATACATACAAAATTGATTGAATAATAAAACAATGTTTATCTCTATCACTTTTGTTACTTTGTTGTTTCAATAATATCACGTTTGAATAAGATCGAATTCGAATTCGAGTAATGTTTAAAGTTAAAACTTGGCAATATTGTATTATTTAAAATCTATATTTATACATACCTCACTTGTTCTAGGAACTTGATAATGTATCACATGCTCAATATTTGGAATATCCAAACCTCTTGCAGCTACATCAGTAGCTATTAATAATCCATCCTCATCTGCCTGAAATCTATAATTTTTCTTATTATTTTAAAAGTATGTATATATTGAACAATATTTACCTTTCAAGATTTTTTAATCGCTGTCTTTGTTGCATACTTGCATGTAATGGTAAAGGTTTACAATCAAGTATTCCAAAAAGAGTAGCTAAGCGTTTTACACAACCAATACTGTTACAGAATACTAATGTCCTACCAGCATGTCGTTTCAAAAAATAGTACAGATAATAATCTTTATGATCTATTGTACATGCTATTCTGCATTCTGTTAAATTACTGGAAGTAGCTAAAAAGAAATTATAATTATATGCGAAATTATTACACTATAACACTACTTGTATAATCTCCAGTAAATTAATATCAATTTTAATTATGTAACCTGATTCTTTTGTAACATCAATAATTTTTGGATTCTTTATTCCTACTAATTCTATGATTTTCTGTAATTTTTGATCAGATGTAAGTTTTTGTATCTTGCTTTTAATACGTTTTTTTCTTTTCCTTTGTAAGTACTCTGGAATGTCATGAACCATAGTTAATGTAGCAGAAAACACAAATGTTTGTCTTTCTTTTAACTTTTTTTCATTCATGTTTATTTTTTCCAATAATTGTTGCAATTCCTGGAAATGTCCCTTTTCTAACATTCTATCTGTCTCATCTATAACCAAATACCTATTTTGTGATACAACATTTATATCTTAATTGTTTTATATTATTTGATAAACATACAAATTTTGATTAATAAAACTTACTTAATAGAATCCACTTGACTAAGATGTGGGTTACCTTGCTGTATTAATTCCCATAATCGACCAGGTGTACCAATCACAATTTCAGGACCTTTATTTAATATCCTTTCTTGTTTAACTACAGCCATTCCTCCTAATACTACAGCTATCTAAATAAAATCAATATTTAGTGACATATATCTTAAGACATTTAATTTATTTTATTTAAAATACTTACTTTGATGTTAGTATATTTTACTACTTTAGTCAAATGATTTTTAATTTGAATAGCCAATTCACGAGTTGGTGTCAATATTAATGCATATAGTGGCTTTTTTACATAATTCTGTGTTTCATTCATTTTTATATTATTAATTACATATACACAGCCTATTTTATTTTCATCAACATTTTTAATATTTTCTTCATGATCAGATTCTGACAAACTACTATCATCTTCTGTTGTTTTATTTTCTGAACAAATCCAACCTTTGTTCTTATTAATTTTATTTGTTTCTTTTTCAGATTTCATATTTAAGTGATTGGAATACTTATTTTTTAATTCCAAAATACCATTTATAATTGGAATTCCAAATGCTAATGTCTTTCCACTACCTGTTTCAGCAGCACCTAATATATCTCTGTGACCTAATATTGCTGGTGGAAGTGTTAATGCTTGAATAACAGTTGGTTGATAAAATTGCTGATCCTTTAATGCTTTTATTATAGGTATAGGTACACCTAATATACTCCATTGTTGAAATTGAATGTTATATATATTATCTTCATCACTATTATTACTTTCATTCAAAAGATGATTGTTATTATTAGAATTAAGATCTAAATCATTTTTAAAAAATAGATCTTTTGATGTCTTTTTATTATTTGTTCCCTTAGAATAATTTTCTTTAGGTTTTGTTACCTTTGCTTTTTTTAATAATGGTTCATTAACATCTATGTCATCTTCTTGCCACTTATTAACATCTTTACGCTTTGGTGAAATCTGTAAAATACACAACACAGTAAGATTTTTATAATAATAAATTTTATTATATTATATAAAAATATTAGTATTATTGAAAAATATAATTTCCTTTCTACCTTAATTTTTTTACTATTACTTTTTTCATCATAAATTGAAATTTTTATCTCATTATTTTCATTTTCCAAATTATAATCAGTTAATTCTTCAATGCCAATTAAACCCTCAACATTACCAGAAAGTATCGAACCTTCCAATTTCAGTGGTTTCCACTTATTTAAATTTATATACTTTTTCTTCGGCATAGTTTTTACATTAATACCATGAAATAATATACAGGTGAAAATTTATTTTGTATGTACATAACCACAAAATATTATACACCAACACGTGCGGAGTGTAGTCTTTTTTTAACTCAACAAAGGATGTATCTGCAGAGACATCTGTCCCACAGTTTGCAATTAAGTAATCATCAAAACGCTAATTACTACAAATTTTATTTCACAAATTTATATCATAAAGAACATTTACCTATAAAAATTACTTAATTAAACAAATTATTTATTTATTTACACGATTTTTAAATAATACAGTAACGTTATATGTACAAGATACAAATTACATATAAGGAAATGCACAATTTTAAATTATCTACTTTAATTTGCACTATCAATACTTTTATTTGTAAGAATTTTAGCTTTTTCAGCCAGATTTGTTTCTTTTTCTTGTGAATCAACAGATGTAGTTTTCTGTTTTGTAATCAGAGGTGATTCTGACATTTTTAATTTTTCCAGTTGTGAAACAGTTATGTCTATTTCGGTATTTTCGGATGATAAAGCTATTTCGGGCGTAGCTTTTTGTAATGCTAATGATTGTACATTAGCAACTGATAGATTTTTCGGAATCGGTAATAAAGGAGCCAAGGGTTCCAGAATACTTTCCCTGTTTAAATACGTTATTCCCTGTTAAAAAAAAATAACTATACATTTTTATACATTTGTACTGTTAATATAATCTTTTAATTTAATATGAATTATTAATAATGTATTTATACAAATAAGTTTTACGTACCTCCATTTGCAACAAATTTTCTGAAATTCCCAAATGAATTGCACTTTGACTTGGAGGAAAAATAACATGAATACAATATTGTACATAAGGAATTAATTGTTCACTTAAACATTCTATAAATCTGAGCATGTTTTCTCTTTCTGAAGCTGCAAAAGCCTATAAAATAAATACTATCATTAACAATTTCCATTATATTAAATAAAGAAACTATAAATATAACAATAACATGTAGTAGAAGAACTACAAATTAAAAGTATAAATAGTGTAACATAAGTAGCTTACTTGTTGTTCATGTTTATAAAACAGTAATATTGATTTTGCTATATTGTGTAAAGACTCCTGTAAAATTTTTGTGCAAAAGACGGAAAGTGCTACTGGCGGACAAAGACGTATTTCATTGAAAGTTGATATAAGACCATTACAATATTCTGCTAAAGGATAGAATTCCACTAACTGTTCTGGTGGATTTTCCTAAAAAAAATAGTTTTCTATTATATTTCAAATCATACATATAATGTATAAATATATTTTATATTTTATATAAATAATTACTTACTGATTTGATTGTAGCAGTTATTTTAATATTAGTTTTTTGTGTTTTATTGATTAATGTAAATGATTCCATATTTTTTTCAAATTGTTTTGTTGCTTTACGAACATTAGATTCAAATTTTTCTCCAATAACACAAACAAATATATCAGACATTCGACCAGTAAAATCAGCACCTACTCTACCAAATGATAAACCAAAGTATGTGCATTGACCCAAAATAGAATCTATTGATGTAACACCAGGTAAATCCTGTTCTAAAGTCAATAAGAATTGAGATATCTAAAGAAAAATAGATTATATTAAAAATGTATCGCACAAAATACAAATATTCAACATACCTTTTCTTCAATCCAATGATAGAATATAGCACATTCATTTACAGTTAAATCTCTTCCTGGTATTATTAACTCATCATCATTAAACATGGCTCTGTATTGTGTTATTATATTAAATAAATGTATTCTTGATAACTCTATTGTTTTTGTGATATGAATATTAGCTAAATAAAAATGTTATGCATTATTATGTTGTATAATCAATAATATTTTACACAGAATTAACTTACGATCATCTTTAGGTATAGCATTCAAAAGACTTTGAAGCCAACTATCACGAGCTTGTAGAAATTTAATACGTAATTCTGGTTCTGTAAAAGCATCCATTGATCGCAATAAACCAACAAGTTGCAAACATCTTGGTAATGGCAGATCTCCTCTTAATGAACCAACAATTTGTCCTACCATACCAGACCAACTGCTTTCAATTTCTGCTACTATGGACTAAATTATTAATAAATAAAACAATGTATATCTTTTGTTACACTTTTTGAATGCATTCAGTTATACCGATATGATTGGAATATCCCCATGTTTAGTTCCTAATTGACGTGCATACTGTGATAACTCTAATGCTTCATTATACTGATTGCTCCTTAAACAAGATTCCATCAGTTGAGGCATTTCAAGTACTTCAAGTAATTCTGCATTTCTTGTTAATGTTAAACTATTTATCCTTCTATGTGTATTTATGTCTTTTGATGAATCACAAAATGATTGACACTTCTCTACAAATTTGGGTATTCTTTGTACAAGTCCATCAAGCCGATTTTCAGTCTCATTATACTTGAAAGTATATGTTTCTATTAGTGGACAAATAAAATAATACTATCAAACTTACTAAAATTTGTTATATTATTACTTGTTTAAATATTTCTCTGGAAGTTTCTGCTGTTTGAATAAAAGTTTTATAATTTGAAAACACTAACTCTTGTGTAGTTTGCAATATTGAAGTTTTTTCATCATCTAAATGATCTGGTTCTTTACCTACAATATATGTAAACATTTACATTTTACTTTAAATAAAAGAATTATTATTAGAAAGTTATCTTACTGAGCTGATCAACATCATAACCACCAAGTTTCGATAAGTATTGATAAAAGTCTGGATTTTCTTTCCATGATTCTACAATAGAATAGGATAATGTATACTTACAATTAAATATTACAAATAAAGATTATTCGATTTTATACACAATTCGAAGTAGTATATTTGTTATTAATGTAATAATGAAAATCACCTGGAATGCCATTTGGAAATACAAGATTTATAACATTTTCAGTTTCAATATCCATTTTTTATTTAAATAATACATTTATATATACTGTCAAAATATTTAAATTTTTCTTATGTGTTACGTACATGGAAATGCAAATATGAAGTATATGTGTTAATCTTAACAAAATATCTTCTCATATTTCTCTAAAGTAATATAAATATATCTGGCCGTAGTTATATGTGAAATGGTCGAATGCAAGAGATATGTCCATGACTATTCTATGGTAAATTTTTTTTATACAGAAACCATCGAGGTTTTATACGAAATTATAAAAAATATTTACTTATTTAGGTCATTGACATTTTCATATATTATCTTTTGTTATAAAAATTTTAATCGATACTACTTGTCATTATATATGTTTACATAATAATTAATTATTACATGAATGATGTACAAGTTTAATAAAAAAATTCAATAATTTTAATCTTTGAATAGAATTACTATTTACTATATTACGTATACAATATAATTTTATACAAAATTTAAATTCTAAGAATAATCGATTGATAATTATAATTATTTCTATTTGGTTTTCATATAAAATAAAACCATTTTCATTTTATAAGTTAGGTATATTTGTAAATATTGTAATTCGTATATATTTTTAAATAGTAAAGTATAACTCAATTTTCATTAAAACAAATTACAAAGGCAGTTTCCAGAACAAAAAGTTTACATATAATTTCGAACACATTTTTTGATTTATTAACATTATGTTTGATTTAGACTTTTAAATTTATTTTTGAACTTTTAATATAAAATAATGTTTTTTAAGAAAATAATTGTAATTTTTCTTTTATTATGGTGTACAGTATTAAAGATTTGAAAGTGTATGTATGGTTGTTGCATGCAAGACTGTTTAAATATGATTTATTTCATATAAATAGTAGTAGTTAAAATCATTTCAAGTGGTCGAAATTTTTAAACATTTCATAAATTGAACAGTAATTTTTAATATTAATATTATTTAGTGCAAAATGTTAGTAAATGTTTTTAAGCAGGTAAACCATGATTTCCTCTAATAAGAATGAGATTATAAGAATATAATATTAAATGAAAGTGTTTCCTAAGAAAATAATTTAATTAAATGTATGTTGTTTATGCGTATAGGCTACAATATATTATCGCCGTTCATTCTTTAATGAAACAATTAGGTTTTATGGCATATACGATCCACCATATTTGAAGGTTATTTCATTAACTAAAATTAGTATTAAATAAAAAAATAGTATTAGATTATTTGACATTGTAACACTATTTTATTTCTACTATTACAGCCAAAAGAAGATGAAATACCAATTTATCCTGTCTTAAATATACAACTTAAAGGTTATAAATATCCTTTACTTGAAAGTTATCAAAGTTTTATCCATAAAGTAGCAAAGGTATTGAATGTTACAGTTGTGAACAGGTAATGTAATTGTTTCTTAATATAAAGGATTACTTGATATGTTATGTTCTAATTGTATTTTTATTTATTTTTGTAGTTTTCCCTTTCCACACAGAGAATATAAGATAAAAAAATTTAAGAAAGGAGGTACAATAATTAATAGTGAATATAAATTAAAAATTTATGAAAGAGATGTACAAATATCAAATGTGTCAGCTACAAAATGCCCTATTCTTATTAGGATACTAGAAGCTGCTTTACCCGAAGGAGTTTCTTTATATATAGATAACTATGATCCTTTAATAGAAAAGAAACGTTTAATACCAAATAAGGATTTAATAGACCTTAAATCTGAATTACAGGAAATGCTTGATAGCAGGTCAAAATAAAGATTTAGAACAAATTAAATAGTTACTAATTTATTGGAAAACATTTAAGATTACAATCTGAAAAGGTTTGTAAGTCATATAAATTATGAAATAAACTTAAAATTCTGTAATATATGTAACAATAGGCAAATAATTTAGTAATAAAAATTAAAAATAAATTTTATTATATAAAAATTATATACAATATAAAAGTATATGTGTCCTTAATAAATTTTTAATACATATAAATACAGTCTTGTGTACATACACATATTTTGAATACAAATTTAAAATTTTTTCTATAACAATCCAAAGTGAACAACTTTTATTTTGGAACCTTCTTCTGGTCTCAATGACTCTTTTATTTTATTGTTGGTATCGTCTTCTATAAAACATGATATATATATTCAAAAATAACTACAGTATACTTTATTACTCACTTGGTAATGGTTGAAAATTTTTGAGGTAATCTTCATTTCCAAGACATAATGGAAGGCTTTCTGCTAACTCGCGTTTTGGATCAGTTAAATGAACTTGTGTAATTGTGGAACGTTTTTGTTTATGTGATTGACCCTATAACATAAAAGTCAAGTATCATACACTTTTATATTTCAGTACATTATTCACATGTAACCATGCTTACCATACCAGGTACCAATATGTGTGTCACTGTATCTGAAAATTTAACCTTTGGTTTTTCATTTGTTGCTAATGTTGTATCTGTGAAGGTAGAAAAGGAAGAACCAGATATAGAATTAGAGGTTGGAGTTGATATGATAGGTAGAGGTGGAATGTTGGAAGATATTTTACATTCTTTACTAATATTGGTATTTGTACTATTTTGTGATAATACCAATTTTGAATGCCTATTATCAAATCTGTTTTGTATACCATATGCAGAAGAAAACTGTGAAGTACCTAATTTCATATTATTAGTAGAGGAATGCACATTAATGTTATCATAACTTCCATGAAGTGTAATGTAATCAAAGTCATAATTAAGTCTGTATCTCGAAGACTTATTATTGATATATTTGTGATGATCTTGTAAAATGTTAGATGCAGAATTTTGTTTCTGTAATAAATATGAATTGACATTTGTTGTCCTAACAGATGAAAACTTTTTAATAGTTTCATCAATATCTGTTAATCCAGACATACTTTTAGATAAAGGAAGATTCTTTTTTGGAAGACTCTGAAAATAATTTGTAAATGAACTTGTTAAAGGAGGTGGTGATGAAATATTGAAATCCACTTGCTTTTTTTCTAAGAAAGGTTCTTGTAATTTTACATTATGACTGTCTTCATTATTAAAACTTTCTAGACTGCTACTACAAGAATCTTGTACTTGATTTTCAGAAAAATTAAATGAAGTAGATGCAAGATTACTATGATGGTTATGAAAATTAGAAGTTACAACAGGAATCATTTTAGATGCAAAGTCACTTATTGTAACAGATGACTTTATACATTTTGGAGAGAGTGGAGTAGTGTTTGAATCAGATTTAGCAGTTAAGTCATTAAAGGAATTATCATATGGATTTGAAATGTCTGTACTGTGTGTGCTAAAAGATGTAGACATAATATTGTTGTCCATGTTATTTAATGAAGATCTTAATAGCTCAGAAGAAACATCTGATGTAACTGATTCATATGTTGGATTATTAAAAGGAGTTGACATAAAACTACTCTCTTGTACCAAACTTGTTGTTATTGTATCATTAGATACATTGTCAAGAGGAAATTGTACTTCATCATGCAGAACCTTGTTCAATGTGGTATCCATAGAGTTTTTGTTATATTTTTTAGATATTCCTATTTTGTGTTCATTTAAAGATAAACTTCCAAATGAAGTAGTCATTATATCATCAGAAATATTATTGAAAGATTGTGCCTTATTAGAAGAAGTCATTGAAGTATAAAAAGTATTTGAAAGTGAGAAATGTGATGATTGGTTAAAGGAAGTTGTGGTAAGAGTACTGCAAGGTATACTGAAAGATCGTGATTCTAAATTATTATCAGTTTTTTCAGAAGGTGAAATGTCAGTGAAAGATGCAGATAATAGGTTTTTATTCAGAGGGTGTGGATGGAGAACTGGTAAGGGTGGGATCTGATTGTTAGATTCTTTCTTGTAATTGTGACTCTTTAACTGTTTTATATCAGTCTGATTTTCCTTTGAGGAATGTTCACTTTCATCACTACAGAATTCTCCTTTATCACTTGATGAGTCAGAGCACAATGAGCAGGATGCTCTAGAACATGTGGAATCTGAAAATTTTTATTTTTTAAGTACTTTTTACGAAAACTTTCCTGGGAATTATTTATTCTTACGTGAACTACTGGAACTGTTTGATCTACTTAATATACGTTCAGCATTTTCTTTTGCTGCAGTCGCCATTGCTTTGTCATTTACAACTAAAGCATAAAAATGTATGTCCATAAAAAGATCATGATCATTTAAGTCTATAGCAAGCCTAAAAGCTTTCTCAAACATGTGATACCTATAATATATAGGATTAATCTGATATATCATATAAGGATTCCTAAAGTTACTTTATATGATACCTCAATAAATGATGGAAGAATCGTCTTGTCAAATCTCTTATTTCATCACCATATTCTTCCTCAATAGCTTGACTTATTGGTTTAACAGGTATGTGAAAACTACCCAATGCATTCTGTATAAGATCTATAGAAAATCAAATTATTTATATTATATAAGCAGAACCAATTAAACTATATAACAGTATAAATCTTACTTTCACGTTCTGTTGTCAAGGGTAGTTTGAATAAATAATTTACAATCTGATTTAGTGCATGCATACACGCACGAGGATGAGTATCCCAATTCATAGACAGTAATAAAGATGTTGCTTGTTCAACTTGTGATAAAGATAAATATCTCTTGATCAATACATCACCAGTAAAGGAATTTCCTTCTAACATTTTTATAACACCTATAGGTCCACTGTTAATATATTATGTTAATATTTTTTTTTATTTGATGTTTTATAATAAAAATTATAACGTCATACCGTTGAAAAATTAACAATAACAAAGAATTTCCATGATTATGTAAATCAATGTAACAATTTAAATCATTTTTTTTATTCCATTCCATGCGTAGTAATGCTGGTTGAATTCTATATTATAAATAAATATAAATTTATAATTACTTACATTATAGCGATAGTTAAATGAATTTCGAATACCTAAAGTATGAAGATAAATCAAGAATGTTTGCTTGTGCTGCTTCTTCACTTAATGTTTGACTTTTAATACAAGTCAAAGCAATGTCAAAATGTTGAAACTGGCCTTTGTCATTTCCAACAACAAATATCATTCCATCACTATGCCATGATGCCAAGGTAGGGATCTTAAAAATATATATGGATTATTTTGTGTGTCAAGAAACCTAGTTTTTTATATTAAATTTTATGTATATGCATAACTTACAAAAGCTGCTTTTACACTGGTAGTTGTGGCTCTAATCTGATCATAGATTATAACTGTACCATCTATACAACATAATAATAACAACTCTTGAGTTGGTGAAAATTTTACACAACTTGTATGTGTGGGTAATGGTACAGAAATCACTGCTATTCTTTGAAGTTTATCATGCTGAGAAACTTCATATGTACGCCATTCTATAGTCACTTCTCCCTGAATCACATTAATTATATGAAGCATTCAATTGTAACACTATTGCTGTGAGAATAATTATAACAATAAAAATATTGTACTATTATTACCTTTCTTGATACCTTTTGTTCTACAGAATGAATAATGTTATCATTACACACATCAAACATTATATATAAAGGATCAAACTCACTACGTATATAACAAATTAATTCCAATTTTATTCTGAAAGTAAAGATATACTCAATATATGTTTTTATTATACAAAGAATGAATATTTTCATTACATATTAAGAAAGTAAACTTATTAAAATCATAATATTTTAAAGGATCTGAAACAATTAGTTTTATACCCTATTAAACGATAAAGATGTATGTTAGCACGATCATGTTCTTTTACAGCAGGACTCCAAGGATATACTTCATTCATTGTACATTTCCACCAAATTAGTATCTATAATGTTTAAGATAATTAAAAATTTGAGAAAAGAAGAAATAAAAAAAAACTGTAGGTTGTAATCAGAAAATTTTTTATGAAATATATTTACCAAATCACCACATTTATTAGTTTGTACTTTTTTGTCCAATCTGCGACCATTAGGGCCAAATAAATCAATTGTAGATAATTTTGAGTCCAGTTTACTAATTTTATCAAAAATATGTCTTTTTGATCTTGTAAAATGCACAACAGTTACCTGGTTATCATTGTAGGTGCAAAGTATATAATTTTTAGTAATTATAACTATAAAAATAAATAATAAAATGTTTGAAGATTTTTCAATATACATCTTTTTTATAACAATATTCAATATAAATTTAAACAATATAAAGATAAATAATTACCATCTGATATATGTTCTAATAATTTTCCTATGAGGTATTTGTCGAAAATTATTTTATAAATATCACCAGTGACAATATTAACTTGTATTTGTATTAATAATGCATTGCTCAACATCAATTGTAAAACACAGTCATCATACCACTGGCAATATATTATTGAATTATCTTTCAATTGTTCCTATGAAAATAAATTCAGCATAAAATACAAAAAGAATTATATCTACTGTCTATACTTTACAAAACTTTACCTCTAGGTACTTAATAGAATCTTTCAATTTATTTCCCTTTTTATTTGTTGGTACATATATCATACCACGTTTCTGACAATAGGCTCGTTTTCCTTCTTCATATAAATGATCAATACGTTTATCATGATATCTGCAATAACATTGTAAGATTTGTATTCAGCATGTTAACAAAAAATATGTTATAGATAAAATTGTTTTTATTGGAATGCTTTTGGATAAAAATGCTTTGTGCTCTTTAGTTTCATTAATATATTTAATTGTTAATATAATTTATAATATGAATCGCTCAATTTATCTTACCGAAATGCACCAAAATCTGTACTTTTTATATCAATATTGTCATCGAAAGTCCATAAGTTTACTTCACCCAACAAGGTAAACATCATAAAATGCTAGTGATCTAAAACCATTTAACGTTCATATTAAAATATATATACACAAAGTTATTTTAGGTTTAATAAGGTAACATTGTATTACATTAGAATTATATATAATTATATATTGAAATACAACACTATAAACAAAAAGAATCGTACACTATTTTCTGATCACCAGGACTCATGTTTTATCATTTTTTACAGAACACTACATTACCGACATATCACTTTTTAATTAATGTTATTCATAGTATGGATTACTTCTTTGAGTTTCATAAAAAATTTATTTCTGTATGTAAAAATTTCTATAAATCAGCTGGTATATCTTGCATACAGAAAATTTTACAAGTTAAAAATAAACAGTTAGTATGTAGTAATAGCTAACTCTCACCGTTCCCCGATTTATATTATAGGCAATGTATGTATATAACAAGAACGTTTATCTAAAAGATCCTATATTGTAAAAACTTATTTTATTAAAGCTAACATAAGTAAAAAATAAGGGACACAGAAAGACAGGTGCAATTTTAAAAGTTTATAAATGAAAATTGCTAATTAAGTTTTTATTCAATTAAAAATTTGATTTGTGTATCTTCACTGGCATCCAGACACTATAGTCATCTAGCGGTTACAGTTCGGTACCAATTACCCTGTATGGATGAACGGAAATGCAAATTTCTGGACTTCTATACAAAATTTTATACCATCATGCGCTTAAATTATTGAATTTATGCCGGTGATTAATCCTTAACCGTTTCTGCTTCAATTTTTAATATATATAGTTGTAACTTTATTAACGTTATTATCACTAATCTAAATTATTTCTATTTCCTACACATTCGCAGCATGTAAGAGCTATAAGATAAATATGGTTGCGTCATCTATTAGGAGGGAGAGTACTAATCACAGTTCCTTAAAAAAGGAAAATTTAAAAACTATTAATTTTCGGATTTTAAATAACAACTTTATACTTTTTAGTGTTAAATTTGTAGATAAAAATCTCAAAAATACAGTGTTATGGGTGTCATAGCATATATGAATCTAACTTCCAAGGTACAAGTATTCTTTCAGCAGTAATCACTATTTGTTATTAATTTACATATGATTCGTCGTTTTAAGAGCTGTCATATTTAATTTGAGCCATTATAAGTATAAAAATATTGCTTAGAAATTAAAATTTATACCTCTGTATTTATTATACAACAAATAGTACTCCATAGCGCTGCTAGATGGAACCACAATGTCCTTTGAGCTAGCGGTTTTTCAATAAACACGCATAATTAATAAATTAGGCTAAAAATCGAAATGCAAGTGTAGAAGATTAATCACAGTCACGAGTTGATTAATTTGAGCGGTTGATAGCGTAAAAATTCTGTCCAGAAGTCCAGAAATATATGTTTCAATCCTTTCTTACGGATCGATTAGTACCACCTTTTCACCGCTATGTGGTTATAGTGTTTCAATGTCTATAAATCGATCGAATTTTCAATAGAATGAAAATCCAATTTGCCGATTTTATTTATAAACGTTTAAGGGCTGAATCATGCTTTTTAGACCCTATACTTTCTTCCTGTGTGCGTTATGTTCGAATTTTCCTTGTAAGACGGAATTTTTTAAATGAGCGTCTTCTCTGTACTGTGTTGGCTATAGTAAAATTTGCGAGAATCGTAAAAATTATTAATTGCTTGCTGGATGGTTGAGACATTGTCAATCTTATCATAATTAAAGCTAAATTCTTATATCGAGTGAGAGACAAATGAAAACTCCAAAATTGTCTATATTTTATTTCTATCGACGTTAATTAATTTCGTGAAAACGAAGGTATTATTGTTTTATATCAAAGAAGAGTGTAATATTGTATCACGGTATAGAAATCTTCGTAAAATTCCAGAAATCCAATTATGAATAAGAAAACGTTAACGAGACGATCGCGATGCAATAAAATTGAAACTAATTGTTCACTTGTTTGCGAGTATTTTGAATTTAAAAATTGCTATCCTCTGAATAATAGAAAATTCAGTTTATTATATTTCTCATGTGACGTCCAGTTCAGAGCTGGATTAGTATTCACAGTTTATAATTATTAATTAATAGGAAAAAAGAGGAATAAAAATGGTTTACAGGGAAATGCTGTAAACTACAATTTTTCTATAATTTTTTATTCTTCTATAGTTTTAACATTTTCTATCGCACACCGTTAGAATCTGCCTTTGTGAGATTACGAGCGCAATCTGATAAACCGATATCACTGATAAACCGATTCGATAAACCGTGAGAATACACCATACACAACCCATAATAATGTTTCGCTTCGTATACGTAGCGCACACATGATTACCTTCGTTGCTATTATATTCTGTAACGGTATTACATCTGGAATTATTAGATTTTATTATCGAAGTATGCTTTAACTGTTTCGTTTTCACATGCTTCTGTATATTTAATAAATGACGTTCAGTATAGATGAATCTTGGGAAATATTTTGAATTTGAAAATTTTTGAAGTTTATATCATCAGATGACTGACAATTACGTCTCGGGCGAAAGGGTTAACAAAATTTTCATAAGGATCATTTCTTCGATTCGTTTTCATTTTCCAATAAATGAACAGAAGAAGCGTCACGAATTTTTCAGGATTCGTCTGATTTTAACCGTCGAATCAATTAAATATTTCTAAAACATAGGATGCCGTTGTTATTTCTCGATATTTAAACTTCAACAACTGTACTCAGACTTTTGCGACTGACTGTATGCGTCCACCACCCTTCTGTTCCTCCGGCAAGTTTTATCAACCCCTAAAACTGTTATACAGTGTTCAAAGTCGTACAAGCGCGACATGCAAGCGCGTGCACAATCAGAACTAAAGTTCAGCCAAGTTAAAAAGTTCACGATTGCTCGAACTTTCCACTCTCTTCATGACCACTTTCATCGTTTCGCGAAGCTGCAGGGGATTCGCGAGCCGTATGTAAAATAAGTTACATCAAGGAAATTCGACAACGAACGAGTTACGAGAAATCGTTCCGCCAGAACTCGGTTGAATTACAAAAGTTGACGAAACAATCTATAAGAATGTACGTATTCCAACGTTGCTGTACATTTAACGCTATAACTACCGATTAGCGATCGATTCGTAATTCTTGATGGAAACGTAGTAAATTTAGTCGAGTCACCTCTCGAGCGCAATGTGTGAATTAGCAATTTTTGTTAGAAAAATTATAACTTAAACGATTACATTATAACATAATAATTATACAGTAGGGGACGAAAATTTAAGAAGACAGGACAATGTAAAACATAATTTTATGGTTCGCAAATATTGTTTAATTTATTCATTTTTATCGTCATTATGATAGAACACTATATATTCATTAGAATAGAATACAAATCTTATTTATACTGTTATTTCTTATTAATTAATTTATTTATTCTCTTTGTTTCTTTGGTCTTAAACTTTTGTCCGCTACTGTACGTATATGTGAATGTGTTTCTTTAACACCAGAACTACCGACAATTGTAGTGTAATTATTTGCATGGAAGGGATCGAATTGAAAAGATATTAAATACATAGAAAACAAATCTTTATTTATACTTTTTGCAGAAGATCGTAATAAATTTTGGAAGCTTTACCACAATGAATTTATAAGTTTGCTATGAGTAATAACTAATTGGTCATTTTGACTGCTCTGCTAGTTCTAGTGTACATTAACACTAGAACTACCGACAATTATAGTATACTTATTTGCGTGGAACAGATCAAATTGAAAATTATTTGAAAAGATATTGAATGCATAGAAAACAAATCTTTATTTGTACCTTCAGCAGAAAATCATAATAAATTTTGGAAGCTTCATCACAGTGAATTTATAAGTTTGCTATGAGTAATAATCAATTGATCATTTTGACTGCTCTGCTAGTTCTAGTGTGCATTAACACTAGAACTACCGACAATTATAGTGTACTTATTTGCGTGGAACAGATCAAATTGAAAATTATTTGAAAAGATATTGAATACATAGAAAAGAAATCTTTATTTGTACCTTCAGCAGAAAATCATAATAAATTTTGGAAGCTTCACCACAGTGAATTTACAAGTTTGCTATGAGTAATAATCAATTGGTCATTTTGACTGCTCTGCTAGTTCTAGTGTGCATTAACACCAGAACTACCGACAATTATAGTGTACTTATTTGCGTGGAACAGATCAAATTGAAAATTATTTGAAAAGATATTGAATACATAGAAAAGAAATCTTTATTTGTACCTTCAGCAGAAAATCATAATAAATTTTGGAAGCTTCACCACAGTGAATTTACAAGTTTGCTATGAGTAATAATCAATTGGTCATTTTGACTGCTCTGCTAGTTCTAGTGTTAAAATAAAAGATGCGTTAAATTTGCGTGGCAGTCAATGGGTTAAATGTCCGCCGCAACTTGTCGCTCGTGTCGAGCTTTATCAACCCTGTATTCACCAGGTATCAACACCCTGTGCTTCACACGTACACGTACACCACCCACGTCAGTGTCTGCGTGGTCAGACTGCGCCATCGTGGTTGCCGTTCTCGTAAAAGAAGGAACGCGCGACGTTCATTCAAAACCACCTGCTCGCCGAGAAAGCATCGATCTTTTGGTTCGTCTGGTACCAGTTGCCGAGCAGCCGACCAACCGAGAGGCACAAGGGTTCACGAAGGACAGGATGAAGAGGAACGCGACTTTCGGTCTCCCGCTTCCGGTCTGTGCATCGGTTTGCGCGCTAATCATCTTGCTTTCCGTCAGTGGCTCGACCAACGCTAAACGTGAGTAAGATCGTTCGTGAATAATTAGTTTTGTCTGAGGATTTGTTCGTTTAGATTTCTCTTTCTTTTTTCGACGACGGTAGCAAACGTTGTCGAAGAACAAGAGAAAACGGAAGTAAGGAGAGAATCGATAGGTGTACATTTTAGATTGTCCGGGAAGTTTATACTAAGTTTCAAATAAATGAAGAAATTTTATACCATACGGGTAATCGTTGCTCTAATTAACTCCTTGGCGTACAAATAAAATGGAATTTGTTCGTGAATAATTTTTCGTTTTGTCTGAGGATTTGTTCGTTTAGATTTCTCTTTCTTTTTTCGACGACGGTAGCAAACGTTGTCGAAGAACAAGAGGAAACGGAAGTAAGGAGAGAATCGATAGGTGTATATTTTAGATTGTCCAGGAAGTTTATACTAAGTTTCAAATAAATGAAGAAATTTTATACCATACGGGTAATCGTTGCTCTAATTAACTCCTTGGCGTACAAATAAAATGGAATTTAATGCGAATGAAAAATACTATTTAATTTCCGCGCAATTGAACAGTTGCGTGCAAACTTGGAAACAGAATGTTTTATTTTGAAATTTATTCTGAAAGGGGGCAGGGGGAAGCATTTTGAATATTCTAAACAAAACAAAATCGACGCACGAGTGAAATAATTGAATAATCCAATTACACAATGCACGACTCTTGCTGAAAACAGCTCTTGACAAAGTCAGACTCGTCAAAGTCTACAGTGGTACATGAAATTTATTCTGAAAGGGGGCAGGGGGAAGCATTTTGAATATTCTAAACAAAACAAAATTGACGCACGAGTGAAATAATTAAATAATCCAATTATACACTGCACGACGTTTGCTGAAAACAGCTCTTGACAAAGTCAGACTCGTCAAAGTCTACAGTGGTACATGAAATTTATTCTGAAAGGGGGCAGGGGGAAGCATTTTGAATATTCTAAACAAAACAAAATCGACGCACGAGTGAAGTAATTGAATAATTAAATTATACAATGCACGACTTTTGCTGAAAACAGCTCTTGACAAAGTCAGACTCGTCAAAGTCTACAGTGGTACATGAAATTTATTCTGAAAGGGGGCAGGGGGAAGCATTTTGAATATTCTAAACAAAACAAAATCGACGCACGAGTGAAATAATTAAGATAATTAAATAATTAATCCAATTATACACTGCACGACTTTTGCTAAAAACAGCTCTTGACAAAGTCAGACTCGTCAAAGTCTACAGTGACACATGAAATGAATGACGATCCTAACTTGTCATTCTATGTCAAGACGTTAACATTTAGCCGACCGAATTGGGAGATCTCCCATTTTGTCCTGAACAGAGCGTTGCAATTGATTCTATTTGCTTTTGTTATTAAGTTAGTCTTGAACTAGTGCTGTTCATAAATTTTCCAAAGTACAATTTTTAATAAATTCAACTAATAGGATCAACTAATAACAAAAGTAAATAGAATCAATGGGGCACTGCTTTGTCAAGGAAAAAATGGGAGATCTCCCCGTTCGATCTGCTAAGTGTTAAGTAATATCCATATTTTGCTAAGACTGTTTGCCATCCTCGAGGATAAATTAAATAGTTCCGTTTTTTTCGAAGAGGATTAAACCTTTTTTTGTTATGAACGACCGACACGAATTCTCTGGTCAATTTAACTGTATAAAAGTGAAGCATTAATTTGAAATTTAAAAATAAAAATTTTAATTTAAATAAATTCTAAATGCGGAGTTAATCGCTTTGGTTTGAGAGCGGCTTCCACGTTTTTTGCTTGCCGTTTTGTTGGAGGTTTTTCAATTCTTTATCCTCTCCCCGTTGTCTCATTTATTTCATGGAAATACGTCAAATTTGATTTGCAAGCTGCTGGTTTAAAAGATAACAATGGTATTAGGTCGAAAAAATGTTGGAATACAATACGAATATATCCATGATAAGAAACTAAATTAAGTGACATGTGTACAGTGGCTCCAAAAAGTATTCGTACACTATGCCACAAATAAATTCGTTTAACCCTGAAATTTTGAGTTTGATAGAAGTGTTTGATAAAACTTTGTGGGTATGTAGATCGTAATAATATACGTATGAATTAATCTCTTCTTTTCATCTAAATGCCATTTTAACACTTAGCCAACCGAATGGGGAGATCTCCCATTTTATTCTCAACAGAGCGTTGCAATTGATTCTATTTGCTTTTGTTATTAGTTAGTCTTGAACTAGTACTGTTCATAAATTTTCCAAAGTACAATTTTTAATAAATTCAACTAATAGGATCAACTAATAACAAAAGTAAATAAAATCAATGGGGCACTGCTTTGTCAAGGAAAAAATGGGAGATCTCCCCGTTCGGTCGGCTAAGTGTTAAAGGGATGAAACAAGCGTTGAAGTTTCTAAGTTTTCTCTCATTTCTTCAAGATAACTTTATAATGATACTTGACGAAGCAAAACCTTTCAAATAGAAAATGTTTAATTTTTAATACTCTATCGCCCTGTAATAAAAAGAAAGAACGCAAAATTTTGTATTCAAGGCGTGAAAAATCGCTGAAACTTTGAGATTCGTTATCAGCCCTCTTAAAAGATATTTTGCCGCCAAAAAGAATTGCTCCACGCAGGACCCACCATGCTCTGTACACGCATAAAGTTTCATTGAAATCAGAATTTCAGAAGTAGATGAATTTCCTTATAATACAGCGTACGAATACTTTTTGGCGCCACTGTACATATTGCAATCTTGAAAATATTTGTTTCCAAAGTCAAACTACGGAAACATTCGGAGTAAATTTTTAATAAATTCGGAACAGCGCAAGTGTCAGGCCTTCGTAGAAGTTTCTGTTGCTTGTAAATTAATTTGTCTTATAGTACACTTTCTTTTTAGTTGAAATTTTCACAGATTAGTTTCCCCAGTTAACGTCGAAACCTCGTCAAAAGTAGATGTTTTATTAAGAATTAATTACAAGTTACAAATTACAATTACTTATTGGCAATACAGTATTGAAAAAATTCGTGTGCACAGTAATAATTTGCGTATTAATAATGCAAATTAATGAAATATTGAATGATTAACGCTGACTTTTTCGCGGTTCACTTCTTTTCACAAATTATTTCAAACAACTTCCTTTATATTTTTGGAATATCGTGCAAAAATTGCACTAATTTTTTAGGTAATTGAATTTCTGACACTTTATCTAACTAATTTACAAAAGGATACACCTGCTATAGCATTCTATACATCGACGCATTTGATACACCATGCACGGTATCATTCGTTTGTCGATCAAAGGATATTAAATCCGATCGTACCATTGTTGTAGTATTCATTAACAAAAATTACTATGAATGAAAACTCGATAAAATTATAACGAACGATATGAAACAGAGGAAGCTCGGATAAATCTGATATTATAATTAGCATATTATTAATCGAACCAATGGATACGTTTGAATAAATATTTTTCAACATTTTTCTAAACCCTTTTAACACGTTCGTCGCCATGTTACCCAAATATGGATGACGCTCTATTTCTAAATAGGATTTAAGTTAAATAGGATTTTAAATTGGAATTTCAAAAGGAATTCAATAAAATAAGCATTGAAGTATAATATATATATATAAATATAAAATACATAAAACAAAAATAAAAGGTTAAAACTGTTGCTGTTTTTATATTTTTTTACCCCAGTTTTCTATGCAATCGGATTTGGGCCCAGCGAGAAACTTATCCGAATCACCTTGGGCGACGAACGTGTTAATAGCAGAAAATTTGAAGATAAAATTCATTACAATTGAGATACATTTTTTTATTTTTATTTATTTTTAAGGTTGCACCAACCTCTTAAGGGTAATTAGCAAACCACAGTATTTATGCATACACAATAATAGATTAAATCAATTTTATCAATTTAGTGTGCTTCAAAAATTTGATCAAGTTGTTGCAAAAGTCTTTAGAACCAGTGGTGTCTTTGATGTTTCATTGGGTCTTGAACATTCTTCTTGTTTGTTGCCGTTAAATTGTTCTGAATATACATTTATTAATATTCTAATCACTTCGCTTTTATTTAATTCCCACCCGAGCCCCATCTTTTGCTCCACCGAAGTCGTTAAAGCAGAATTTTCCTGTATAAGTACGCTATAATTGTTGGCAGTTCTAGTGTTAATCGAAATCCCCTGTTTGTCCCTGTGGAGGCTTAATCAAAATCCCCTTGGAACATCATCGCATTGTTCGTCTATCCGCGAAGAATCGTCGCGCGGCGCGTTTCCAACGAAACAATAAACGATTTCACAATTCTCGGACAAACGTTTTCTCGTTCGCAAAACAATTCGTCCGCCAACAAACGAGCGTAATGGGAGAAATATGAAGGCGGAAGCGTCGCAGTTGCCAGTGAGAATCTTTCATATTCGCCCTTTGCGAAAACAGAAAGAGAGAAAGGTTGAAGAGGAAGTTTGTTCCGCAAAACGGAAACGCGCAGGCACCGGCTACGAAAGAACAATCGAACGAATAACCCTCGACGCAACCTGAACTTAAATTGGTTTCATTGTGGCGGCAAACAAAGATTATCCACTCGGTGTTACGCGTTAATCCGAGCGTTCGATCGTAAACGGAACGACTCTCTGTGTCGGGCCGTCGAAAGAGACTTTGGGCGACGCAATTACGGATGCGAAAGATTGAGAAATCATGGACGAATCAACGCTAGATTCACGGATATTTCGAGTATATTTATTTCTAATATTTGTAGGATTTTTCCACGAAACGATCGTTAGAAAGACGTAATTTTTCCCGGAAAATAGCTGTTATAAACACGATTTGAAACTTGCGACCTGCGAATTTGATGGCGGTCGTTCTTTGCGCTCCTCAGAAGAACAGTCGCGGAAAACAGTGCCGCTCGTATTCTTGTTCTTTTTCTTGTGGGTGTTTTTGAATCGATTGTTAACTTTCTCGTTTATAAGATTCGTGTTTTCCCCTTCACCCTCGTATCCTACATATTCATATATTAACGCATCTTGCGCGGCAAGCGATAAAGGACGTTCTGCGCGGATTGGTAGTCGAGTGCGGGTAACGACGAAACTCATTTTCTAACAATTATGGCGATAAGTGTGGTCATATGGTTAAGGCGGCAAGCCTCGTCGAGGCTTTTGCAATTTTCTTATCATGTTAGAGCGAAATCGTGTTACAGGATACTGTGTTGTACGAGGTGTTGCGAGGAGGGTTATCTGTATTTGTATTGTTCCATCGATAAAACTCAGCGAAGATTACTAGGAATAATAGTAATTGTTTCTGCAAATTTGACTCACGAACTCCAAAATCCGTGAAATTGACGGGTCCCACAAAACCTAGTGTTAACACATTGCGAACTGCTAAGAAATCTGTAAGACGTGCATACGTTTGGGAATACACGTTTTCGGGCAAACTTGCGCGTTACTGAAACAGTCAAACATTCAGAAATTGTAAAAAGAACGTGTTTGAGGTATTATTTGAAGAAAAAATTATGCTTTTTAATAATTATTATAGAAAAACAAAAGGTTCTTACGATTATTTATTATTATTGATAGGAATAGTGGCAAAAATTTAACGACGTTGGGTAAAAGTTTGGCGAAAAATCGTACTGAAACGATTAAGCTCGTACATTAAAAATAATGACTAACAATAAGTACCGTGTAACGTAAGCTTTGCGAAGCTTTATTGATTAAAATGGATGCTGTTTAATAATGCATAATGAAGTTGCATAACAATATGTTTAACTTGGTCGCTTTACGTTTAATTAAAAAATTGGTAAAATGAAAATTGCCTGGTTCACCAGAGATATATACAAGATATATACAAGATGTACAATATATACAAGATATATATACTAATTATATATTGTGTTCCACAGTATGGCCGATAATTCTGTTTTATATATAACGGTAAAAGACGAATAAAACATTTATCCGTTCAAATAATAATTAAGTAATTGCTAGCTTTTATAATACGCCAGATACTTAATACTTAATACTTTTACTAAAATTATTAGAAATTAATTTTAACCCCATAGATACATTTAATACTCTAAATTTGCTTCGTGCTTAAATTGTTCATTGTTTTTTCAACAAGCTTAACATAACTTGTGTAAGAGATTTTTTGTTATTATTCATAATCGATTTATTCTCACCACAGATTTTGTTTCTTACATTTCTTTTTGTTATATAGAGCGTTCGGAAGAAGATTTTCTACCTGGGTTACTTTTCTCACTTTAATAAGGTCTTCTAGATCCTGGAATACTACCAGTTGAAGTCTTCGAATAAAGTTTCAGGAAACTGTCGCTCGTATTCTTTAGTGTCTATCTCAGTAACATAAATATCCATCGTTGCCGCTAAATTGTGTTAGGCAGCGTATCGATGAAGGGAAACAGGGACCATTCACTCCTTGAGATTCGTTTTATTATCATTAGGATATTGTTATACACAAGTTAAAAGCGTTAAAAGTATCTGAATAATCCGTCAAAAGTGTTTGATGCTTCTTTATGATTTGTAGAAGAGTTTCTATGCTGTTCCTTTATTCTATATTATCTTTATATCACGACGGAGAAACAAAAGGAAAATTTTCTCGAGGCGTAACAAATTTTTGTTTCAAAACAACCTGATTACGCAGTGCAACGTAAACAATATTATATCGAATCACTAATTAAAATCAATAATTAAATATTTAATTATTCTCCTGTCTAAGACAATCGGTGCTTCTTTAACAGTTTGAAATGTTATTTCTCTGTTAACACTAGATTTATCAGAGCAGTCAAAATGACGGATTGATGATTATTCATAGCAATCTTATAATTTCACTTTACCAAACTTCCAAAATTTACTATGATTTTTTGCAGAAGGTATAAATAAGGATTTGTTTCCTATGTATTCGATATTTTTTCATGTAATTTTTAATTTCATCTCTTCCATGCAAATAAGTACACTATAATTGTCGGTAGTTCTAGCGTTAAATGTACAACGTGTAAAATGAAACAAAGACGCAAATCAGATTGTGAATTGAACAAGAATCGCGAATGGAGCGTGATAAAAAGGGAACAGAGTGGAAGGGAAGAAAAGGGAAAAGCGTGTCGCGCGAGAGACCAAACTGAAAGCTAAACTAAAAAGCGTGACACGCGACGATTGGTAGCGCGTGATCCACAGGAGGAATTAACCCTTTCGTTACGGGTGCCGGATATATCCTTGTTTCAAAATTTACCATACCGAATTAAATTACTAAGAATTATAACTTGGCGTTGTAATTACCATAAATTGTATTTTTATTTATAATAATAGCGAAATCTGTAGATATTTAAATAACTGAACGTGTTTTAAAATGTATTCATTTTCAAGTTTCTCATATAATATGACGAAACAGTTGTTAAAGTAGCTCTTAACACGTTAAGCGCCACGCCGAATTTCTGTGTCGTTCCGTTCAAGCCACAGTTAGTCGTCAGGTGGGCCAGAGTATAAACAAATGTTGGGTAACGTATACAGAAATCTGTTTTAATAAATTACATTAATGTTTTTAAGTATTATATTCTTTTCCTTCAAGCATTGTCCAAACAAAAACCGATATCGCATAATTTGAATAAAGTTCAGAGTTACAAGTACGCAAAGACCGACACACGCGCTGTGATAGAAGAACGAAAAATCTGTCGCCGGTTCGTAGGGACCAACGAGGCCTGAACGGAAAGTCTAGCGTCGGTCCCTAGGGATCTTAACGCGTTTAAAAAGTGTACAATATAAGAGAATTTCAAGGTGGTGTTGAACGACGTTTTAGCGTTTCACCGATGACCACCAACGTGCAATGCGTACACTTTTCGGCTGCAGCGGCCCGTTCGGCGGGCTCACTTTCTAATGAAAGTAATGAAAGGGTTAAAAGAGCGAACTTATTCGCGGAATTATTATCTGAAACGAAGGCTACCCGTAGCTTTGATCGATCAACGGCTCGAGCTTTTTTCCCATGGCCACCAGCATCCAGTTTGCACATGTTAAAAGCATCGAAAGCTGTTTAAAGGGGCTCGTTCGCGAGAGGGTTCGTTACCGATGAAAATTTCTCACGGTTGCTTCCGCGAATAGTTAAACGCGCCGATTGCGGAACAAACGATTTCTTCTGCTACCTCATTTTCAGTCAGGTTGGTTTAGATTAATGGGATTCGACGAAGGGAGGAGATAAGGAGTGGAGCTTTGATCCGCAACGATGATGACTTTAGCCGCGGGGAATTGACGATTAGAAAAATTAGAGAATTAAAGGGAATCTGAGAAGGTAGGAAAGAGTGGATGAACATGTGCACGGATGCAATTTTAAACGACGTAAAATAGGATTAATTGCCAAGCTTTACCGAATGTAAATATGTCGAATTGATGGTAAAAATGAGTAGCAAATTTTAAACGACGTAAAATAGAATTAATTGCCAAGCTTTACCGAATGTAAATACGTCGAATAGATGTCGATAAAATAAAATTAATTGTCAAGTTTTACTAAATGTAAATATGTCGAATAGATGGTAAGAGTCAGCAGTAAATTTTAAAGGGCGTAAAATTCTGCGAACTTTGAAACAGTTCCTTTATTTTCAATCCCGCCTTTCGATTCGGTGAAAGCCTTTTAACACCGTGGGAGCGCGAAACTTGGATTGTTAAACAATTTTTGGAACTCCATTCCTAAAATATAAAAAAAAGAAACAAAACAAAACTGACCAGCTAAATCAAATTAATTATTATCTTATATATATTTTTTGTTGAAACATTTATACGTATATATTACTCCATTAAATTGATCAGATTGCAATAAATTTAATCAATACCGTATAAATTTAATTACTAAGTACTAATCGTATTCTAAATTGGTCATATCCCTCAAAATAATCACTATTTAGAACTACAACAGTATATGTATTAAATATATTAGATCACAATAAATTTAATTACTATTCTATAAATATTTTTGGTTGACTACAACATTTATACGTATATATTTATTAAATTTATCAGATCACGATAAATTTAATTACTAAGTACTAATCGTATGCTAAATTGACCGTATCCCTCAAAATAAAGCGTTAATAGCAAAGCAAGCAAATTGCTAATAGAATATTGCGTCAAAACAACGTTGATCCCTAATGACGTGAAAGGTTTTCGTTTTCGAATGCTTTTAACGGTGACAGTAGCAAAAAAAATCTGTTGAACAGGCAGAATGATATATTGAAAATGGTAATTCGAGCTTTAGGTATTAGTAGTGTTACATATAGAAATCTCGTCATTATGTTCCGATAAATTAAAGAGCCCCACGTGTCTAGATGGAGCTATTGTTCCAGATGATACGATACGGACAGATTTTCCAAGAAAATGAGCTCCGACTAAAAGCAGACACGCCTACAATCTTCTAAATCCAATTTTCTCATTTATAAAAGGGATACGCTCGTATGAATCAGGAGCTTATACTGTGGAAACGCGTTACCTATTTCCAATTTCGCTTATTTTATTAGAATCTGCGCAACAAAATCGGGCAAAAGTCCTGAAGGAGATCTGTGCATCTTTTATTACAATTAAATTCCATAGTACACCTATCTTAGTTGTTTGTAAAGCGCTTTGCTTTGTTCGAATTTATTTACTTATTGCACAAATCGAAGGTTTTCCCGCTTGGAACCTCATTAACACATTGCGTACAGATGACGAGATATCTCGTTCTAATAAATTGATTAAACATCACTTTAATTTCGTTCAAGCATAATTCATGCATGTATCAAAAGAAGGAAAGGAAGAAATTGTTTTAAAAACATGTTCACGACACAAACAAAACAATAATGTATGGTATTAAAAACATGTTTAATATTTTTCAGCAAAATAAATGCAACCTTCGTTACGGGTTTCAAAATTTAATTAGTTAGTCGATCGCGATAGCGTTTCGAAGAACAATGCAAGGCATATGCAACGGGACGTATTGGGTTCTCAAAGTGATTAACGTTTCTTTACCGAGTCACAGTGTCAACGCAGATAGGATGAAACGTCGTTCTTGAGAAAGCTGGATTAAAGCAGCGGCAGCAGCAACTTGTTCGACCTCGTTGTAGGCAGAAACGACATTACTCCTGGGATCGAGTGATTTAATAAAAGCGGTTCGCCTCAATATCCAATACAAACTTACGAATGCCGGTTGCATCTAAAGCGCGACATAACGATGAGCATCTAGTACTTCATCCAATTTTTATATCTTCTTCTTTTTCTTATACACCGAATTGGAATGGTTAAAAAGAATATTCGATTACCTTTTTCCTTGGCGCAATTTTTCAAGCGTGTTCGTACCGACATACTGAAAGCAATACAATTCTGCGTAATTTCTTTCTATTTATTTCTTTAACACTAGAACTACCTACAATTACAGCGTACTTATTTGCATAGAAAACATCGAATTGAAAATTATATGAAAAAAATACCGAATACATAGAAGACAAATCTTTATTTATACCTTTTGCAGAAAATCATAGTAAATTTTTGAAGCTAACTACAGTGAATTTATAAGGCTGTTATGAATAATCACTAATTGATCATTTTGATTGCTCTGCTAGTTTTAGTGTTAATGCACATTTAACACTAGAACTGCCGACTATTAAAGCATACTTACTTGCATGGAAGAGATGAAATTGAAAATTACATTAAAAAATACCGAATACATAGAAGACAAATCTTTATTTATACCTTCTGCAGAAAATCATAATAAACTTTGAAAGCTTTACCACAGTGAATTTATAAGGTTGCTATGAATAATCACCAATTGGTCATTCTAACTGTTTTGCTAGTTCTAGTGTTAAAATATCATAAATATTTGTATAAAAATATTATACCTTCCATTTAAACAGAGGCTTCCCATTTTACGAAATTAAAATCTATCTGATAAAATTTCTTCGTGTTTCATGTGCCACGAATTATGTTTGAAATTCAAGTTTATTTTCAATGTCGATCAAATATTTAGAATTACCGTTCACTTTCCCCTTGCTCCATTTTGCATTTAAATTCACTTGTTTAAAAAGGAAAAAAAAGAATTCTCTTTAGCGTCCGAGTCTGTATTTGATCGGGAAACATGGCTCCATAAATACATTTTGTTGAATCTTAAAACAAGCCGGGGAAAAATAACCTTTCCCGCTTTCTGTGTTTTCCATTTCACAAGTAATACTTCCCTTCCGTAAGCAATATGAATCATATGTTTAAAAAGGGCACGAAAATTGGCTTTGTTATAAAACAAACAACACTTTGAGTTCGAGCTTGAAAAATGTGAACGTGTCGCGTTTCCCTGTTTCCTTTGTAATTTAAAACAGAAATTGTAGAAGTATCTTGGTTTACATTAAAACTCGAGCATAAGAACGGTGCCGTTCATTTGAATACAAATTTTTATCGAAAATGTTAATAAAATTCATCTCGTAAGATATTTTTTAATAGACTCTAAAGTGATGGAGACTGATGAAGCTCTTTGGTAAATGTATTTTTATTCGATATAAATGCAAATTTTTTGCCCCTCCCTCTTAAAACGTCTTTAAAGGCGAGGAAATTTGTAAGAAATGAATTTAATTGTATCTTTCATTCACAGACGTATCACGGTACGTGTAATTCTTTATTTGTTGCACCTTAATGAAACTCGTGACTCCTTTCTGTAACACATGAATCATAAATTCGCAAACCTGCGAGTAAGTGGACTAAGACAGAAACATTCGTGACTGATAAAAATAACATCGTAAAGAAATAATATAATAAAATAATAATAAAATAATATCAAAATAATATATGGAAACAAGTTCACCAATTACTTTCTAGCTTTTATTCGAGAAAAAAAGGTTTAAAATAATTTCAATCAGTCTACGTGCAAGTTCAATTCGAGCACTCGACCGAAAGGCAATTCATCCATTAGAACGTGTGAAAAATGATTAAAAGGAAGTTGATTTAAGCTATTACACAACAAGATCGATTCGAAAAACATCACGTACTGTTCATTAGTCTCACGATTGAACGTATTCAATCTATAATCAATGAAACGGCAAAGCGCCGCTAAATAACGACGATAACGAACTTGCAAGGTATCAAGTGTTTGTCCGGTAATAGAGGTATAATGATTGCTTCAATTTGTTGCGTAACGACAATGCGTTTCGTTGTCTCCTGATTTTCAGAATTTTCCAATCCGTGTAACTTCGCAAAAGTAATTTCTACTCCACCGCGAGATTTCTTGTGAACCGTCTGAGATTGCTGTTCTCGACCACTCCTTATTTTTCAGTATTTTTGCCAACAATGTAATCGAGATTGATCGATAGAATAGAGACTGTCTGCGATCATGTATATAACATGTATACACATTTATGTACTTGTTTCAAGATGTTTACAAAATTGTTTCTTCAGTCTCGCGACTACCAGACACTTTTAAAGCACATTTAAGAGATCAATCCTTCTACACGATGCAAAGAGTAATTAAATTCTGTTTTTAAAAATTGTGTTCTTATTTTACACGTTAACCCTGTATGGGCTGAATTTTTGTTTAAAATATAAACAAACCGATGGAACGGAAAATCAGCAATTATAATCCTATATGTGCAGGTGAAAAAAGAAATTTTCAGTTTAAACAATTTTACATTATAGAACATTATAAAATTAATATGCATACGCCATCTCATGTTCGTGATTAAAAACATTAAAACAGATTAGAAGAAGCTTCTGTTAGCTCTGATTAACATTTAACCAACCGAATGGAGAGATCTCTCATTTTTCCTCTGCCATTGATTCTATTTACTTTTGTTATTAGTTAGTCTTGAACTGGGGTTGAATTTATTAAACGTTGTAATTTGGAAGGGCAGAAAATGCATTTGATAAACTGTGGACAACACTAGTTCAAGATTAACTAATAACAAAAGTAAATAAAATCAATCGCAGAGGAAAGAATGGGTGATCTCCCTATTTTTCTCTCAACAAACCGCTGCCACTGACTCTATTTACTTTTGTTATTAGTTAGTCTTGAACTGGGGTTGAATTTATTAAACGTTGTAGTTTGGAAGAGCAGAAAATGCATTTGATAAACTGTGGACAACACTAGTTCAAGATTAACTGATAACAAAAGTAAATAAAGTCAATGACAGAGGAAAGAATGGGTGATCTCATTCGGTTAGCTAAGTGATAAGAACAAAAAGGTACAATAAAAATATAATCAGCGTTTAATAATTTATATCCATGAATAAAGTATAAAATAAACGTCTGGCTGTTGTCGTATCTGTAATAAATTAATGGTGTTACTAAACTGATACGATAATGGTGATTAATTTCTATTTTTTTCTCGACAGGTGGTTGCTCCGCGTTTGGACATTCCTGTTTCGGTGGTCACGGCAAGAGGTTTGATCCGGAAACACAGGACAATGCGCTTGAAGAGAACGACGCTACCAGCGACAGCAACGAAGAAATGGAAGCTCTGCGTTTGAACAACGGTTTCCCTGTTCCCGAGCAGAAATTCGAGGGACAACCGGATATATTTCTGTCTCAGATGCGACGTCAGCAATCCAAATACGACCCTTACGCTTTGTCCCTCATCATTCGTCAATGGGTAAGCAAATTTGTGATTTTAAAAAGGAACAGAAACGAATGAATAGCGTTTATTTATATTCTCGGAGATAGTTTGTTCAACTGTTAACACTTTACCAACCGCACGTGGGTCAACTTGTTATGTACTCATTTTACACGGGGTGCATCATTAACACTGGAACGACCAGAGCAGTTAAAATAACCAATTAGTAATTATTCATAGCAACCTTATAAATTCACTGTGGTTAGCTTCCAAAATTTACTATGATTTTCTGCAGAAGGTACAAATGAAGATTTGTTTTCTATGTATTCGGTATTTTTTTCATGTAATTATTATTAATTGTATCTCTTCCATGCAAATAAGAACACTAAAATCGTCGATAGTTCAAGTGTTAAATGTGCATTAACACTAGAACTACCAGAGTAGTCAAAACGACCAATTAGTGATTATCAACCTTATAAATTTACTGTGGTAAAACTTTCAAGATTTATTATAATTTTCTGCAGACAGTATAAATAAAGATTTGTTTTCTATATACTTAACATCTCTTCATATAATTTTCAATTTAAACTTTTCCATGCAAATACCAGAGCAGTCAAAATGACCGATTGGTGATTATTCATAGCAGCCTTATAAATTCACTGTGGTTAGCTCTGGTAGTTATAGTGTTAATAAGCTTCCGGCTGGTAAAGTGTTAAGTATTAATAGTTAAAAATTAACGTCTCGAATGCAAATTTCTTGATTTCTTATTCTTGATTTTCAAAAATCAACCCTTAAATGTTGTATCAACTATTGCAAAATACTTTGCATATTTTGTGTGATTCTTTTTGTAAGTCTAAAATCGTATGAACGAAGAAGTCAACGTTTTAGTTTCACATTTCTTTTTTTTTTTAAGTCAGATGCTTTTCATAGGGATTATGTACGCTAATTACATTGAAGGTGTAGCAAATTTATATATTACAAAACTGGGTAACAAAACGCTATTCATTTGTTTTTACGTTTTATTTCTTGAGCTATGATAATTGAATTAATCAAATAAAACTAATGATTTTAATTAACAATCGTAGCTGACGTCGCATCATCGCCTTCGTCAATCGGACATGGAACAACAAATAAACGGATAAATGTGTCTATTTACATTTAAATTTGAAGTTAGACAGCAAAAATATATATAAAATTGATGAACGAAAATGTTCTGAGGAAATACTTCTTAGTTGTTACTGCATTATAATTTAAAAGTTCGTGTGCTGTTTTTTTTTTTTTTTTTAATTTAACATTAGCTAACATAATAAACGTAAGTTATTGTATTACACACTGTTTCTACATCTATTCGCAGATTTCCGTTCTGAAGATAAAATGTACAATAATTGTTTATGTTCCATTCGAATGACATGTACCTAACCATAAAGTAGAACGAATAAAACGTTATTCCTTAAAATATTTGTTTATTTCATTCGACATTTCTCATTTGGCCTGATGTACAATCAAAAATTGTGTTTGCACGCATCGTGAAATTAGGGTAAGAGAAACGAAAGAAAATTGAAGTAAGTGTAGAAAAAGAGTAACGTTAAGTGCTATGCATCGAGCTGTTAATAGTACAGCTGTTCGATTTTTATTGGAGAAACGCAATCTCTAATATATTACTTTAAACAATGCTCTTATCGGTTCAGTTACAATATGGTTATAACAATTTCTATTTTACATTACGTTTCACATCGATACTCGGTTCTTTTACTCGAAATTACCGTCCATGTCGGTCTAGAAATGAAAGTAACGCCATCAATCACTAATTATACGCATAACACGATGATTAACACTAGATTGCCGGATGTTGGGTATATACCTATTTTGCCTGAAACGAGTCAATTTGACTAAAACATGAAAATTGAAGTTTAAAAAAAAAATAAAACATTATTTTAAATAAAGTTTGTTCAAAACAATCTTTACATATATATATATATTAGGTTGGGGAAAAAGAAATTCAATACTTTTTCGTTAGATTTTTTCCTTATAGTCTGGACCTGGCAACAAGCAATTACTATCTATTTTTATGATTGCAAAACTTACTTAGCGATAGAAAATTGGCATCAAGAGAAGATCGTGGAAATCGAGTTTATGGGGCAATAGGGACCAGGGATTTTATGAGAGAGGCATTATGAAGTCACCATTGAAATGACGACAAATTATAAAACAAAACGCATAGCATATTTAACCTAAGTTAGATAATCCGAACATGTTAAATAAAGGGGGCCGATCGAATGGGGAGATCTCCCATTTTTTCCTTGGCAAAGCAGTGCCATTAATTCTATTTACTTTTGTTATTAGTTGGTCCTAAGCTGATGTTGAATTTATTAAAAATTGTATTTTGGAAAATTTATGAACAGTACTGGTTCAAGACTAACTAATAACAAAAGCAAATAGAATCAATTGCAGCAAAATAGGAGATCTCCCCATTCGGTCGGCTAAGTGATAAAAAAAAACGTAAAAATAATGGATTTCTTTTTCCCCAACCTAATATATACTGCTTTTAAAATACATTTTCTGCAGATTTTTTTATTACATTTAGCAGAAACACCCTTACTTCTATTCCTTTCGCATGATACTTGAATTTCACAAAATCACAAGCGAGTCAAATTGATTCACTCCGGCAATCTAGCGTTAATAGTTCATTGAATTTACCAGAAATTTGTACAGCCCGATGCTTTGTGGTTTACTGCCATGTTGATTGTTCTCGTTATTCAATATCAGTATCTCTGGGATTTCTTTTCTTTCGTCGTTGATATTTTTTATTATATCCTCCACTTCGTTTGTGCGCATTCTTTTCCCTTCGTCCATCCCCTTATTGTTATTCTGATCTCTGTAAACGTTAAATACGGTCTCGGTTTATTGTAACAAAGTTAAAACTTATTTATTTACAAGTCTGTCGCGTTTCATCAATTTTGTTACTAATTTTTAAACATCTTTGGTGATCGTTAGTTACGTTTAGTTGGTAACAATTCCCGATATATAATTTGTAATCGTTAATTACGATTAACGTGGTAGCATTAAAGGACATAGGGCCAGAGCGTAATAATTCATTGAACTGAAGGAATTAATTTGAATTAATAGTAAGAACAATCTTTGATAGAACAGTCTACCCTTTTTTCACTCGTAACATTGTCTTAGATTTTCAACGTTAATTTTACGTTATATATTCGTGTAACTAATTTTATAACGACAAAACGATAATTCTGACTTTTTATTACAGAGAAAACCATTTAGGAATAAATTTAGGAGTATATACACGTATTTCATTCATCTTGCAGTTTATCTCACCGAATAGGTTCATTATTAATCAGATGTGCGTTAAGTTCGTTGTCGTCCAAATGCTCTGGGAAACTCGTTTGCATTTTGAACAGCCTGTCCCATCTTCCTTTGTATTTATCAGATGTTAATGGTCCGCCAATCAAACGAGAAAGTATCAGCTGTTCCTTCGTAAGGGATGGCAAACCTTGCTGCATGTCATTCATCGTTTTTGGTGAAACCAAATATGCGTTGTTCTGTCCTCCATTTCGTTTACCGTGAGCTGTAATTATAAAGTCGTGTTATGATATTTATACAATAAATTGTCGAAGGCTTTGTCGCAAAGATTGTATTATTTTGTTTACCTTTTTTATATATACATATATTACTAGCGTTCACTTAGCGGTGTTACAAATATACATAATTGATAGAAGATTGTAAAATTTACATATGAGGATATATAAGAAACCGTTGCAGGTAATATTTGTGAAATTAAAGAATATTATGAATAATGCAAATTATAGGTGAACACTGACGTACCTCCCCAACATGAATGCCCGTAGCTTAAGCAAGAGCCTGTAACAAATATTTTATAGTTAATACAGTTTCACGTATAATAATTACAGAAAATGTATTTTGTAATATTCTTTTCACGTAGAATGTTTTATGTAATAAATGAGAATTGTATAAAAGTATACAATCGTAGTGGAAAGGGGTGTTCTCGAGAACTCCTGTTCTCAGTCTGGCATGCACAGCTAACGATAAGTCGGCCCGTAGTCTAACGTATGCAAATGCTGTACAATATATTGGAATATACAGTTCATACTGTGGAATATGTCATTTGTTTTTCTTTTTGTGGAGATTTTCACTGAAAACGACTGGATAAAAGGTAGATCCATTAAATCAAAACTGGATGGAAGGAAGTTCATTGTAATTTAAAACGTCCTGCGAATGTGCATTAGTAAAATATTGTTGAAGATCTTTTTAATATTACATTTCCATGCGGTAATAAATTATGTAAAAATGTAATTGTAACGCGAGAGCGATACGATTTATTGCGAATGAAACGCAGGTAAAATAAGTTTTACGATTTTTTAATACAAATCTATTGATGTGTTGGATATGTAATAATCGTGCGTGTAGTAAGTAATAGGGTGTGATAAATTTAAAGAAAGGATATATTTTCACAAACAAGAACAGATGAATAAGATGATTTATCTTCTCAGTTTCAATGTTGAACAATGATCTTAGGTGGGCGACTCAATCTCGTTAGAATTTTTTAAATTAACACCGGAACAATGCGAGTGCGGCTGCTTGGATGGTGAAGCGGGTTAATTAAAAGTTCAACAACGCGCCTAAGTGGTTCCTGTACGAAGATGAAAAGCCCCACGAATCTCATTGGATTTTATTAAAAATAACACGTAGAAATACCGTTCTGACTGTTAAGGCTTTCTAATTTAACACATTGTATGCCGGTGGCATCTGAGGCATTTAAAACTGTAGGTGAAGAAAATATTTAAAATTTTATACATTATTGTAAAACACTAAAATTGGTTTGCATATTCATTATATGCAATTTAACGATAACGAAAAATAGAAACAAACAAATCGCCAAACAAAAGAATGTTGTATTATCGCAAACCCGGCGCTAAAGCAACAGACTTCCAAACCCGCGTTTTCGCGGGGCCGGCATACAATGTGTTAAGCTGTGTCCTTTGCAACAAACAGCACAATGTTTCACAAGAATTGCAGCTGGTTTCGTCAAAGGATCAAATAACACGTATTGACATTATGTGTATTTCGTGATTCATGTATCACCAAAGTTAAATACGCTCGTGTTTCGGATCACAAGTTTTTATTTTTCAATCGATCAAATTAAAAAGAAAATATTAATGATTCAAAAATAAGATTATAAAGATGTTAATGATCTAAAAACAAAATTATAAAAATATTAATGATTCAAAAAATTAGAAGGAACTTCTAAACTGTGCGTTCGAAATTTTATATTACCCGATGTCTAAGAATTGTAATTGCTATTGTGTAATTTGCAACGTTACAAAGTCTAAAAATGGAACGTTCCGTTTTAATCATTAAACGTTGTTGAATGAATAAAAAAAAATATTAATGATTCAAAAATAAGATTATAAAGATGTTAATGATCTAAAAACAAAATTATAAAAATATTAATGATTCAAAAAATTAGAAGGAACTTCTAAACTGTGCGTTCGAAATTTTATATTACCCGATGTCTAAGAATTGTAATTGCTATTGTGTAATTTGCAACGTTACAAAGTCTAAAAATGGAACGTTCCGTTTTAATCATTAAACGTTGTTGAATGAATGAAAAAAAAAAAAATTCATAACTCCCTCGCAATTTGATTCGCTACATAATGCCCATTGTATCGGTGAACGAAATATCAATAGAAATTTAATGAAATTCCAAACATAAATTCAATCGAATATTATAAATATGTAACGCGTGTCACTGACACGTCCGTAACTCGAATACACGTACGTGTAGGAAAAAGACACGGGCGACACATCCATTTCCATATCTAGTTGCATCGGCCAACTGACAAAGGCAACAATTGGCTTTCTGATTTCGCTGTCCACGACGGACCAGGCAACCCTTTTATTTTACTCGAGAATATCGGTTGAACGTGTAGAGATAATATCAAAGTATATAAGACGTTCCATAAAAAAGATATTAGGAGGTGGTGGTGGGGGACCGGAAAGTAATGCCGTTTTTGTCATTCCATCTGTAGATATCTTGCTCAAAAACCGATTGATTTTTACCGATTTAAAAATTTTCAAATTTACAGGCTAGATGGCAAAAGGTTGTTGATAATGAGGGTGATCGCATCATTGATTAAAAATAAAAACTTGTTAAAAATTTATGTGTTTGAATTTAACTCTTTGCGCTCGAGAGGTGATCGTTAGTCACCAAATGATAATTTCGCAAATTTTCAAACTTTAGTTAGTTTGTTTATTAGTTAGACTCAGAGGATAAATAATCATATATGTAAATTTTAGTATATCGATAGTTTCGCAAATTTTCAGACTTTAGTTAATATGTTTATTAGTTAGACTCAGATGCTAAATAATCATATATGTAAATTTTAGTATATCACTTAATTAAACTAAATGACGTATAATATAAGCAAATCATAGTAAATATTTCGAATTTAGACATTTTTGAAGTTATCGTTATTAGACGACTAACGAGATATCTCTCGAGTGGAAATGGTTAATGTATGAAAACATTACTTTCCGGTCCCCTTAATAACACGAAATAAACGTTAAAATTTTACAGTTATGGCCACATTCGCATAGATGGAGAAATTTCGAAATTTAAAGAAACAATAGGACCAACAGGATCATTCTAAAAATGATTATCCATCGTTTATATGCGGCAAAGAAATGTAGGATTAAGGTTTATTAAACTTTTGCATATTAATGACTTATTATAGTCAACAAACTTGGATGAAAGTAAATGTAAGTTAAGCAAGTAAGATGATGTATCGATCTCTTGGAGCAAGCAACAAGTTTGCGTTGGGCTACTTATGTTTGTAAACATGTAAATTGCATACAGATCAATTTAATAATAGTTTCCTAATTTATTACTGCGATACGATTATAAAAGTTGCTATATTATAAGCACTTTAACATAAATCATTTAAGCGATTTATCATGAATACGATTTAAGTATTACGTGTACATTAAAAATGAAGGAGATAATAGGATTGCTGTGTGTATCAGGAATGATGAAAAGAAAACCAGTAGGAATAAGTAGAAGTTAGATGAACTATTGATCATCGACTTTACGAAGCAACAAAACTCCGAAGAATTAGTCGCAACAGGTTACCCTATTCGGGAAACTGTTGGAACGCGTGAACTTGCTAATCTTATAACCTGTAAACGAGGATTCTCCATATATAATTAAAATTTAACGGAGCCCGCTGGAAACGGGGATAGCTAGATTACTGATGATCCCATTAACGAAGTTGCACGAACTTTGTTATTATTGTTCGCGTTAGACCTTCCAAAGCCGTCCTTTCTATTTACGCGTGCGTTTTGCATTAAATAACCATCTTCCGACCCCCCCCCTCCCCGCCACTGAAACTTTCAATCAGGATTAATAATATTTCGGAACTTGGGGGAAAAAGCGTTTCGAGTTTGCGCATCAATTTTTGCTTTTTACACCCTTTGCCCTTTGGAACAGATTCGTATGATAAAGGGATGCTCTAGAACTATAGTAACAATATTTTACTGTATCAGGAAAAGTAACAAGATGATTCGTACAAAGTTCCGTAATTTACTTACCTTTCAAAAAAATTTGAAAATTATCAAATTGTACGAGATCGGCGAAATGAGATTTGCGAGAAGATTATTCTTAAAACTTGAATCGAATATGCATCTTTCATCTTTTTTTTTTTAAGAGTATATTCGCATAATTTTGATAAATTTTTGGAAGTTTTCGTCAGTTGACTTATTTCTGTTTATCAATGGTAAAATATTTTGATGATTATTCATAGCAATCTTATAAATTCACTTTACCAAATTTCCAACATTTACTATGATTTTCTGCAGAAGGTGTAAGCGAAGATCTGTTTTCTATGTATTCGATATTTTTTCATGCAATTTTCAATTTGATCTGTTCCATGCAAACAAGTAATACTGTAATTGACCGTAGTTCTAGCGTCAAATAAATACAGTAATCGGTTAATAAATTAAACACTAAAACTATCAAGACTGGTGAAAATGATCAATTCGTAATTTTTCAGGGAAACTTGGTTAATTTATATAAGTAAAGATTTGTTTTCTGTGTATTCGATATTTTTTCATGTAATTTTCAATTTGATCTGTTCCATGCAAATAAGTACACCGCAATCGTCGGCAATTCTAGTGTTAAGGATACCACCAAATACGATCAAAACGATGTTTTTAATTACGTAATTAACCCTTTGCGCTCGAGAAGTGACTGTTAGTCACCAAATGTTAGTTTTGGAAACTTTCAGATTTCGGTTAGTTTGTTTATCAGTCGGACTCGGTGGTTAAATAATCGTGTATGTAAATTTTTGTAAATGACTTAACTAAACTAAATAGAAATTTAATATAAAGGAATCTCAGTAAATATTTCGAATTTGAACATTTTTGAAGTTAGTATCATTAGATGACTAACAAATCACCTCTCGAGTGCAAAGGGTTAAAAATTTCGAATATGCAGCCACTTTTTTTATTCGTAGCACTTTTCTTCTTTTTGTATGAATTGAGTCTCCCATGCATCGGAGACTTTTCGTGGAATTTGCATGACCCAACGGTGTATTTAATAATGCCACCTCAGAGAAAAGGTGAGACTGGTGTGCTTATAGTTCCCGTAATTACTTCTCACCCTGGAACAGGATTAATCCCAACGATTTTTTTATTCGTTCATATCCTGATACAACGTCACAAGCTGAGACGAGTTTCTTTTTTAACGTCCCACTTTGTAGTCCGTAAATAGGGTCAAACTTGCTAATCGTTCGCCTAATCGTTTGAATCCTGAGAATTTTTACGCACACGCCAATCGTCGTTTAAATAAAATGTTTGTTTGTTAGGGAACACGATTATTAATCGTGTGCAACGAACTTTTATTTCGTTATCTGTTATTAAAATTTTTTTCCCGGTAATTTATAGTAATTTTAAAAGCGACCGTATAAGTTTCAAGGTAATTGATTTTAAAAAGTAGATCATTAACCTTTTTTACCATAAGGATTTTAAAAGGAAAAATAAAAACAGTTTAAATAAAAGGGTTGAAGATACAGAATTTGATGATTTCTATATGCAAATAGTATAGTTGGAGGTTTTACAGTTAACCGAGTCTTCTGTTGTTCAGATAAAAATCGTCTATTTGCAGGTATGCGTACTTTATATTTGAAAACAGCATCAGATTGACGCATGCAAAGAGAAAAAAGGCAAATTTTTGAAAAACGTGAGATTTTCATCTTAATGGCAACAGGTGATCAATTGACTTGGTAATAGAATAGTTCAATAGCAAACGCTGATTGATTAGGTTAATGTTGAAGCTAGTATTTGAGGTTTAGAAAGCTTTTCGCCTTTCTTTTGATAGCACAGAAACGCTGATTGATGCCATTGAAAACATGAATGATTATAGAAATTTATACACACCTGCTGCACAGCCCGCGAAACAGAAGATTATCATGAAGGACGACAAACTGCGGACAACATTTGCCACTGAATTTTCCGAACCGATCGCCATGTGACCAATAGTGTTCTGTGTTAACAATAAACAAATTCCAGTTTAACGTTTCGTAAACTTGTAATATTAACAACCGCTGAAAAACAAACATGTTTACATTAAATGCTGATCATAATGTCATTACAAACAATGATGAAGGTTTTGATAATTTTTAAGAAATGACGTTGATGGAAGTAAAATTATTTAACAATTCTGTGTACAAAACCTAATGTGTACCTTTTTTTTTATAGAGTTATTTATAATGTCAAAAATAACGAATATATGTGAATATTAAAAATATTTTATACACGTCACTCTTTATCTAAAAAAGAATGTCAGATGTTTGGAAATTTTTATGAAATGAATGCTTTGATTAGACTAATTCATGATCAATAAGTTATTATATTAAAATGCATCGTTCACTAACTTTTCATTACTATACGAAACGAAATAACGATAATAAATCACCTTTATTAAAAAAAAAAAATTAATGTAAATATCTTTTAGTAATTTAACTTTGTTAATATAACTCGTTGTTAATATTTGTATCAATATTTATGATATTGCATAATAAATGGCAAATAAAAATTATATATTACGATTAATTACGCAAATGATTAAAACGTTGAAAAAAGAAATTCAAAATAATTTTTGTTACAATGTATAATGTCGTTCAACCGAGGTAATGTATAAATTAAATATAATAACCTATAGAAATTATAATCAACGGTCTTAATTAAAGAAACATGAGTGTGGTCCATTTCGCATATCAAGTAGGTGAATACAAGAAGGGAGCAAACGAGGCATAAAAATGAACGAACATTCATACAAGTTACTCAGGATGATTCAATAAGTAACGTAATTATAATATCATTAATGCTATAAAGTGATCAATTATTTACATCAATTAATTTCGTATTTAACCGAACATGAAATTTCAATATCCTCTCGCGCGCTTTTACTTTTGCTTTAAAGTTAAAAACAAAATGAAAACGAAACATTTTAAAACCTATTAATTTGCATGCTAAAAGCAAAAACGGGTAACGTACTAATTATTACACAGCAGTAAAAGAAAAAAAGAGATAATGCTAATAGCAACTGCATACTATTAAATTCCTTCAGGAAACGTGAACGGATTGAATATAAATAAGATAAATAAATTTAACTGAAAAATTTTTTTGCAATTTTCTCGAGTAAAATCTTTCAACACGATTTTTCACGTTACTTTTTTTTTTCCTTTTTAATTTTCGATATAGAAAGTATATGGTACGTAACATAAGTAGTTAAGCTACGTATACGTGTCGATACAATATTACTCGAGGGCTAAGAAAAAAGATGACTACCAAGTATAAAGTATTTTGCGATCAACTTCGAAATCGATTTAAGAGGAAGATATTTTCATCGTAATAGATTAAACTTAAACGAAAGAGAATTTAAACGTTTTTTCACGCGTGCAACGAATAGGAACTAAAAATTAAACTAATTAAATGCCAGTGTAATCTTTATCTCTTTCCCTGTCCTTTAGTTTAACGAAACCACTCATGCGACTGAAAAAACTTGAAAAATTATATTTGATGAAATACCAAAGTTAAATGAAGAAAAATGAAGACGAACGATTAATACAATAATCATGTCAGATTTAACCGTTTGCACTCGAGAGGCGATTATTAATCGCCAAATGATAGTTTTGCAAATTTTAAGACTTCAGTTAAGTTTGTTTATTAGTCAGACCCAGGGGTTAAATAGACATATATGTAAATTTTAGTATACGACTCAACTAAACTGAACGAAGCTTAATATAAGGAATCTCGGTGAATATTTTGCACTTGAAAATTTTTGTAGTTAATATTGTTAGACGGTTAACGGTAAGCTCTCGAGGGCAAAGGGTTAAATATAGTCCCGAGTACACTTTCCCCCCCAATTCTAACATTCCTTCGTGCATCACTTCTCCGTTAACATTTCGTTTGTCACTTTCTAGAATGATTTCCTTATTTCTATAAAAAAAAAAGAATCATGGAAAATGAAAAGGAGGTGTCCGATCAAACACTTCTGCTAAATTAAAAATCTGACCAGCGTCCGTTTGAACGATAGATCTTTTCAAGAAAACGATCCTCCCCTTTTCGTCACCCTCTTCCTAAACGCGTGTTCCCTTCACCTTAGATTCGGAAACGGAAAAGACGTTCGGTAAAACAGGAAACGTGGGACGCCCAAGGAAACCGGTCGCACAGATTTCACGAAAATCGCAGATGGCACACGCTCGACCCGTGCAGGATCCCGATCGAAGGGCTCGGCGAGTTCACTCGAAGTCAGCAGGTCGTGCGATGAGGGCTTTTATAGACGTGTCTGGCACATAGTCGAGCATGCTGGCGAACGGTGGTGGGGTTAACTCACCCTCGCGCGCCTTCTGAACGCGCACCTTGCGTTGGTGGATCGAGATTCCCTTTTCTCCAGGACCAGGCACTCGCGTCATGCGTGCAAGTACTTCCTTAGAAATGACAGATTCCGGTTCCCTAATTTGCACAGAACCTCTGTCATTTCAGTATTTTTTATAATCGGATGCGACACGAAAATTCAATCCGCGTTCCATGGTGGACTGAGTTAGGTCAACTGAGTACCGATTAGTATTCTTGATAGAATTATATTTTTTAATTTAGTATAATAGATTGCTTCGACTGGTATCATGCGTGCAAGTACTTCCTTAGAAATGACAGATTCCGGTTCCCTAATTTGCACAGAACCTCTGTCATTTGAGTATATTTTATAATCAGGTGTGACACGAAAATTCGATTCGCGTTCCATGGTGAGACTGAATTAGGTCAATTGAGTACCGATTAGTATTCTTGATAGAATTATATTTTATTATATTATCTTAGTTTGGTAGAGTAAGCTGTTTCGAAGGTACAATAAAAATTTTAATTCGATTTTTATTTGACATTCAAAAGTTTTTAGTAGCTGGTGTTCAGAATTCAAACTTATATTAGTACAGTTTAAGAATAATTTATGATCTTACTCGTTGCTTGTTTTACTTATTTAATTAAAATAAAAATGTATGCCTATCATATACGAAGTTTGAAATTTGTACAGAAATGTGTGTGAAAATGTTTAAATATCCCTGTAATTTACGCGTGTCAGGAATCTCTGAGAATTATTCGAAGGAACGAATATTGGATCCTCATACGGGGCAATATTACCTCTTTTCTGGCTGTTTGACATAGGACTTAATGAATTTTCATATGTAATTAGTTTCCTGTATTCTGTAATTACAAACGTTTTGTTCTCTACAGTTTTATACTAACAGATTCTTGTATACATAAATCTTTTTGCACAAGTGATTGTCCTAATAAAATATAATTTCAAAACAATTAAATTACATTATGGTTAAATCTAGATTCGCTATTTAATAACTTCAGATTAAGTGGATTTAATTTTTTTAATTTTAGAAGTGAAAAACGTGATTCAGTAAGAAGATCTAACTCATATTTAAGTTAATCGAATGTTTCGTATAATTTTTTACAATTTTTTTTCAATTTTTTAATTAATGTTTGTAAATGAACAGCGTAAAATTAAAGTCAAAACAGAAATTTGTTTACTAGGTGAGAGTGCGTCTATTAGCTGAAGACTGCGACTTCATTGGATGGCAGTTTTATAGGTGCTACACTGCTGTACATTACGGAAGTGGTAAACTTACGTGCAGGGTGCGCCTGTGAAGATGCGTGAGGTTACTTTTAAAGTAGAGCTATTATCAAGTCTTACGTTTGCTAAGATGATCGTTTCAAAATAAATGTTTGACACAGGAAACATACGCGAAATTAACTCAGCTTATGTTTTCCAGAAATTGTTAATACCCCAGAATTGTTAATATATATGTAAGATTAATAGTTCTGCGTGTCTTTCTTCACAATAATGTTTCTCCTCTTTTTATTTAATTTTTAACCACCTGTTATAAGTTTATTAATTAATTATACAACATACGTGTATTATTTTTAAATTATTTCAAAACACATCTACGTCTTGTATATCTATGTTAACTTATAAAATTAAATATCACCAACGATACTGATAATAAATATTTCTGAAAACAGGACTTTATATATATTTATTAAAAAGTTTTTTCTGTTAATATAGATGTAAGATTAATAGTTCTACGTGTCTTTCTTCACAATAATGCTTCTCCTCTTTTAATTTAATTTTTAACCACCTGTTATAAGTTTATTAATGATACTGATAATAAATATTTCTGAAGAAAGGACTTTATATATATTTATGAAAAACATTTTTCTCTGTTTTTTTTAACGTTTGTATAAATTACATTAAAATGAATCCTGGAGATTGAAACGTGGTGTAAACACGCTGAAACTGAATTACATGAACAAGATGGAATTTAATTATGTGGACAGAATAGGCCTGTAGTCGCTCTTAAACAGTGCGTAATAAAGGAAAATCTCTATGACGCGTGGCAGGCTTGATGAAACTATGAAACACGCATCCCTTAACCCGAATTAAATCGTTTTACATATCGGTCGTGGTTTAAGGTGGCTCTCCTGTTACATTTGTGAAAAACAAAAACGAACAGTTACCAGAATTAATTTCTCGAAGTTATTAACCATAAGTACAAATAAAAGGAGACCGAAAAGTCAAGAAATAATTAATAATAATACTTTAATACTTTAATATTTTAATAACTAAAATAATACAATAAAGTAATACAATAACACATAATTAATAATACTTTAATACTTTTATATTTTAATAACTAAAATAATACAATAAAGTAATACAATAACACAGTTACAATAACGGTATATTATAACTGAAATGATAAAATGCAAGGAAATGAAAAGAAAAGTGCATAAAGTTGACGAAAGTGTATAAATTTTCTAATTAAAAATATAACTTTATATTTAATACCGTACTAAAATTCGCTAATGTTATGTTTGAAATTGAACATAAAATCTGAGCAATTTCATTGGTCTGATTTAATGCTTTACGTGTATATAATATATTAAAAATTTGTATAATGCTCATCGATTGTTTGCTACAAACATTAAATAAATATTTTTAAAAAATGTGTTACAAGTAGGCAAAGATAAGATATTTCGTTAAAATCTAAAAAAAGCTATTTTGGCTATTTAATTTATCTGTTATTCGTTATTATAAAATTGAACTTCAAATTACATTTATATAAATTCTTGTTAATCGAGGTCGACGGTATATGATGAGGACAGGAGATAAAGATGTGTTTTCTTAATGCTCATTTTGAAACTAAACTGCATCTCCGTTAAAAACGATAATAAATTGTAGACATCTGTTATTGTCAACTTTTGCTTCACCCGATGTTAATATTTAAGGCGTTTAATGGTTACGCTAATTGTGATTTCTTGCTCATGTTAGACCACATGCGGTGCTGTTAGCAGGTGTCCTCCATTGATGCTTCGTGGCTGATAAAAAGTTTTATATTAAAAATTGCATTACCGTCACTGTAATACTATATATATATATATAAAATTATGTTTTGTAATTTATATCTGTCATTTTGTTAATAATTTCTTTTATTTTCATTCTCAACAATTATTTATATCACTCAGAACATTTTACTAAGAGAATAGTTATAAATTAATGTTTAATATACATATAACGTGTACTGCGGCAAATGAAACAAGCATAAATGACAAAAATGTTATTAAAACTGTGGATGAATTAATAATGATTGAAAATAAAACGGAAGTTTGTAATTCAATGTTTAATGCTTCGCTTTCCATTATTTTATTATTAAGCCCGACAAATATAATAAATTAATGTAAACAGAAGTTTGAACGATATTTCCAAGCTGTAAAGATAATTATATTTGCAACAATTACAATTGTCTTTTTCGTTTAATTATGAACCAAGTTTATCAACGAAGATAAGACGAGGAATATTTTACTTAACCCTTTGCACTCGAGAGATGTCTGTTAGTCGTCTAATAATATTAACTTCTAAGATTTTCAAATTCGAAACATTTATTAAGATTCGTCTGTATTAAATGTCATTTAGTTTAGTTAGATGATATACTAAAATTTATATAAATGACTACTTAACCTCTGAGTCTGATTAATAAACAAACTAACTAAAGTCTGCAAATTTGCGAAACTTTCATTTGGTGACTGACAGTCACCTCTCGAGCGCATAGGGTTAAGAAAGACTAGAGTCGCGGAGGTTTCGTTTGGCTTGATCATGTGGTTCTAAGTAGTAGCGACGATTCACAGTTCGACCACATCGCATAAGGTCGCGTAGTTGCACACCTGGAACCCGTATTTTAAGCTGATATCATTATACGTGGACCATAAATCTCGCGAGTTAATATTTCATCCGGTTTTAGCTGCGTACGTCATCTTCGTATAATTTTACGGCGCGAACTAATGTTGTCGAGTGTCACTTTAGTAAACAGCAAAATACATGGTAAAAATATAATAATAATAATGATAAATAATACATATAGTAAAAGAAATAGTAGCTATCCTCCTTTTATTTTAGGCAAACATAGTACCTCAAAAATAAAAGAATACATTCATTTTCTTTTGCATTCTTCGTTTAACTCTTAGTCGACCGAACGGGAAGATCTTTCATTCTTTCCTTGACAAAGCATTGCCATCGATTCTATTTACTTTTGTCATTAGTTGGTCCTAAGCTGATGTTGAATTTATCAAAAATTGTATTTTGGAAAATTTATGAACAGCACTAGGTCAAGGCTAACTAATAGCAAAAGCAGTTAGAATCAATTGCAGCGCTCTGTTCAGGACAAAATGGGAGATCTCCCGTTCGGCTAAGTGTTAACACTAGATTTATGGACATTTCTTGTATATTTGTTAATTTGATGGGTATTCGGTGAAATAGGTATACATGAAACACAATTTGAAACTGCACAGCTGAAAAGGAAATAGATTAGGGAAACACTCGTATCGCTCCATCAAAAGTAGCAAAAAGATTGCTAGGAATAATGGTAATTCTTTTTGCATATTTGTCTCATGGAATCCAACACCAACGTCAGATTAACAGATCCCGTAAATCTGGTGTTAATTACTTGATTGGCGTCAGATATTAATACCCATTTTTCTCATGAAAAATAAAGGTGAATCCATAAAAACGTAATTATTAGTGTGTCAATTAATCTGGTGACCTAGCATTTTAATAACGTTTCTTAACGCGACGTCACGTTCAAAAAGTTTGCCAGAAGAGGTCGGTATAAGCGAAGGACCTAAGAGATTCTCATCACACGAGAGAATTGTTGTCAACAACGTTTTATCGCAGAACGCGGGCTCATGACAGTCGTAAAACCTAAGTCATCAGAAGGAGGAAGAGTGGCAGCTTGACTTTCTTCCTCAATTACTTCACCATACGTGAACAACGTAATAACGGGTGACCCTCCTCTTCTTTTCGTTTAATCGTTTCTCGAAATGCGCTCCGGCTAATTGATACAGACTCCCTCTATACGTCTAATCGTTTGTTCGCGTCAGTCGATGACAATTATGTGAACGACGATCACAGACGTGTTATAATTTTACGTTGTACAGAAAAATTCTATCCTGATGATTTTAGTATTGGGTTGGAGGGAAAGTTCTGTCGTATTTTAAATAGGCAGGTAATTTTTCTTGTAGATAAAAAGAACATCTGGCTAGTGAGTGGTTGGGAATTTTTTTTTTCTATTTTTACCTGCTGTATAATATAAAAGTAGTCCTTTTTTTTACCGTTCATCGTTTACTTGTGATATTTAAAGTGAAAAACATGTAAGTAGATAAAGTGCATTTACGACGCTGCATTTTGTATGAATTCCAAAAAGGAAGCAACGTAAGAAGGTTGCATGTAAAAAGTTAGGTGCGGTATTTGGAAAAGATATTGTAAATGTTCGTACTTGTCAACGATGGTTCAACAAATTTCGTTGCGGGTATCTGAGCCTCGAAGAAAGTGATCGATCTGGACGACCATCCAAGATCGATAATGATGTTTTGCGATCCATGTTGGAAAATAATCCACGTTTAACAAGTCGAGAAATTGCAGAAGAGTTTGGCATTCATCGTACAACTGTTGGAGATCACGTTAAATCTGTTGGGTTTGTGTTCAAGCAAAGTGTTTGGGTTCCACATGAATTAACGGAAACGGAAAACACGACAGAATTTTCCCTCCAACGAATAAATAAAATTGAAGCGATTAGAATATTAATAAATGTATATTTCAAACAATTTAACAGCAACAACTTAAACGACCTTTCCTACATATAGGAAATTTCTATTTTTATTTATTAATTAGTAGAGTGGAGATGATAAGGATCAGGTGTGAATAAAATAAAGTGAGGTGTGCTTGGAATGTTAATAAATATATGTTTAAAATGGTTCAATAATTACAACTTAAACGACTTTACAACTTAGCAACTACTAGT
>JAOPTO010000855.1:131070-328435 GCA_033822845.1 Tetrapedia diversipes
ACGTTGAAACACGTATTTCTTTATTTTTAACCGAAAAGCTAAATACCAGTTTCGATTGCCAAAATTTCGATTCGAATTTCACATATACGACGTAATCGAACCGCCTTTGAATTTTAAACTTTTCCTCGAATAAACCTGTAATACATTTTTCAATATTCACTTCTTTTCAGAAAAATTTGTAGCCCGTCTTACATGGGAACGTCGCGATAGGAACAGGTACACGTGAAGCGTCGGTAGGAATAGTGTTAATCGTATCTAAAACGGCGTCCATAACGCATGATCTATCCTTTTCATCGGACGCTTTCACTGTTTAATTAAAATCGCATTTAATTTGACGGCGGAATGCGTGGCTGCTGTCATTCAGAATGATCGCATTGTCTGCCCGGTTTCGTAGTGCGGAAAATCGGAAGGAATGTGCGAGCCTTTCGAAACAACACTACAATTCGAAGTGCACAGTGAAACCCTTCAATTTCTTACGTTGTAATTGTTTGCGACAAACGATACGCGTGAAATATTAACACGTTGAACGCCCAGCGTAAATCGGTGGAGTTTCTCCCAAGAACCTAAACCCGAGACTCGGAGTGTAAACAACGCAATGTTATATTTACTTTATAATTTATTGTTACTTTATATCGTATATACTTATCATAATTGTGTTACAAATAAAATTAGTATAAATTACCTCAAAAATCTTGTTTCAATTAGAAAAGTGTCAACCGTTTACAAGAAACATAGCCGTCACCCAGATATGGGTGACGTGGCGTTCAACGTGTTAATAAGAATCTATTAGAGCCACATTATGCTACAGTATCGAGATGTTCAACGAGATGTGTCGTTACCTTATTATCTTTTTTATCCAATTTATGGGATTTAATAGGAGAAAAGGTGTGAAACGTAAGAAGATATTTTTTTTTTTTTTTGGGCTGTAACGTGACAAGTATGAATGGAATTGGGATTTAATAAGAATCTATTAGAGCCACATTATGCTACAGTATCGAGATGTTCAACGAGATGTGTCGTTACCTTATTATCTTTTTTATCCAATTTATGGGATTTAATAGGAGAAAAGGTGTGAAACGTAAGAAGATATTTTTTTTTTTTTTTGGGCTGTAACGTGACAAGTATGAATGGAATTGGGATTTAACACGTTGAACGCCCAGCGTAAATCGGTGGAGTTTCTCCCAAGAACCTAAACCCGAGACTCGGAGTGTAAACAACGCAATGTTATATTTACTTTATAATTTATTGTTACTTTATATCGTATATACTTATCATAATTGTGTTACAAATAAAATTAGTATAAATTACCTCCAAAATCTTGTTTCAATTAGAAAAGTGTCAACCGTTTACAAGAAACATAGCCGTCACCCAGATATGGGTGACGTGGCGTTCAACGTGTTAATAAGAATCTATTAGAGCCACATTATGCTACAGTATCGAGATGTTCAACGAGATGTGTCGTTACCTTATTATCTTTTTTATCCAATTTATGGGATTTAATAGGAGAAAAGGTGTGAAACGTAAGAAGATATTTTTTTTTTTTTTTGGGCTGTAACGTGACAAGTATGAATGGAATTGGGATTAACACGTTGAACGCCCAATCGTAAATCGGTGGAGTTTCCCCCAGGACCCAAACCCGAGACTCGGACTGTAAACAGCGCAATGTTATATTTACTTTATAATTTATTGTTACTTTATATCGTATATACTTATCATAATTGTGTTACAAATAAAATTAGCATAAATTACCTCCAAAATCTTGTTTTAATTAGAAAAGTGTCAATTAAACGTTCGCGGCAACAGGTCCCCGTGGATCTGAAATTCTGCTGGAGACTCGCGAAAGGACACCTCGACCGTGTTTGGATCAAGTTTCTTGGTTTTGTGTCGCAAAAATCCATCGTTGAACGCTTTTTTGGCGAATCGAGCGTTGTTGTTCTGTTTGTTAATATCTGGCTTTGGTCTTAAACTTTTGTCCGATACTGTAGATTTCAAAGTAGTTTTCGTGGAAAGTTATTAATCGTAGTAAAAGTTTCTTAATGTACGATAAAAGTGTAATCTACTCAACCTACACCTAGATCCCTTGACATTGGATATTTCCAGATTAAAGTTTCAAAAAAAAAAAAAACCAACTTTGGGTTAGCAAATTTGTTTCCCTGTTGTTTCTCATATACTAAATAAAAACAAAATGCAATTTTCATCGTCCATGAATTAAAAATATGGTAAAAATTTACCATTCCTAATGGGATCATTCGTCGTATACAGTTTCACGCGTAGAAACTTTCATAATTAAATTAACACAGTTTGTGTCGCAATAACTGCTACCAACATCAATATCAAAATAGAGACGCACCTTTATTGTCTCGTACCGTGTTGCGTGATCTTTCAACGAATTAATAACTTCGTTATTATTACGAACGCGTGTCAGGCATCGCCATTTTCTCGTAAAAAATTTTTGTTCATCGCTATATGCAAATGGCTAACGTTGGATCGATATCGATTCGTCGGAATCATTCTAATGAAATCGACAGAGGAGAAATGAATCGTGTTGTCGAGTGAAAAATACAGCATAATCCCACGTGACCGTCGTTATCGTTACTGGGAAATACTCTATAAAGTATCCTCGGTAATTGATATTTTTAATTAACCACAGCGTGCTCGCTTTATCTAACTATTGTTTTTCTGCCAATCTTCCGACAAGACCGTCGCGGCGAATCTGACCCCCTTTCTGTTATCCAGAATTTGTTTAATTTCGAAAACACGATAGATGTGTTTATCGCTCGAGAAAAACAAGCGGGAAGCGTTAAATGGATAATTATGCTGGCCAATAAAGAACGACGGGTATGAAATGATGCTGCCTGGTCGCCGTCGAAGAAGAGACAAATGGATACAGTTGATCTTGTGAACTTATCATTGAACAAAATATCATTCAAGACGTTGTTTGTTCCGTAGTCGAAAGATCGCGATACGTGCAATTCGAAAAATCGTGGAATCCCTCGAACTCGAAGTCCTCGAATCTTTGAAATCTTGGATTCTTTAATGATTCTGAACCTTTGACTTTTTTTCACGGTATAAACACTTTTAGTCCTGTAAACGTAGAATTATTCTATAAGGACTCTGGTGAGCCGTGACCCTTGTATCCTTAAATTACTGAATCTTCAAATCCTAGAATCCTAGAATCCTAGAATCCATAAATCGTCAAATTTATGAATCCTTAAATTCCTGAATCTTCGAATTCTCGAATCCATAAATTTTAAAATTTATGAATCCTTAAATTCCTGAATTTTCGAATTCTCGAATCCATAAATTTTAAAATTTATGAATCCTTAAATTCCTGAATTTTCGAATTCTCGAATCCATAAATCTTCAAATTTATGAATCCTTAAATTCCTGAATCTTCGAATCCTCGAATCCATAAATTTTCAAATTTATGAATCCTTAAATCCATAAATCTTCAAATTTATGAATTCTTAAATTCCTAAAGCTTCGAATCCTCGAATCCATAAATTTTCAAATTTATGAATCCTTAAATTCCTGAATTTTCGAATTCTCGAATCCATAAATTTTCAAATTTATGAATCCTTAAATCTATAAATCTTCAAATTTATGAATCCTTAAATTCCTGCATCTTCGAATCCTTAAATCCATAAATCGTCAAATTTACAAATCCTTAAATTCCTGAATCTTCGAATCCTCGAATTCATAAATCGTCAAATTTATAAATCCTTGACCTCTGAAACTCTTCGATCCATCTAAAAATTCCATCTTCCCTCGCACCATTTCTTTTTGACAAGTCAGTGTCAGTCGCTGCACTCCAAAAAACGATCATTAAAAAATAACAAAGGGAAACGGAAAATTATCAACAAGCAAAACTGTAATCTTGTTTTTACGTTCTTGCATGGAGAACTGTGCAATTTTCCGAGGGAAAATCCCCATGAAAAGCTTCCGCTCGAAAGCAGATTGCCAGCGAATGATGAGTTATGCAAATTTCATAATATTAATGGATGAGATGCAAAGTCCCGAAGCAACAGGGGGCGGCGATGCGGCCACGTAATCCCGTGAGAGACGATCGCGCGAAATTGTTGTCGATCAAGGCAGCTGCACAAACATGATCCAGCGGCGTTCCTATCTAGATCGATGAGTAGAATAACAACAGCACGCGCGATGAAGCGTAATCGCATTTCTTATTCAATTCGTAATTTAATGCCTGGTAATTCATCCCGCGTGTCCTTCGTCCCGGATGATTCTTCTCTTCTTCGGTGTCTTTAACCCTTTAACAATTCTTACCAAAGGGTTAAAAAACCTTGCACAATTAATGCACAATTATTAACCCTTTACTTTGTTTAAAATTGAAATGTTAAACAATAAATTTAAATTTAACCGATTGTTAGTCGCCAAATGATAAATTCACAAATTTGCAGACTTCGGTTAGTTCGTTTATTAATCAGACCCGGAGATTAAATAGTCGTATATTTAAATTTTAATATACGACTTAACCAAACTAAATAAAGTTTAATATAAGCGAATCTTAACCCTTTGCACTCGATTACTGTTAATCACTAAGTGACAGTTTCGCAAATTTTCAAACTTTAGTTAGTTTGTTTATTAGTTAGACTCAGAAGTTGAATAGACATATATGTAAATTTGGACTATGCGAAACATAGTTTTATGGTATGCAAACATTGTTCATATACTTTTTCTTATCCTCATTATGATAGAATACTGTTCATTGATTAGCATAGAATATGAATTTTATTTATCGTGCTGTTTCTTATTAATTTGTTTCCTTTAACCCTTTGGTCTTAAACTTTTGTCCGCTGCTGCGCTTCGAAAAACTATTTTCTCTGACAATTCCAGGTGATATTCGTGAGTTTGCCAAAATTTCTGCCGCAATGTTCAAAATCGAAAAATCGATTCCATTGCTCTTCCGTGATTCGTGAAAACAGGCTCCTCTAAAGTTCGTCGCTGACTTCACGAATTCGCAAAAATTTCCGCTGCAAAGCTTCGAAGGTCCCCCGTTCGCGCTCGAACACGCGAAGTGACAGTGGTTTCCATGTATCGGTCCATTTTTATTTCGATGCGGCTGATAAAGAAGAGAAGCTTGCGCAACGGTTTGTTGGCTGTTCTGTAAGGAAAGGTCAAGGTGTCGCAGAGAGGCGAGAGCAATTAGCGAGCAGCGTTAATACGCGAAATGCGCGAAAGAAGGACGCGTTCCTCGCCTCGTTAATATTCATGGGTAATTCTCCGCAGCCCGGGGAACACGAAGCCTCTCCAACATTGCAAAACAACAGTTACAACATAATCACACTTGCGAATGCGTAGTGTTGTGTGTGTCCTTAGTTGTGTTAGCCATAGAAATTAGGCTTAGAAGACCGACGAGAATCCTTCGTCCCGTAGATGTTCGACTAGGTCAACAATTGTATTCCTGACATTTTTTTATTGTCTTTTTTTTTTTCTTTCCTCCATCTTTCGGTATATATTACATCGTGAGATCCCCAACGAGATCGCTGAGCACATCGTTTAGCACGATTAATTGCAGGCGCATCACAGATCTTTGTTCGTGTGACCTCGTCCGCTTCATAAGTACGACGATACACCTGAGCGTAAATGCTAATACGCAAAGTTCTTTGTTCGAGACGCTGAATCAATGTTATGAATATTAACGGCTCGAAATATTTCATTGGATTCGATCGAAGATTCGAGATGTTAAGCTTCTTTCAGTCTTAAATATTGTAAACGCGAAGATTTGTCTCACTTAAACAAGATATTGTCAACTTAACGTTAATCTTCTAGAAGAAGCGTTCAGTATGATAACAAATTTAACTTAGTTTTCCACTATGAATTTTACTTTAAATAAATTAAAAAAAAAAAATTCCACTCTTCCATCAACAACACATTAATTCCCCTCAAAGATCTTGGAATTTCTGAAATTCATCTCAAGAATTATTTACCTTTTAAATCTAATAATCACTATAATTAGTGAATTTTTCGCTCAGCAGTAAAATCGAACGGATAATTCGAATTATTTAATTATCCAATTATTCCAAACATTCGATCGTTCAGCTAATTATAGACCTGCTCGTTATCAATAATTACTGGAAGAAGTATCGTCCAATGATCGACTCGTACCGCTAGCACGAAACGATGAACTCAGCGATCGATTTCTATCTCCGGTAGATCCTCCCTCCCCTCCCAATCCTAAATATTCAGGATCATGCCGCTAACTTTTCGATTCTCGCCGTTCACAGGTGCTGTCTATGAGCGAGGAGCTCAGGCGAGCTCTGTACACGAACAGCGCCGTCTCTCTGGACAACGATGTGATCGTTCCCGACCTGGTGGGCACCACCGAGATCCTCAGCGACGACCACAGGGAGCAATTGTGCCGTCACCTGCCCGCTAGGGCGGAGGGCTACCTGTGGACCCTCGTATTCAGCACCAGTCAGCATGGATTCAGTTTAAACAGCATGTACAGGAAGATGGCGAAGATCGAGAGCCCGATCCTGTTGGTGATCGAAGACACAGAGGGCAACGTAAGTATCGACGTAGAGAATTCTTTATTTGCAGCTACGAATCCAACGAGTGAATTGGTGAATTTAGGAAAATTCTGCTAGAGCGGAACGTGTGATCAGATGTAAATGTAATTTTGAGATTAGGACGGTGTTTCCCAACGGTGGGGCCCACGGCCCACAGGGGGGCAATTCGAAACATGGACTCTATATAGGTTTTGAAATTTTACTTACTGTGTTTCGTTAACAATTTCATAGTGATTTCTTCCTAGAACCTATCATTTATGTATCTGAAGTGAACAAATCAACTTTTTAATGTTAAAAATTATGTACGTTACATAGGGGGGGGGGGCATAAAAAGTTTAGAAAGGTTAAGGTGAGGCATGGCACAAAAATAGTTGAAAAACACTGGAGTAGAGGGAACTTACAGCATTCCGTGGAATATTTTGCAGCTTTTAAATACGATTTTGGGAGTAAATCGAACGCATAAAATGATAAGACAACCCTTTGATTATGTCACTCTTAGTCATCAACGTCGCTTTCAAAGGATCTTTCAATGTTTTGGTCACTAGTAAGCTCAATAACTCAAAAAGTCGCACCCCATCTAGGGTCCCCTAGAACTGTTTTACCGATTGCAGGGTGAAACTTCAAAACAGAGCAAAATTTCAAACTAGAGTAAAAATTCCAAAATAATAATAATAATAATAATAATGCTTTATTAACGGATATAAGACTTTTGGTATCATAGAAAAAAATAGCAACACGTGCTTAAATGCATACAAAAATAACGCTTACAATATGTTATTACATTATATTACAAACTGGTTTTTAAACATATTTAGCGGAGAATTCTTAAGAGGTTCTATATTTTTATAAAAGAAATCAATTTCGTTTCGCAAGCGTACATAATAGAGTGAAAATTCCAAAATAGGGTAAAATTCCAACGAATCGTTCACTTACGAGTCACTTACGCAGTCCCCGAGAGGCAGATGATCTATCGCGCGTGATTAGGCGAGTCCCGCGTCGCTCGAGGCTCGTGAATCATCCATCCATTCCTCGTGGTTGCAGGTGTTTGGTGCGTTGACCTCGTGCGCTCTGCACGTGAGCGACCATTTCTACGGAACCGGCGAGTCCCTTCTTTTCAAGTTCACGCCCAGGTTCCAGGCGTACCACTGGACCGGGGACAACCTCTATTTCATCAAGGGCAACAACGAGAGCCTTGCCATCGGTGCCGGAGAGTAAGTATTATATATTAATCCTCGAAGAAATGGAGATTTCCATGGAAGTGTCCATCGATTCTCTTACCTAGATCTGTTGTTTGAAACGTTAATCCTTTGCACTCGAGAGGTGACTGTTTAGTCGTCTAATGATTTTCAAAATGCAAAATACTTACTAAGATTCACTTATAATGTCTACAATTCACTAAGGTTCGCTTATATGAAACTTCATTTAATTTAGTTAAGTGATATACTAAAATTTACATATACGACTATTTAACCTCTGAGTCTGACTAATAAACAAACTAACTAAAATCTGAAAATTTGCAAAACTATCATTTGGTGACTAAAAGTCGCCTCTCAAGCGCAAAGGGTTAAATCACGAGTGCTGAACCTAACCCAAACCTAACTTCAAAAATTTTCAAATTCGAAATATTTACTAAGATTCCCCTATATTAAACATCATTTAGTTTAGTTAAGTGATATACTAAAATTTACATATACGACTGTTTAACCCCTGAGTCTGACTAATAAACAAACTAACTAAAATCTGAAAATTTGCAGAACTATCATTTGGTGACTAATAGTTATCTCTGGAGCGCAAACGATTAACACGTTGAATGCCACGAGGGGGTACCCAGATTGGTAGAAATACATAATTTGGACAAATGTCAATACTTATTAATTTTTTTTAAATTATTTATTTATTAATTAATTTATTTAATATTTATTTACTGGTATACAAAGAAGAAGAATATGACAATGAAAAAGTATAAACATATAAACTGTAATATAACGTAGAACGTATAAACACGGAAATATAATAATAATACGATAATATGAGATGTATAAGATGCAGTTAAAAATAATGAAAAATATAAATCGTAGATACTATTTCCAAAATAAGTTAAAGCAATAAATTTTTCATTATTACCATCGTTAATGCAATGGTGTGAAGAAATTAATACAATGAAAAATGCACTGTAACTTGTTTGTTGTAGGTAATATTTCAACAGTATGTATATACATTGTACAATAGAAAATTTATCGTGGTGTCACAGACAAACCCTATGAAGGGCATTGCCTAGCATGGCATTCAACGTGTTAATCTCTGATGAGATATAGAATATGATGTGGTTGTTACACAATGCGACTTGGCCAGTCATTTGACTAAGTAAGGGATTATACTCTTATGCTAATAGGGGGAGGTGGATTAATTTGTTATGAAACTGTGGTTCGAAGGATCGTGTGTGGGAAATTATCGAGGGATTACTCAATAACATCTGGTCGTTCAAGGGTGGACTTTATCTTTGTTATGTTATCGTGGAGCGGATTTCAATGGAAGGTTTACTCGGAAGTATGTGACATCGAAAAAATTCTTTTAACCCTTTGCACTCGAGAGGTGACTGCTGATAATCAAACAATAACAATTTCGCGAAATTCCGAATGCAAATAATCCGTATTTAAGAATTTCAGTGATCCTTGTCTGAATTAAACAAATGTTTACGATAAGTAAATTCTGATTTATTTTTGAAAACAGACAGTCGCCTTTCGAGCGCAAAGGGTTAATAACGGTTCACTTTGACCTTCTTTCGCGTTCGCATTAAACCGTAAGGTCACCAATGAGTCAGAGACCGTCGCAAAATGTCCTAAAAAGTCCACATGACCAAGATTCATAAATGAAATTGTATTCTGATTTATTCGTCGCATTTTAAATTATTCATTAGACGATGCGTACCCGTGATGGAGAAGGAACGCGAAAGTATTTTTCCTTCGACAAACACTCTGTATACGTGTAGTTATCTAAATTGATGTTAGATAATATGTTTATATTAATTTAACAGTAACAACTTTAATAGTATAAACAACTTTTCGATTTAACAATTTCGACGTTCCTGCTTCTCTCACAGTAACACTCGTTTCCTTTCTTTCTATTTCTAAACTTTTCTCTTCTTTTTTCTTTGGTCACGTTCACCCAAAATTTCTCACTTGCGAAATTGTCTCAAGCGCTTATCTTTCGCAGAAATTTTCATAAAACTCCAGTCCAAATGTTGTACGTTCACACACAAGTACCCGCTCAACCCAACCACTCTTCACATTTTCCCAAAATCGTACCCATTCAATCGCATCCCTACATATGTGTACGATTACCGTCCGTCGAATGTGGAGTTTTCACAGAAGATATTTCACAGAACTAAATAATTAAACGTTCGTTCCCTGATTTTCTCAGTGGCAGATTCGGACTGTGGCTGGACGGAGACCTGTACCAAGGCAGGACACAGGCGTGCAGCACCTACGGGAACGAGCCGTTGGCGCCTAGGGAAGATTTCGTAGTGAAAACGTTGGAATGCTGGGCATTCATATAGGACACAGCCTCCGTACACCATGTCCACGACTTCGCCCTCGCCGCAGCCTAATTTCGCCCTGAATCCCGAGAGAGTCTCGCGCCGGAGGTTTGATAGTCCCCAGAGAGGGGGGGAAGTGTCGGAGCACATGGAGGACAACGATTGTCAAGATTTCCAAGAAACATTTTACCAGAGGAGATTAAAGCCGATTAACGGGATTAGCGGTTAGCTCGATTACCGTCGATAGATTCCTAAGCAGAAAGACCCCTGACATATTTTCCTAGAGATCGATGGAAGACGGTCAAAATGTGTTATTGGAAGGAGGAGGAAGAAGATGAAAAACGAAATTGTGATTTTTATGAGGAGGAAGGGAGATTGGGAACGTTGACAAGAATGATAACGAAGGAGGAAGAAATTGATGAGAGAAGAGAAGAAACTGAAGGTTCTAACGTGTCGGGACCCAAGAACGTTAGATCAAGGACTACGAATGACTATTAACTGATCAAGATTTGTTGTTTAATCGTCCTGCGTTTGTTTGTTTTTTTTTTTTTTTAAGTTGCCGTATTTATTTTATTTTTTATATACATACACACACGCATATATGTGTTTCATTCAATGGAATCGTTGTTATTTCTCGTTAATTATGATTTCACGCGATCGCGTGCCGTTCGAGAAGAGGATCGAAGGATCGACCACGATAATGATGAATATGTTATACGCGATAATTTGATAACGATGATGATCATGATGATTATAATTATGATTGTGATCGTGGTGTGTTGCCTTCGAACTAGTCGCGAGTATAGTAATAATATTAATTGATAAGAATAAAATTGCGTCGTTTCGAGAGATTACACGACCGTCGATGTATGACGATATGATTTAATGGTCGCGAGTAAAAGAGGAGAGAATGAGATGAAAGCGTGAATGATGAACGAGATTGAAAGGGAAAATAATTACGTCCCCACGATGGGGAGAGTTGGTGATGCGAGAAAGGTGAAAGAGAACCACGAATCGAATGATAACGATAATGATATAATAATGATCATGTTGATAATCATGATACGAAACCACGATACAAACACGATACTACGAGAATGCTAAAAAGCTAACTGTATTTGTTGATGTGTAGTTATTGTAGATAGATGAATGTAAATGTATATATTACGAAATCGTGTTTACGATATAAAGATTAATTTTAATGGAGAACAAAAATACAGTATATGATACTACGTTAAAGAGGAGTTGCAGATGGCACTCTATGTAGCTCGTCTCACCTACAGTCAGTCAAAAAAGTCTCCATACGTCGCATAAAATTTTATTTATTATTGTATAATTAAAAAAAAAAAAATGGTAATAAATAAATCATTTTTTCGTTATTACGTTCACAAACATAACATTTATTAACCATGCAAAGAAAACGATGTTACATCCATTTGTTAACAAATAAACAAACGAAATAGTCAAACTTAACGAGAATAAGGTCAGTCTCCATACATGTAGCATTACTATCTATAATTTGTTAATTAGCAATCAATCGCCTTTTAATTTTATAATTCCTTGAATCCATCTTTTGCATTGCTCGGAATAATTTTTGCAATTTAGTTGGCCTAATATTTTCCCATCTTTAACAACATTTTAGCTTTTAAGTGTTTCCTTATTTTTTAATCGCGTATTTTTCGAAATTTCTTTTCACATCTTCCCACAAATGTTCGATTACTGTTAAGAGATTGTGGAGGTGTATCGAGCATTGTACACTACCCAATCTTTTATTTTCGCAGTCGTGTGTTTAGGGTCGTTATTCCGTTGGAAGATAAACAATCCTTCGAGATGTAATTTTTTTTTCAAATTCTCTTTCAAGATGTTAAGATAAATATTCTGGTGCATAATGCCATCAATAACTAAATTTCCAACCCCTTGCTACCCTCATACACCCCCACACCATCACGCTGTCAATTCCGTGTTTAAACGTTACTAGTGAAAATGGTAAATTTGTATTCGTCGCTGAATATGATGTTATTCCAAAAGCTTTAATTCTTATTAACATCTGCTTTTGCAAATTCGAGACATTTCCTTTTATTAGCCGCACTTATGTAAGTAACTCCTGATTGTACGACCATTATATCAAACTTTTCTTATAACATTACCAACTGTTTCAGGTAATACTTTTATATTACAGTAATTTTCTATCACGCTGGTTAATTTTGATGCATTTGTTTGTGGATCACAATGAATTGTCCGTAAGATTGGACATTTATGATATAGTACTTTTATGATTGAAGTCTAATTGTTCTGGTAGATTTTGAATAGATTTAGTTTTATTATATTTCTCAAGAACATATTGTACCGAGGAGTGTGACTTTTTTACCACTTCAGCTATTTTTCTAATGGATAGTTCATATTGTTTTAATGTCGCAATTAAATCAAAGGTCGCAATTGGTATTTCTGAATTATAAATAATCATATCCAGAAACTACCTTTTCCTTTATTGACTAAATTGTACGCGACTCTAGAGTGTTTTCTTGAGAATTACTTGTAAACATTCAACTAAACCGTTAACACAAACAAACTGAATTCAAGACGTTTTGACCTCATTTTTGTTACGCTCGTCATTTTCATTCGTTTGTTTCTTAACAAACGGATGTAACACCTGTTGTTTAATGCTAGTAATTAATCCAATATTTCTGAATATAATAACACAAAAATAATTTGTTTATTACTATCTTCTTAAAAACTATGCGGCGTTAAATAAATTCTTGTACGGTGTACGGAAACTTTTTCGACTGACTGTACATTCCGGACACACACCGATTATATACAGATATATGTACATGTACACACCTAAGACATATACACAATTCAAAATTAATCGAGTAACACACATCAATCGAATTGATACGCTGATACTCTGGATGCAAAACGATCCTAGGATCCGAGAGCAAAAGTAGCTTTAAAAGATGAAAAACAGTCCGTACTAATCTTAAAGCTGATACAAAAGAGATTCAAGAAGTATACGGTACTGTTGCGGTATTTATGTACAATATTTTTATACTCAAACTCATTCTCATTCAAATCTGCTGGTCTTCTATCGAGATACATCACGATTGAGCATGAGTAAAATTCGATTCTTGCGAACACAGTTTTTCAATTTTTGGTCGAATCATCGTCGATTCCGCTTTGCCTTATCCGAAATTTCACCGAGCAATGGGTACCATGTTAGTATTGAACATGTTGGTGCGCGAGCGATTCGAAGGATGAACTGAATCCTTATACCCGGTGACCGCAACAGTACTGATTAGCGTGTTAACACTTCATCGATCGGGAGCTTATTAACATTTAGCTAACCGCACGGTGCCACACCTAACCGAACCGCTGTCCATCGCGTTAAGAATTGCACCTTGAAAAAGCAGCAAACGCATTTGATGAACTATGAAGAACACTGGTTCAAGACTAACTAAATACCAAAAGTGAATAGAATCAATGGCAGCTCCCTTGTTGTGGAAAAAATGGGAGATCTCCCCATTCGATTGGCTAAGTGTTAACACGAAGAAAAGGCGAACAGAAATTGTATAAACGTGCGAACAGAAAAATCAGAACAGCGCGTTCGCTTCTTGTGTCTCAAGTGACCAGAACGAACACACACGCCTGTGCCTCGCTTCGCTCTCTTTCCCTCTGCTATAGAGCACACACGATCATGTACACTACACACACAATTTGTTTCAATTTTGCTCTGCGAAGTCCCTATGTGTGGTGCAATCAGAGCCGAATGAAAGAAGGCGTGCGTTGCGATCACGCTCTCTCTCTTATACGTTTCATTTTACGAGAGCTTCGCGCAAGCTTAGACAATAAAGAAAAGTTTCGTCATGGTATCGTTGATCGTCTTTTTTGTTACACATCCTAGCGACAATATTGTATGTAACTTCCTCCTTGCCCGGCGAATAAACCAAAAACTGTGCTGTTCAAAGCTTTAACTATTTGCACTCCAAATTATTTTTCAATTTTGTTGCCAATAAATGTCTAGTATTCTAGGTGCTTTACTTGAAATTTACTTCAAAGGACAATTCCTTGAGTGGCACTTAATTTTTTTTTATCAATCATATTATACATAGTTTTCAAGCTTTGTTGTAATTTATATTTGCTCAATTTCGTTGACTCTTTGGTCTTAAACTGTATTTAAAATGGCACTTTAAAAATGTCGAGTGTGGCTCAAAGAAAGTGCAAAGGGTCAAGAAGATGCATAGCAGTTTATGGTTAATTCGAGGAAAGAGAAGAATCTCGCAAGGATTTCTGTGAAGTTTTCTACGTCGCGTTTACCGTTTCGCTCGGCTCTGAGAATAAACGAATTGATGTTAATCATTCTAACGTATACACAAATATACACCAACCAGAGAAAACTGTTCGAGCTTATAGGTCTCTAACTATGTGAACTACTTAGGATCGATGAACTGTCGCGAAACAACCCACCGTTTCTACCGCTTTTTAAATGTGAACATCCACTTATCGTCGAACGAACGAACGAAGAAGAATGCAGAAATATGCAGTTGTCGAACAGCAAAATGAAACGCGCCGTATTAACCCCTTGACGTACAAATAAAACGGAATTTGATGCGTTCGAAAAATGCTATTTCATTTGGCCTCAACTGAACGGTTATGTGCAAACTTAGAAACAGAACGTTTTATTTTGAAATTTGCATTGATATATTATAACATATAATCAGGTTGAGATATAACGTTAATAGACAATAATTAAGTAACATTACAAAATAATAAATTAGTAGTTCTGTGAAGTATGAAACATTTCGAAACAACTTGACATCTTCCAGACGTCAAGGTCTACTATGGCACATGAAATGAATGACGTCTCCCAGACGTCATCGTATGTCAAAGGGTTAAAGAAGCTCGACTGAACATCAAACGCGTGTAGGTTTTCACGATCAATTTTGTAAATTGATTTGTTTCCGGATCAGGCTGAGAACATACAGGAAACGATGTCTAAAAACGAGTTCCAGTTTGTTACCGTAACACGAGAAGGATTTTTCTAGCGGTTTCACAACGAAACAATAACGTTGAAAGAACAAGAAGAAAACGAGACACCATTTTGTACCGTAGCGAAGCACACCGGTTATCATTCCTTCCATTTGTTTAGGAACAGTTCCAAACACTCTCTCGAGTCGTTTCTACGATTTTCAATTTCTCACAGAAAAGAGCTGCTCTTTTTGAAACTCATGACACACGGTAACGACAAAAGTTTCCATGCTACGATTAATTGAATAAATTGATGATAGCCAATTTTATTCGGTTGAAAAGGAAGAAGAAGCTTGGAAAAGCAGCAGGATAAGGTACCGTACTAAAAACAATTATTTCGAGTTGCGTTTCAGCGTGGATCGTTGGAAACGTTTCAGAGGATTAAAGGAGAACGAACGAAAATGGAAGGGAAATGAAAATCGTAGAGATCCGAATGGGCGTATCTCAAGTGCACTGGTTATGAAACGCACTTTACAAACAACCGATAAATGTAAAAACGAACAATCGTCGATTTAACCCTTTGAGTGCTAAATACTTCCGGTCGAAGTGGTCCGCGTGGACGGCGTTCTATTAGCAATTGTGTTGCCCTAAATGGGAACGAAGAAAAATTGTCAAACGCATATACGCGTCCATGATCCACGCGAGTAATTTTCGCCAGAGACGCATATACGCGTCAATAATCCACGCGAGTAACTTTCGCCAGAAACGCATATATGCGTCAATAATCCACGCGAGTAACTTTCGCCAGAGACGCATATATGCGTCAATAATCCACGCGAGTAACTTTCGCCAGAGACGCATATACTCGTCCACAGCAGTCAAAGGGTTAAATAATAGAGCAAATCCTCATAGAGCACGGTTTCAAAACGGAGAAAACGTAAAAAAATGAAGCAGCTGTGGAGAGCACAAAAACGTGTGTGTGTGTATTCAAATCATGTGTAGGATACATATCCAGCTTCGTTAGGGTAGACGTCGGGTACGACCATAGCGTTGTCTAGGACGTGAAACTTTTTAGAGCGTTTATAGGCGTACTCTTGTGATACTAACAAGTTAAAGAGGAACTAAGAACAAAGCGTAGAGAAAAAAAAATATCGCTTCGAGTGTGTCACTCGGGGACAGAGCTGTTTCTTTCGTGGCAGAGAAAGATCGTTCGAGTTGTGAAGCGTATAATATATACAACTCTCGACGAAACTCTGATAATAATATATAAATATATGTATGTATGTATATCAGCCAGGACAATACAAACGCTATGTAGAAACGCGAGAGGTAGCAAAGAAAGGAAAAGAAGGGGGATAGAAAAGTGAAGTGTGGCAGATTTTCTGTTTGTTTTCTGTTCGAAAAGGACTCACGACCCTCGCCTCTGAATACCGAAGAGCATGGTATAAATGTAACATTGTAACGTGAAATAAAAGAAGATGATGTGCGTCTACGAGAAAAGAAAAGGCATCGTTTTTTTTTTGGTTTTCTTTCGTTCACTCTGTTCCTTGTGTTTCTTTTTATCATTGGCGACTCGAGTAAACTCGATTATACTTTAGTTCTACAATTTTTCGTCTTTTTTTTTTCTTTTATTATCATTCTGTTCCGTTGTGTAACATTACTTCTAACTGGATTATGAATTTTTCGAACAGCTTAGAACGTTGTTCGAAATTGTCAGAGGGTCGGTCGCTTTAGCAAAGTAATTGTTTTAAGATTCCTTTACAATTGGTGGTTCCCGTTCGCTGGCATATCATGCTGACTAACTAAATTTTGCAAACATTTCTTCGAGCGAACATTTGCTACCGAGGAATGAAAAATTGAACTGCTGCTCGGAAGAATTCTTTCTCTTCTGCTGAAACGACTTCACCGAACTCTAGGAGCATATTCTCTGCACACTATAGGTGTCGTCGTCCGATCTAAAATACACGCTACTGCCTCCACCGAGAAAAACCGTAGATTAAGCGTATCGCCGTATGCAAAATCGAGAGATACTAATCTTTGAACGACGATACTCTCTTGTTGTACGACCGGTTGCGGTACATCTGTGCGCCAGCTTAACACTTAGCCGACCGAACGGGGAGGTCTCCTATTTTTTCTTCGACAAAACGCTGCCATTGATTCTATTTATTTCTGTTGTTAGTTGGTCTTGAATTAGTGTTGAATTTATTAAAAATTGTACTTTGGAGAATTTATGAACAGTACTAGTTTCAGATTAACTAATAACAAAACAAATAGAATCAATGGCAGTACTTTGTTGAGGAAAAAATAGGAGATCTCCCCATTCTTTCCTTTGCCATCAATTCTATTTATTTTTGTTATTGGTTAGTCTTCAACTAGAGTTATTAGAATTATTTAATTATTAAAAATTGTATTTTGGAAAAGCAAAAAATGCATTTGATAAACTGTAAACGACACTAGTTCACGACTAACTATAGGCAACCCTCGACTTTCGCTCACAATTGGTTCCTGAAAGTGTGTGCGAATGTTGAATGTTCGAAAGTAGAGGTATGTAAAAAAATCTGCGTCAAAAACTGTGTTTTAAAATATTAATCGGCACAACATTGTTGTCTTATGTCCCCTGAGAGAAGGCAGCCCAGTAGCCTGCTCGACTTATCGTCTCCCCTCAAAGGGAACATCGACCGCAAAGGCTTAAAATGTTAAATTTTAAAAAATGTGCGAAAGTAAATTACGAAAATAAACAGAATTAATGGCAGCGCTTTGTCGAAGAAAAAAATGTGGAGATCTCCCCAATCGGTTGGCTAAGTGTTAACACTAGATTTACGGACATTTCTTGTACCATCTATTTCCAATATACATATACTAAGGGATAAGGTATAGATCAAACAGAATTTGAAATTGTAGAACTGAGAGGGAAATAGATTTGGGTATATTTGTATCGTTCCATCGATAAGAGTTAGCAAAAATTGCTGGGAATAATAGTTTTTGCAACTTTTGCTCATGAAGTTCGAATCCCGTAAACCTAGTGTTAAACGTAAAAGGAATAAGTGAGAAAGAAACGGAACAGCGTTGTTCGCAACAACTCGCAACTATCCGATTAACCAAGATCGGATAACTGAACACAGAGTGTACGTTTTGATCTGTTTAAACGGCTGGTGTTCTTCACTGTCGGATTTCCTCGTCGAGAAACAAAGATTCTTTTTTATTAATTTTATAATAATTTCATAACGAACATACATAGAGATTAGGAAAGAAGATAGTAAGAGAGATAAAGTTTGCTACAAGCGTTTATTCGCAGAAATTGTATGATATCAAAAGATTTGATAATTAAGAGAAATATTAGGAATTATAGTAGGTATACGCATTCTCGTCTGTTACGGAAAGAACAGTGATGAATTCTGGCGTTCAGCTAAAACAGTTTCCGAATCGTCGAGATTTTTCGTGAAAAAACAAACGTCACGATACACTTTCGTCCATCGTGGACAAGTTGTACACAAAAACTAAAATAGCTCGTTGTCTTAACCATAGAGAAATAATCGAATAACAAGCGTCTTAGCTTTCTGCGTTTTGTGTACGAGAAACACGTATGTAGAGTGTGAAAGTAGAGAGAGAGAGAGAAAGGAGCAAGAACCTCTGCTGCAACCAGACTAAAAATGAAAAACGGAAAAAAAAAAGAAGAAGAAGTAACAGAAGCTCATACGAGAAACAAATCGTAATCTAAAATAATTGCAAACGTATATGTATAACCGTAGTTAGTTAGTGGGCGTTTAGCGAGTTAAACGAGGAAAAACAACAACAACAGAGAACAATACAGCGAAGTAAAAAATCGAGGCGAGGAAATGATGGTTGGCAACATGTTTTGCTGGGAACGAAGAGAAGGCCACTTCTTTTGGTATACACATTGTCAATTAGATTCAGACTGATCGCAGGGATTGAACACACGCATTAACAAAGAACAAGAAAAAAGAGAAAATACGAAAAAAAAGAAAAATAATAATAATGAACAACAACAACTCGATGTTCTTCGATGTTTAGCTAGATACTGTTGTAGTCGTTGTTGAACAATGATCGTGCTCGCTGAGAGCATGATCTCGCGCCTCCATGATGGCGTAGCGTGAAGAAACAACTCTTGCAAAGAGTTTTGGAAAACGAATTACAAAAAGAAGGAAGAAAAGATGGAAGAGAAACGTGAACGGAAGAAGTATTCGGAGGATTTTGGAATCACCTCCGTGTTTGTTGGGCAGCTTGATCGCTGCTCCAATTAAAACTGTGAATTTCAAAATGGCTGTAACGAAAGAGCCATCCCTTCAGTTGATTTTCTGCTTTTTTTATTTTTTACTCTAATTGACTATATTATTTACACATTGATCACGGATTATGTGATCTTGTGTTGTCAATAACTCATAACTGATATGGTACGGCAAAATGGACTTGCACCGTTTTGAAATTTATGGCTTTCGATTCTTAATCCAAGTGTACGATCCAAGCGCGGATTTAAGAATCTTGATCATTCGTTAGAGGGTACCTAAGCTTCACGCTATGTCCTTGAACCGTAGCTTGTTTTACACGTAGACAGCAACCGGAAACGAAAACTCGTAGACATGTAGAGAAACACGATTGTTCTCGTCTTGCGTACTGTACGGAGTACATCTTGAATTTTTGTATTTTCAACAGTTGTGCCTGCCGGTAATCAAGGAAGTGATCCAAGCCAAAAATTCTTTCGAAAATTTATGTTTCTATTTTTTTCTTTTTTTTTTTTTTTGCGACTCGATCCATGTCCATGCGATTCGATTAACGAAAGAACTTTTCTTTAAATTTGTTTACTTGGACTGCTCTCGTAATCACCGGCACGTACGATTATTTATTGTCAAGTACATGGAACGTATGCATAATTTGTGATAAAATGAAAAGCTTCTCGTTTGGATGAGAATTAAAGTCGTGGAATACTTCGTTTCCAGGAAACACTTTCAACATACCCTAGTTTACAACTGATAACGAATTCTTTAAATAAATGGGTCACCTCTCGATGAACTACGCGTTGCATCGAAACAATCTGTTCTCTCGTTTCGACGAGAACTCGCCGCGCATGCTTTCCTTGTCGACACGTGCGAAATTGGGCTCGACGATAACATTTAACAATTACGAACTCACAAAACTGTGTCTGTTGATTCGTTCACAATTACAAGATAAGCGTTATCTTTGCTTAATCACGATAACGGTTTAACTTCGAAAAATTACTCGTGAAAAGACGTCGAGCTTATTTGAAGAGAAAGACCAAGAACCGTGAATCGTAAGATCACAAATTATGCCGTATTCCTTGTTACTTCATAGTTTCGCGATTCAACCGGTTAATTTTGAAAAACTGTTCTACGATCTTTAACACTGGAACGACCGGTAATCAAAGCGTACTTATTTGCATGGAAGAGATGAAATTGAAAATTACATGAAAAAATACTGAATATGTAGGAAACAAATTTTTATTTATACGTTCTGTAGAAAATTGTAGTAAATTTTGGAAGCTAACTACAGTGGATTTGTAAAATTTGCTACGAATAATTAACAATCGGTCATTTTGACTGCTTTGGTCGTTCTAGCGTTAATCACTTGCGGTGGTAAGTAATTCACGGTTGCGCGTGTCAGAACAGTCGAGCGTAAATTGTTGCGAGGTAAATCGACGTGTTCTAGAAGAGAATATAAAGACACGTCAACTGGTGATAATATCGCGTATGTATGAATACTAAATTTAATTATTAACCCTTTCGCTACGGCAGCGCGCGCCTTCAATAAGTATTACACAACGACATTTTTAGATGACCAGTAGTAACATATTTGGAGATTTTGCAATTATTATAAATAAAAATATAATTTAGGGTAATTGATATGTCAAATAAAAATTCTAAATTTTGCTATTGTTATAAATAAAAATACAATTTTGGATAGTTAAACATCGAATTATAATTCATAGTAATTTAATTCAGAATGGTAAATTCTAAAAGTCGGCACTCGAACACACAGGTCGTCGCGTGGATGTTGCCTATAGGCGACGCTCGTAGCGAAAGGGTTAATAATTTTTGCAGGGTGTGATATTTTTCGAAACAGCTCGGAATGTGTAACGTTACAAGACGTTTCTTATATTACCATATAAGCTGGCGTTCCTGTAACAAAAGCACCGTCTTTCCACCACAGGTGGTTAAACAATTCGAAGCTCCTGGTTTGTTTTGTCTTTCTACGTTTCGTTTCTCTTGTTATTCCTTTCGGTGAAAATTCAATAGGAAGAACAGCGAGACACAATGGTGTAACACGTATAAGACTCGAATTTCCCCAGTGCAAACTGCGCAAACGATATTCTAAAAGCATTTTTACACTGTCGCGCGTCGAAGGGCGGATCATTCGTCGCAGTTTCTCCAGAGAAAACCATCCTTTCCACCGAATTCCTCGAAAATCCATCGCAATTTCGGTTATCGATGCATCACTTGTTCGTTCGGCCGCGTAAACAGTGGATCGAGATTAACGCTAGATTTACGGACACTTCTTATGTATATCTATATCTGATGTGAATGTATCAAGAAATAGGTGTACGTCGTACATAATTTGAAATTGCAGAACTAAAAGGGAACTAGATTTGGCAGTCGATAAAAACCGGTAAAAGTTGTTAAGAATAATAATAATTGTTATTGCAAATTTTGCTCACGAAGTCCGTAAATGTACTGTTGAAGAAGAAAAATTAAGAAAAACGAACGAAATGTTGTTTCTCTAATCCGGGAATATTTTCATCCCGCAACATCGATTAACGTCGTTGTTCCACTCTCGTCGTCGAATTTTTACACGAAGAGACCCGAGAGAAAAAGAAACGACTCGTATCGAAGTGTAACGAGCTCGGTTACCCGAGAAGATCGCGAGAAAAACGTACGAAGAGAGGTCGAAAATCATTCGGCTCATCTGTGCCCGCTGGTCGAACATTTTCGAGATCCAACAAAAAACAAAAAAAGTAAAGAAAAAAAAAAAAGATATATCGAGCACGTACAAGAAACATATCCTCCTAAACTCAAAAAACATATTCAAAAACATTTTCGGTTTCGAGCCCAGATCGAGGGCAGGGAAAAGAGGAATAGGGTCCGAGCGATTGAGGAGAGACATAAAATAAGGCCCTCTCGAAACACACACAACTCTCTGGACCAATGAATTTTACACTAACTTAACTATTGTACTGTCGCCTAAATCGCCGCTTTTATCGCGAAAGTAAGTTTCTCCCCGTGTCTGGACAGCGAGCAGGAGCATGCCGTTCAACATGAATCCGAACAATCATCCCCCACCGAGGTTCTCACGATCAGCAAAGATGCTGCAAAAGAAAACTCACGAAAGAACTTAAAAAAAAAAGAAATAATAATAAACGAACATACTGTGTGTCTATCGTAATCGTGTAATTATTAGCAAACTGTATACCGTGTACTGTTGAATTGTAAAAAAACAAAACAAAACAAAAGAAATATGGTCGACAGGAAGCGAGGAGACAAGGACGGAGGGAGCACGTATGTGCGTTCATGATTTTTTGAAAAAATAAATCTTGCCCCGCGAATCGTTATCTTGACCGATATGTTCAGGCAACGTTTATTTGTACAATACTTAAAACCGCGAGCGAACGATATCGACAAATCATTCGTTACCGTTTGAGAAACCTTTTCGTTTCGTCCGTTTCCTTGTTATTTTAAGAAATCCTTCCTTATGTATCGAACAACCGGTTATCGCAAAGATAACGATTATTATCAAACATTGTTAACGTATTTTTAGAAAACCGTTGTTATTTTACTGCACACACTTAGGAATATCGCAAACGTGTCTCCATTTTTAAAGAAACCGAGTTGTAAAAAGGACGGAGAGGGAGGGGTAAGAGAAGCGTGCGTATGTATGCATGTATATAACGTATATATATACAGTACACAGTACGGTAAGCGTGTATGTGTGTATATACTAAACACATACGTGTACATTGCGTATACATACTACTAACACATAAAGTAAAAGAAAAAAAATAATAATAATTAGCGTCGCAGCGTGTATACACAACACAGCAACAACAACAACAACAACAACAAATTGTAGCGCGAACGAGGCCACTATACATATATACATAAATATAAATATACACATACGTATACATATATATATAAATATAAATATATACATACGAGTAACAATTAATTGTAACGTTGTAAAGCTGTGAGTAAACAAAAAAAACACAAACAAAAAAACCAAAAAGCAAAACAATTACGACTGTAATAATGGCACCAGAGTTACTAAACCAAGAGATAGAACGTACCGGAGAGATGGATTTATTTTTTTGCCAAGAGAACTCGTCGTCCCTGGTGTTGCGGTAGAGAACGGATTAAACAGAAGAAAAAAAAAAGAGTATTTTGCGAATTAAATACAGAGCGATGCAAATACTCTCTGTTGCATGTTTCGTGCGTTATGTATGTATTATCAACGTCAAAATAGTCAATCTTGTTCCGTTTGCAAAGAAGCCGCGGATCACCTTTGGATGCGTGTGCGCGTACGTACGCTTCGTGAATTGTGATATGTGTGCCGCACACACGCATGTATGTATACAAAGATGAATATACAAGAGATATTCAATAAAGCGCCAATATTGTGAACAAAAAGTTTTGTGCCTTTTATACCGATACATTTATATTTATTTCGTCCTACATTAAACACTATTTTTTGTACATTATTTGATTTTTACACAAGATGTCAATTAACGTAACATTTATATACAGAGTATATCAGTTATTAAAAAGATCCCCAAGATAAATTAATCTTAGAGTGTTTTGAAAATTGTAATTGAAATGATCTTGAAATGACCTTAAAACGATCATGAAATCACATCATATATATTACGGTGCATGGTCACTGTTGTATTACCTTAAAATAACCTTACAGAAATCTTCGGATTACAAACAGATGACGTTCAAATAACCTTGAAAGTTATGAATATCGAAATGACTCTTGACCCATCCACAACTAGTTTTTATTTACAGATGTTTCCATTACAAATTGCTGTAATAAGATTCGTGCTTCACCATATCCCTCGTAACGTCACTGACAGAAGCACAGCCTGCAAATTGATTAATAAATATTCATAAAATCATTTTATTAAATTTTAATGCAAACAATTCGTCAACGTACCTGTCAATGCAAATGCAAGATCAATTTCTTTCCTGTAAATTTCGAGAACTTTCTTTGCTCCTTCCTCACCACCGTAACACAGACCCCATAACAAAGGTCGGGCAGTAAATGTCTATAAAATATATAGGAATAAGCATTAAAAGCTTATGCAATTTATTTACATCTGCCTCAATGAAAAACTATAACGATCTATTATTTATGTACCATTTTTGCGCCTAAGGCAAGTGCCTTCAATACATCGATCCCCTGCCTCACACCTCCATCCATATAAATTTCCAATCTACCCTGTACGGCGTTTGATATTTCCGCCAACACTTCAACCTAAGAATATATAATTTGTATTATCTTTTAATTAGTTATTTAACTTTGTGATTCGCAATTTAACTTAAATGAAAATCAATTCAAGTTATATAATTCTAAACTTATGAAAATTAACAAACCGTTGCTGGAATAGTATCAACTTGTCGGGCACCGTGATTCGAAACGATGATCCCGGCTGCTCCACTCTCGATGGCTAACAGAGCATCTTGTGGTGTTAAAACTCCTTTTAAAATTAATGGCAATTTCGTAATACTGTAAAAAGCAAATAATTAAATGAATATACTCTCCATTGCTCATAAAATCGAACTATAAATTTTTCTGACAACCTTTTAAGCCATTTGATATCAGCCCATGATAAGGAAGCGTCAAAAAGATTCATAACGTATTCGCTCAAACCGGAACCAGACTTCGCATTAGTTATTTTAGTCGATAAATCTCCCTCAAAGTTACCTAATCTGAAAGCATTTGAAATATCTTTTTAAATATTTGTATACAGAGGGCAGCACTATCATTTATTTAGAAGTAATGCTAACTAGTACAAAAAACAGATATCCTTTTGTGTATAAAAATTCGAATATTATGCGACAGGATAGATACCTCAAATGTGATGGAAGAGAAAATTTGTTTCTAATATCGGGTCTTCTGTCACCGAACATCGGAGCATCGACGGTAAGGACGAGAGCTTTAAAACCAGCACGCTCTGCTCGTGAGACTAAATTTAGGGTGACATTACGGTCTTTGTATATGTACAGCTGGAACCACTTGATTGCATTTGGTGCAGCCTCGGCTACTTCTTCAATGCTACTTGTTGATATTGTTGACAATATGTAGATTGTACCTGCAGCCTGTGCGGCTGAAAATCAAAATTTTCTTTCAGCATTTTCTACCAACTAAGCGTTATTTGTTTCAAGTGTATTAAAACCGTATGCAAACACTTTTAAAGACATTGTATCTAAACAAGATTTTTGTATTTTAAATGAATACTTAAAATTTAAATAATAATAAATGTATTTTTTAAAAGAAGCATTTTAGAACGTAAGGAAAAAAATTACAACTGGAAATGATATTAAAAGATAGGAATAATTACATAATATCGAATAAATAACGCGAAAGCTATTGGGAGATGCATTTTTTAACATATATCGAATGCAACCAGTCATCGAGAACTGCTTCGATCTTGGGAGATCGATCTTCAGTCGACGCGTGGCAACCGTGTCTGTTCTATGAATTTTATTGTGATAATTTACCGAAAGTTTCGTTTTAAAGATAGCAGCTGATAAGCTACAGTCTACAGCAATTGTATACACATGAGGTTAGTTTCGTATAGATAGTTCGCTAAGCCGGTGGCTATCAGCGTTATTATATAACGAGTGTTATTATGCGACATGAGTGTATCACGATGATGAGAAGAAATGTAGTGAGCCTGATAAAGTTCTTCCTTTTGGCGGTTTTTACTGTTTTCCTGACCGTTGTTGTGTTTCGTTACGTACGGACATCGCCTAACCATGAAATCGTGACACCGGCAGTCACGTTAATGGCTATCGACAGTGATAGCCTAAAGAATTTCATCGATTCCAGGCAAAATTTCAACAACCATATTTATCAGGTATGGGTTAAAGATCTGCTCATTATTGGCAAGGTTGATGGACGTAAAACAGGTTTAGCAATAGTTTAATCTTCTGCATTCCATGCAGTACCGTATGATTGCTTTCATGGGCCCTGGTACAAATAATATTATTTAATGTTAGAATCAAATTTATTACCTTTTTACTGTAAAAATTAAAAGAATAGTACAATATAATATTTGTATAAAATTTGTAGGAGGATGAAGATGAGAAAATAGATTGGCATGATTATAAAAAAATTGAAGAAGAAACAAAACGAATTGGAACAGGGGAGCATGGAAAGCCAGCATTTCTTTCACCATCTCTTGATACATTAAAGGAGAAATTGTATCAGGTAAATGGTTTTAATGCTGCACTCAGCGATGAAATTTCAATGAATCGCTCAATACCTGACATTAGACATCCAGATTGTAAAAAAAAGAAATACTTGAAAAATCTTGATTCTGTTTCTGTGATAGTTTCCTTCCATAATGAGCACTTTAGCACATTAATGCGTACTTGTTGGAGTGTTATCAATCGCTCACCAACATCACTTCTTGAGGAAATAATATTAGTAGATGATGCTAGCACTAAAGTAGAATTGAAGGAAGCTCTAGATGATTATATTGTTGAACACTTGCCAAAAGTGAAAATTGTAAGACTACCACAGCGTTCTGGATTAATTAAAGGTCGACTAGCTGGAGCAAAGGTTGCTAAAGCTAAAGTACTTGTATTCTTAGATTCCCACAGTGAGGCAAATGTCAATTGGTTGCCACCTCTATTAGAGCCTATTGCACAAAACTACAAAACTTGTGTGTGTCCTTTTATCGATGTGATAGCTTATGAAACATTTGAGTACAGAGCTCAAGATGAGGGTGCAAGAGGAGCTTTTGACTGGGAATTATATTACAAAAGATTGCCACTGTTACCTGAGGATCTGCAAAATCCAACAGAACCATTTAAAAGTCCAGTAATGGCAGGCGGTTTATTTGCCATTAGTGCTAAATTCTTCTGGGAATTAGGTGGATATGATCCAGAATTAGATATATGGGGAGGTGAACAATATGAATTATCATTTAAAATTTGGCAGTGTGGAGGTCAAATGTATGATGCTCCTTGTTCAAGGATAGGTCATATTTACCGTAAATTTCCACCTTTTCCCAATCCAGGCAAAGGGGACTTCTTAGGGAAAAACTATAAAAGAGTAGCTGAAGTATGGATGGATGAATACGCAGAATACATCTATAAAAGACGCCCGCATTTGAGATCACTGGATCCAGGAAACTTGAAACAACAAAAAGACTTGAGAGCTAAATTGCATTGTAAGCCATTCAAATGGTTCATGGAAAACATAGCTTTTGATCTCGTTGATGTGTATCCTCCTATTGAGCCTGATGACTTTGCATCGGGTGAAATTCGTAACATGGGTGTACCGGAATTATGTTTAGATTCAAAAAAACGAAAAAAAGACGAACTTGTCGTAGTTGATATTTGTATAAAGGACAATCCTAAAATTGTAGGAGAACAAGAATTTAAGTTAACTTGGCACAAAGACATTAGACCGAAGGATCGCACAGAATGTTTAGACGTCTCTAGAGGAGGTACGAAAGCTCCAGTCAGCTTGTACCCTTGCCATGGTGGTCAAGGAAACCAGTTATGGCGTTACAACGTTGAAAAGCAGTGGCTAATGCACGGTTACTCGTCGAGATGTTTGGACACAGATCCAGCGAGTAAGAAAGTGTTCGTAGTAAATTGTGATTCATCTTCTCCTACGCAAAAATGGAGAATCGAGAAAGTGAATATGAAAGCTATAAACAACTGGGATAACGTGGGACCCAAACGACATTAATTCCTCTGCCTTTTATTGCCGCAATTTTTCTTAGTCTTTAAGCGTCTAATTTCTAATCATGCATATGTACATAAACATGTGTTCGCCTTTCATTAACTAGTCATGAAACTAAAACTGTAATATTTGAGTTTAAATCTTTTCTTTCCATCAAAATACGTAAACGGAACGTATTTTAGAACTGCGAGCTTGTTTTACACGTTGCGACAATATATATATATATACTCTTTTTTATTAACTAATTCCGTACAGTATTCCACGGGAACGCATTTTTTAAAAGCATTTTTATCCATGTAAATATTGTACGAACCCTCTGTTGTGCCTTAAACGTATAGCTGCATTTAAAAGTTACACACACGTATATTATGATTATAACGATTACTTTACTATGTAACTTTGCTTCGATGCTCAATTTTTACCTATCACAAAACGTTTTCATTAGTATGACGTATGTATATGTAAGGTTTATACAGGTATTGATCGATATATAACATTTCTTTCAACGCCAAACATTTCCAACCGTTAATTAATTAAGTTTTCTCGACTGAAATGAAACGATGTACTTTTCTAATGTACGATCTACCGCAAGACGAATAAACTTTCCTGTACGATCATTAGATAAAAGATTCGTTCGTACAAGAATTTCGTTTGAAATACGGCTAGGTAAGAATGAGTGAATTTCTTAAACTGACAATGTGTCTACGCGTACATATCATCTTACTTCAAGTATAACGAACTGTTGACCATTTAATATTTTTATACGGTTCAGTGCGATTTTTTATCTATATTTGTACCTACGTAACAAGAAAGCGACGATTTAGTTTCTGTACAGACTGGAATAAATTAAACGGAAAAAAAAGTTATCTATTTTATAGAAAAACCATGTACTTGTTTATTCAACTTAACCGTACTCTTAGCCAATACGTTGTGCAACCATTTGCAAGCATGAAAAGTCTGACTGGGATCGTTGTCGATTAATCGATTCCAGCACGTATTTACGATTACAACTATTTTTGTAAAATATTTTCGTAAACTAATAAATAAGTTTATAAAATCTACACACTCGATAGGATCAATTAGCATTTAGGTACCGAATATACATGTAGTATGTAAGTTTTAAATATCTGCATGCGGTTATTTTTGTAAAGGTTAGAAATGCAAAAAAATGTTTCAAGTAGAAGTTGTACGGTATCAAAGAGGACATATTATGATTATAATTGCTAATATCGAGATGTATTCAACCTATTATTTACGTGTTGCTGATACTAGCATGGTCGAAGATACGTCACGGTTTGGTCACGATAGATATTGGTGCATATCTAAATGAAAATAATTGACTGATTTTAAAGCATACACAAAATATATAGCACCCGACTGAGCAATCTTTTCATGATGTACATTGGGTAACGTTAATCAATTTATAATTAATCTTATATACATATAATACTGCAAAAGAGATAGAAGGAAATATTTATTATTCTACGTTGGACTATTAGTCAGAGATTTGATGAATCATCGTTAGACAATGTTCCTCGAGCTTATTATTATTGTATATAACACTGAGCAAACTTACCTCTGGCATTTGCGCATTCGCCCTCAGGATGTGCCATACGTTGCATAGCCGCTGGCGCAATACCTAAAGGCATCGAGACCTTTTCCCCTAAAATGGTGGTACTTAAATCCCTTTTAGCGACATTCCTTAAAAACCTAGGCCTTAACCTGTATCTGTAAATCGTTACAATTTTCTATTATTGAAAAGAAATCGTTCTCGCATAATACACTAACTTGAAATAACTTTTTGATATTTCATTGCAATCAATATAGAACTTAAAAAAGGATGTTCGATTCTCTTCATAGGTTATAGAAAATTGAAGTAAAAAATAATAAATTCGAACACTTCGCAATCTTTTTACCCTTAAAAATTAAACGATCTCATTTGAATCGCTTAAAATTTTGTTAACGATTTCACTTTAATACCTACTTTTTGAAAGCATCCATATTTAATTTCAAACTGAACTCTTCACCGGCGCCAGAATTATAATAATCCCTGACCGAAGGCGGCAAGTGTTCGCTGGCATACTTCTCGAAGTCCGAGATGCAGATCATTTGTTGAGCCATGACGATAGGTGTCTAAATGTGACAACACACGAAACGAATTGAACACACGACCAAGAAAAAGTTCGATTTTTGAATGATTTATCAAAACGATGAACTCCGTTTTTGCGGTTTATTCGAATTTCAACGTTAAAACACTCGATCGACGCTTAATCGAACTTTATGCGTTCGGCAATTTTTCATTCGTTGAATTCTATTCTCCCGTACAAGATCTTTAAATGCTAACAAAAATCAATTCGCAGATCGTTTCGTCTATTTTACGTTTCACGAAGTTAACACTATTCCTATCGACGCTTCACGTATACCTATTCCTACCGCGACATTCCCACGTAAGACAGACTACAAATTTTTCTCAAAAAATAAACAATGAAAAAGAAAAAGTGAACATTGAAAAATGTATTATACGTATATTCGAGGAAAAGTCTAAAGTTTAAAGGCGATTCAATTACGTTGCATTTATGAAATTCTGATCGAAATTTCAAAAACGGTCATTTGATCGGTTGTGGTAGGAATAGTGTTAATCGGTTTTGGCGAACGAAAATGAATTACCGCTGTAACGTTGGTAAATAACGTTCCTCGAACCGAGTAAATTCTTCAACTGTACACCACTGCGCAAAAGACCGGACAGAACGGCGAAGATCTTCGACTCGGAAGAGCACTGTCGTACACTAGACCACCGCCGATCTCTAACGTTGAACGGCTACTCCGCGGATCGATCGATTTTCCAGCGAGGAAAACATGCGATTAAATGATCTCGACCAGTTGGCCTTACAACTAGTGGTCGAAACCGACGCGAAAGCGTGAAGATAAACCCCAGAAGGCAGCGTGTTCGCTTCGTTATTACTGATAAAACCTATTTGTTTTATTTAACTTTGTCCTATTGACTCTGTTTATCTTCGTAGGATTAATGAAAGACGCATGTGTTTCCCCGACATTCCGGAAGATGAATCGGCTTTTGTGTTCCGTAATCGGCTGGAACTGACCGTAATTATGCAATTATTAATCAACCGTGCTCGTTTCATCGGCGGTAAAGCGTCTCGCGGCTAGGATCGTGTTCGTTTTCGAGTTATCAACCGGCGCGATTGATTTACGGCGCGGCGGTTGCAAATGTAATTATGCAACGAGAACACGAATTTTGTAAGAAGTCGAGAGCAAGTATTGTGGATCGAAGAAAATTGTTTATTTTTGAACAGCAGCAGCGTGAATCGATCCTTTCCCTGAAAATAAAATTTCAAAATATTTTACGCGACGTTCGTGTAAATTTCATTGTTCAAATTACGTAGTGACAACGTGAATCGTGAGAGAACGTTTAATCGCGTGAAACGAAGCTTAACCCTTTCACAGTTTAATACCGCAGAGATTCGGGCAAATCATCATCAATTACAGTAATGTAAGTTTCGTGTTTTAAACTGTATCACAGAAATACAATCGATAAAATTTATTGCAAAAGAACAGTTGAAGTTACGTGTGTGTCTAATCTGGTGCAACAAACAAGCGCAAAAGATTCTGATAAGAGCAATCACTTTTTAAATTACTTTTTAAGTATTACTTGCCGTTTTATTACACCGTGAAACGGGGCTTAAGAATGTGCGCGTATTTTCACATGCGTCTGGATGTCTCCGAGCGTTACACAACACAGAATCGGATGATGAATGAAGAATTAATATCAATGTCACTTATACGTTTAAACGACCAAATTTTAGCCGCACGATCTGTGTCGTAATTTTCACTACCACGTCTCCAAGCAACGGACTGAAATCGCAACCGATTCGAGTCGCGTCTTCGTTCACAAAGATTACATTTAACCCTTTAAGTGCTAAATACTCCTGGTCGAAGTGCTCCGCGTGGACGGTGCCCTACTGGCAGTTGTGTTGCTCTAAATGGGAACGAGGAAAAACTAACAAACGCACATATACGCATCCATAATCCACGGGAATAACTTTTACCAGAAACGCATATGCTCGCCCATAGCAGTCAAAGGGTTAACACTTTACCAATCGCTCGTGGCTCAACTTATTCCATACGCATTCCCGACCGGATGCATCGCTAATGAATTGATCACAATGATTTCCCTCGAGTAATTGATGGTTTAATATCTCTTCACATACGATATCGCTCGAAACAGTCGCCTTCGTGTAAGGAAACGTTACAAAATTTACAGACTAGGCATGTAAAGCTACACTGTTAAGCTAAATGCAGCCAAGCAACTCTTTTTAACACTATTCCTACCGCGACATTCCCACGTAAGACAGACCACAAATTTTTCTCAGAAACTAAACAATGAAAAAAGAAATGAATATTGAAAAATGTATTATACGTTTATTTGAGGAAAGGTATAAAATTTAAAGGCTGTTCAATTACGTTGTATATGTAAAATTCTAATCGAAATTTTAAAAACGGTCATTTGACCGGTCATGGTAGGAATAGTGTTAACGCCGCGATCGTACGTCCCTCCTTGTTTCTCCGATTAAAAACGACAAGGACAGACGTGTACCGATTACATCGCGCCGGTCGTCGATGGTTCATCATCGAACTTGTCGTGTTCAAGTTCGAAACGGTGAGACGAAAATTCGAAACGGTTCGCGTGAAAATTCGATCACGTGTCCCGGTCGCCGTCACGTGTAAATTGCACAACTTGAAACTTTGTATTCGAGCGAACGGGACGAAATTTCAGGGACGTCGGAAAAAATTCGTCGGTCGATAAAAACCACTTATGCAACCTCCGCGGCCCTGAACAAATTTTCAGCGACCGGATGGAATATCTCCTTTAACAAATATCGTCGCGAACGTTCAGAAAAACTGTCGTACACGTGTTTATCGGTTTTTATGCAACACACGCTGTTTTTTTTTATTTGCGTCCGACGAGGGGAAAAAAAGAGATGTACACGTTACATCGATAATCCCGCCGGAGCCAGTGAACTTTCAAACCTCTCGACCTCGCGGCGGAACAAAGGGGAGGAAGGTGGAAAAGAACGAGAGGGCGGAGGATGTCGATTAAAAAATTCACGTCGTTTTCGTTCTTTTTAAACCGTACTTTATTACATTCTGTTAGAAATAATACACAAAAGATTCTCAAGGGGCGGCGAAGCTTTCTGTTTCGTTTTCTTCTCCCTTTTCCTTCTTTCTTTTTTTTCACACCGATCACGCACGAGGTGTGTGAATATGTAATTTTGTCGCTCGATGTCGAGGAATCGAGCCCCCCGTGGATCGTGTTACGGCGAACCATAGCCTGCGACCCCGTCCGAGGGAACCACCGATCGCGCCCTGTTCGATCGAGAATATACAATCTTAATTAATATATTTATATTACCGAAGGTCTCCAAATGACCATAAATATACATTTATATATTTATGTTGTGTGTATGTGTACGTGTGTGAGTTTTGTGTGTGTGTGTGTGTGTGTGTATAGAAGGGCGTATCGATTTTCCGTTTCCTTTAACTTCGTTATCCTTTGGGGGTCGCAGGCTCGGTTGGCTCGATTTGCGATATTAATGTTCGAGTAAGTAAAATGCTTAAATACGTAAATGCGCCTATCTGAAAAACGAGAACAACGTCGCGCAACGACGTGAGGCGCGTGTTTTCGGTTTTGTAGCCACCCTTTCCTGTCTCTAAAGCGTGTTCCTTTCTCGGTTACGTTTACAATTCGCGCCTTTTTTCTTTCTCTCCAAATGGGTTCGTTCATCGATCGGCCCTAAGATCATTCAGAAATACTCGTTTCGTCCGTGTTTTCTCTCCTTTTTCCGCATTATTTTTGTTCCTTTCGCTCCACTTTTATCGCGCCGATAATTAGCGCTCCAAGGGCGAAGCGAACGTTAGTCTCCCCGTTCGGTTCGGTCTAACGAGTTCTAACTTGGCGCACCGTGGACGCTTAGAAAATTTAGTTTGTCAATTATTCGGATAATAAACATATCGCCGCAGGGTCCATATTAAAAACTCCATATGATTCACCAATATCGCCTCTCTATTTATCTCTCTCTCTCTCTCCCTCCCTCCCTCTGATAAATATCGAAGAAGAGAGAAAGTTCTCAATTGCATTTCGCTCGGTTACACATTTATCTGAGAAATTTGTCTCCGATACACTTTGCCCGGCGAACGTTCTTTCGCAAAAATGCTCGAAGGTTTGCATCCGATCGTTCAACAAGAACGGTAGTATCTCGCACCAGTAATAATAATAATAATTATACAATATCGCATCCGATCTCCTTCCCCGAAGAAAGAGGAGTTCGATCGTCGTCGGGGAACTCGGCGAGAACGGAAAGAAGCGAGGGAGAGTTTGAATCGAACCGTCGCGACGGTTTTCCTCCAGCGAGAGGGAAGCTCTCACCGAGAGCTGCAGGTGAGTCGAATACAAGCTTGGTAACCGAGAAAACGACGAGCCACGTGTATTGTTTCACGCTCGAAACGGATGGGAACGAAAGAGAGCCGAAGGGTCGGCCAGGCACAATCTGTAGAAGCACCATTAGGTTTCGAAGGGCACGCACAAACGCACACCGCTGATTTCAATCTCTCGGCTTAACCCTTTGACATACAATGACGAGTTAGGGTCGTCATTTATTTCATGTGCCATTTTAAACTTTGACAATACGTTAAGAGCTGTTTTCCAGCGAACGCCGTGCAGTATACAATTAGATTATTCGATTATTTCACTCGTGCGTCGATTCTGTTTTGTTTCGATATGCTTGCCCCTCCCCCCTTTCAAAAAGAATTTCAAAATAAAATGTTCTGTTTCCAAGCTTGCGCATAACTATTCAGTCGAGCCAAATTAAATGGTATTTTTCGGACGCATCAAATTCCATTTTATTTGCATGCCAAGGGGTTAATACGAAAGCGATAATAATTAGGAGCACGCGAACGGGACACGATATCGATCGTTGCTTTTAGGTAGGAGAAAGCGGCCAGCAGCGTTCAACGCGTTCAGTGCGGAGCCTGAATCAACACGGTCGCGTAAGTTTTGTCCCTCGCGTGCTAATACATTTGGTCGCAGGTTCGATAAGGGCCGGGGTTATTCGAATAATCGAATACTTAAATATGTGGACAATGGTGTCGCAAAGTATTCGTGATCCAAACTTCAGATGATACGAATACGTAGCGATTATAAGAACGTCGAAGGTGAATACAAGTCGAGCATAAGCTTTCGTCTGTTTTGCTTACTATTCAAATTATACGAATGACTAAATAATTCGAACTATCCGCCCAGCCCCACTTTTAACCCTTTGCACTCGTATGTCTCATCTCGTGTTGCGACATCACAAGTTTTACCGTAGAATTTTCATTCTTTTTAATTATACTCATGAAATGTTACAGCTAAGTATGCTAACAACGTATTGGAAAAGTTTTGTTTTGATTAAGTAAAAAAATGAATTCCGAGTTGGCGGTAATTCATGGTCATATTAAATTCGAGTGCAAAAGGTTAATCGATGCATTTCGGTCAATATCTTTCCGACAATCGGAGGTTTTTCTCGATGGATCTGTCGAGGACCGCCACCGATCGTGTTAACCCTTTCGCTACGAGCGATGACTATAGTCACCCAACGACTGACGCTCGCTACGTACGAACTGTGACTATAGTCACCCGTGAAGTTTCGCGAACAGAGTATTATTGCATTATGCGATAAATTTTTAACCCTTTTCTTTCTCCGGCCGATTACAGGTCGCTCTGCGTAAGACGGCCTCGGTGCTGAACGTACGACAGACAATTGCAATTGTTCCGCAAGTGCACACTTTTGGCACGGTGGCTTGTTCAGCGGAAGTAGCGCGCCGAAGAATCCACCTGTAGCGAAAGGGTTAACGCGCGCAATCGTTAAGGGGGCTGAAAAACTGTCGCACAAGTTTTGTCCTACTGAGTAGTAACAGATCTGGTGACGGTACCGTTTATAAAGCGGTTTCAGTTTCATTTCATTTGCTGTCATCGATCGATACTTTTTCAATCTTTTTACAAGTTAGACCCCTCGATAGGATCCATCGAGATGTCGCACTGAACGTGTTAACGAAAGCCATAGGCAAATACAAGCGGAAAGACGCGTACTGTTTGGTCATCCGATGGAAGAGGAAGAAGCTGTATGTGATCCCGTGCAAAGAATAAAAATGAAGAACACTCAGGTTGTGATTATGCTAGAGTCCTTATAGAAGGTAAATACTAAAGAAAAATCGGGTACTATTAACGTGATTAACGTCTACTCTCAGGGGAGAAAAAAATAAGGCTTGGTCGATACTTCTGTCCGGTGAAACAATCATTTTGCAGCGATATCGTTTATCGTTCTTCTGCGCGAAAAATTGATTCGCCAGTTAACCCCTTAGGCACTATGAGCCACTATAGTGGCTTTCGCGTATGTAATCTTTCTGTACGACGCACTACTATAGTGTATCATAGCTTTAAGAAAAATTATAATTTAATCGTCAAACACTTCATTCTAATGTGCTCGTGTAAAGAACAGCATTATCCGTCACACATTGCAGTGCTGTATCATTCACACGTAATTCGCGTTGAACTCTGCCGTACAGAGAAACAGCCCCGCGCAAAATTCAGCCGTGCCCAAGAGGTTAAACCGGACCAAGTTCGTGTCGTTATCTTCCCGAACACCCTATGTATGTATGTATATATATGCATATATATACACAAACCTCGGACAGCGAGGCCGTAATAATTTCGGTTAATCGGGGCCTGCACAGTAGGGCTCTTTTAAATAAATAGGGTAACAGATAACGGAAATGGCATCGAGGAACGCGTACAATGTTTCATTGATTATATTCGACCCGCGAATATCTTTAAAAGTTGTATTTTGCTCACGAATTGAGTCAGAGGGAACACAAATGTACCGCTCGCTTGTTTCATTTAGCGATCGTACTTCGTTCACGGAGCTCTCGTACACCGCGATTTCTCTGGCAGTCGTTTCCGGTGCGACATTGATCGAGATCCTGTTATCGAAACACGATTCATTTTCCTGTGCGCGCGTGCAATCGCAATAATCACGTTACCGACCAGCGAAACTTGATCGTCGACCACTGTAACGAGAACCACTCTTTTTTCCTCTTACAATTCTGTACACGACAGCTAAGCCAACCCAAATCCATTTTCTTTTCTCTTTTCAAAATTCAGATTTATGTACTCTACTGCCTCTTTTTCATCCGGTAAAAGTGTCACGGTAGAACGTCGATTATCAGAATTAACAGAAATAAAGATCTTTTAAAGCAACCCAATTTTCGGGCGATGCATTTGACACGGGAATATTAAAGATTGAAGACCATCGAATTCTATGAAATTTCGTGATACACGATATAAGTTCTCGAAGAACATTTAACGCCTATTGTATGGAGCGAATTTATTTCAAGCAACGTTCGAATAATCGACGCTCTACTTACTATACAATATGTAATTCAGTGTCACAGTAGAACGTCGATTATCAGAACTAACAGAAAGAAAGATCTTTTAAAGCAACCCAATTTTCGGGCGATGCAATTGACACGGGAATATTAAAAATTGATAACCATCGAATTCTATGAAATTTCGTGATACACGATATAAGTTCTCGAAGAACATTTAACGGCTATTGTTTGGAGCAAATTTATTTCAAGCAACGTTCGGATAATTGACGCTCTACTTACTATACAATATGTAATTCAGTGTCACAATAGAACGTCGATTATCAGAACTAACAGAAAGAAAGATCTTTTAAAGCAACCCAATTTTCGGGTTAGGTTCACCGAAAAATTGATAACCATCGAATTCTATGAAATTTCGTGATACACGATACAACTTCTCGAAGAACATTTAACGCCTATTGTATGGAGCAAATTTATTTCAAGCAACGTTCGGATAATCGACGCTCTGCCTACTATACAACATGTAATTCAGTTAAAAAAATAAATGAACCGGGTGTAGTTTGGCCGTCAAATACCTTTGCTTTATGCTTCTTTATCTTATCGTTTTCGTACATGTCGACTGTAGCCCGATCGAAAAAGGTTTCAAGTGCGGCTCGGTCCTAATATAGGACAACGGAAATTAAATATTCTACTCGATATATCTCTGGTATCGTAATAATACTTCGTAACCCTAACGATTAGAATTATTCTACGGCGCTGCTACGTCGAGCTGAGCGATCGTTGATTTTCGGTTCACGGGTTCACGTCCGCTTTAATAATTGCGAGCGGCCGTCGTTAGAAGCAACGATTTATCATTGCTCTCGCTAGTACAATTCGATATATAATAATCATCGCGATTGGCTATTAAAAATTTCTTCCAGACGCAATCGCACGACTCTCGTTACAAAAGACGCGTTGAAAAATAGAAAGAGAAAAACGGAAACGAGGGGTGGTGTACTATCTTCTTTGTGTTTCGTTTAAGCTCGTAGCACATTCGTGTGGTCGTCCGGTGAATTTTGCGAAAAAAGAACTCTTGTCGCCGACGGGAAGAAGGAAAGAAAGGAATTCACGAAAACGTGCACGCTTTCCTTTTGCGTTCGAAGCGTTCACGGAGAAAAGGGAGAACGTCAGTTTTTACGAATTTCGAATTTAACATCTTTTTATACGCCACGTCACATTGTAAATCGAAACTCCTCCCGACTTTTTGCACGGTTAATATGAAATTAAGGTAATTATGTTTAACCGTTTGAGTACCAGAGGATTTTCAAAAAACACGATCGAAAAATGCCAATGAGTGCGATTGCGCTCTTTTGATTATGCGTCGAAGTATTATTTATTCGTCAAATTTTTCACATTTTTAATTTGTAATTTATTATTTTATGAAATACTATTATATATATGTTATATACTAGTATCAACACTATTATTTATATTATAAATCTTATATAAATCGTGAGTGCCAATTGTCTGGATCGATCAAATGCTCTGGCTTTTCTCGACAGAAAATCGGAAGAGCGCGAAACCGGCTCGTGGTACGCAAACGGTTAAATCAGGATTGCTAATTTTTGTTTTTTTTTTTAACGCTTAATATTAATAATATAATAATATATAAATAATAAACTCGACACGTGTATGCCACTAATAAAAAAAAAAAAACGGTGGAACAATCGCAAATAATGCTAAAAAAATATTGTTTTATCATTCGAATCGCATTACAAATTACGTCAAATTACAAAAAAGAAAGAAAATGAAAACAAGTTTTAGAAAAGAAATATGTTAAAGCCACGACGCTGTGCGACATCGTTGTCGAGAAACGAGTTTCCGTTTACCGAGAGGCTTTCTCTCTGCTCGAACACGACGCGTTCCCTCTTTTCTACCCGTGGTGACCCTTCTCGCGTTCGGTTTCGAACGAAATCAGGAGAGCTGGACCGCTCTCAGACGTGTCTAGCGACGAAATCCCGCTTTTTTCCTTTCCTTCCTTTCTTTCGCTCTTTTTTTCCGCGCCTCCCTTATCTGCAATCGGTCGACACTGGTCGCGTGTGCGACGGGGAGCCAGAAAAAAAGATAACGTCCAACGTCGAGTCCAACTACGATTTCGAGCTTTACACAATCCTCCCTTATCTACCGAATAAATTTCCATACGACCGAAGGCTGTTTCGTCATGCCGACATTGACGTCGAACGATGTATTTTTCGCGCGTTATAAAAATCAAACAGAGCGACCATTTCTCTGTTACAGCCAACCCTCGCGTAATACGGTAAGCCAACACGTCCCGAATGGAAAATCGTTGCTTTGTACAAAATCGTGCCGCGTAGGATTGTTTAACCCTTTGCGCTCGAAAGTCTGTTGGTCACTTTCATGAATTTCCAAATGCGACTAAGTCGTGTTTAAAGGTTCGTAACATTGGTGTCGTTTATCTGAATTATCTCAATTCTGGCGGTGTTTAACGCTGGGTTTACGAGGCCCGTCAGTTTAATAAGTTTCGGACTTTATGAACAAAATTTGCAAAAACAATTACCATTATTTCTAACAGTTTTTGTTGACTTTTATTGATGGACTGATACGAAGATATCCTAATCTATTTTCCTCTCAACTCTAGAGTTTTAAATTCTGTATGATGTATACCTATTTCTTGGTACATGTACATTTTTGAAGATGGAACATATTTGCGGCTTTTCGAATTCAAAGGGTTAAAGGTTACTAAGCGAGTAGGAACAAGAATTCCAAACGAGAAGATGCCAAAAATTAATAAAATTATCACGTATAGTTAATTCATCGTGTTCGTATAATTTGTTATTAAAACAATTGTTTCCTATAAAATTTCTCTGGCCTGCTGTTTTTCACAGACGAATACCGGAAATTCTTCGATGATTCAGAAGTGTTTAGAGCGGAATCGTGTTATACGAGGGATTGACTGGGTTTCTCTCCTCGAGCTTTCAACAGCCCTGTTACGATCTCTTCCTTTCTCTCTCTTATACGACAAAAAAGAATTTCGCGAAATAAAAGAGGATTCATCGATTTTTGCAATCTCTTCGTTTGTTTAGGTCACTTGTTTAGACACGTGTCGAGAACCGTAACAGGGTGACGATTTAGGCGTCTTTATAAAACAGGCGAAACGTGTGATTCGTTTCAATTTACAAACGCATAACAAAAATTATAATTAACAAACGATCGTTAATGAAACGACTTCGGATTTAGATCAACACAACAAAAATGTCATCCGGCGAAGAGTATTTTTAAATTACTGTTAACCCCTTGACGTACAACGACGTGTTAGGGTCATTTTATGTGCCGTTTTAGACTTTGACGAGTCTGACCCGTCAAAAACTGTTTTCAGCGAACGTCGTGCAGTATATTATTCAATTATTTAATTATTTCACTCGTGCGTCAATTCTGTTTTGTTTAGAATGTTCAAAATGCTCCCCCCCCCCCCACCCTCCTCCCTTTCGGAAAAAATCTCAAAACAAAATGTTCTATTTCTAAGCTAGCACGTAACTGTTCAGTTCAGCCAAATTAAATAGTATTTTTTCGGACACGTCGAATTTCGTTTTATTTGTATGTCAAGGGGTTTAACTAGACGTGTTCCTCAAGATCAAAAAAAAAAAAAAGTCAACGAATTAATAGTTATCTCCTAGATAAGTGTGATACAGCTTGTAAATTGAAATGGACCATCCATCCAGCGTATTCGATTCTGGACGAGCAGAATTCAGTGACGAGGAAAAAAATTCGTGAATTCATAAACTTCTCTGTCGTATCGAACAACGCGATTAACGCTTAAGGCGAAGAACGGGATCTTACGTGCGTCAACCCTTTGCGCCCGATCCGTTTTTCCCGTGGGAAAGGGCAGTTTATAATAAATTAATCGGTCGCAATATCGTCAGTCTATTCGCCATAATCTACGGGTACGGTTTTTCGGTATGAAATTCATCGATAATTTATTCAAAATAAACATTTTCCGGTCGCGGCACCTTCATTTGATCTTTGCAGCATCAAAAGGGTTAATCGCGAGTATAATTTCTGTACCTGAGAACCAGGCTAACCCAAGTCCGTTTCGCGTCGAAACTGAAAAAGGTTTACACTATGCTGCGATTCTTCTTTTTTTTTTTTTTTTGGTCAAATAGTACAACGAAACTCCTTTTATATAAACCTCTCGAGGAACAGGATGGATTAAGTAACCAGACTGTTCGTATGATAGGAGCTCAATTAACTCTCCCTGTCATCTCTAATCTCTATTACTAATAGATCATGAGAGATCGTGGAATAATAGAAATTTGTGGCTCGTATAATTAAAATTTCGTTGACGCAAAGGGAGTACCACTGTATATGTAAGTTGATTAACACTAGAACTACCAAGGGGATCAAAAATGACCCAATTTGTAAATTTTTGTTTAAATATGGTGTCTACACATTTGAAAATTTATTGATTTTTATTAGGACTGCTAAAATTTGTTTCCCTTACATTAGGTATTTTTTTCATACAGCTTTCAGTTTGATTTCTTTGTCTTCGATAGGTATACCCTAATCATCGGTAGTTCTAGTGATAAAAAAAAAAATATATATATATATAATGGATTAGTCTACTCTCAGATACAGATTTTTAGCCAAACTGAAAGGAATCGTGTGTAACAGAAGGATACGCATTTATCGATAATAGAGCGCAAAGGATCGGCAACGAAAAATCAGTACGCGTGGTAAATCGTGTAAATACATTGACCGCTTAACGAGGTAGTTTCATTGTTGAATCATTTCATTTCTCTGTTTCATTTCCCTTTATCTAAGTTAGTTTGCATTATCAACCTGGAAATAGCCTTGGAGGGAGCTGTCAAAGGCAAATGAGAAACACGAGCACCGCGAAAAGAAAAGCGGCGGAAGTGTTTCGGTTTGATGGTCTCCGATACCGTTTTGATGAAAAAAAAAAATAAATAAATAATAAAAAGAAAAAATACCAGCACACGTGATCGTTAACGGTATGCCGGAAATCTCGTTTCGTATCGTTACGTTCGAAAGAAAGAAAAAAAAAAAGAAAAAGAAAAAAGAAAAAAAAAAGTAGAGAAACTTCGAGAGATACGCTATGCTACTAAATGAACGAGGTTCGTTAATCTCCTTCCGTTTATTTAATTTTACTGACTAGAGCGTCGATCGAGTTAATACATAAAATTACCTTTACAACTAAAACTAAACGGACATCGACGAGGGACTCTCTCTTTTTCTTCTTTTCTTTTTTCTGTTGTTGCTGTTGTTGCGTACGTGTGTGTATGTAAGTTGCTTAACCTTATGTTTCATGAAAGTTGTTCACTTCGCGTAAAATTCGAATTATTACAATGATTGGTTTTTTCCTTTCTTCGTCTCGTTTTCGCCTCTCTTGTTACCACTTTTTGTTGTTTTCTTACGTGTCGTCTTGCTTATGCATACAACTGTACAACTTGTTTTTTTCCCCGTTTATGTTCAATACTTCGCATATGCGTTTGACTTTGATTTTGATTCCTGATGCCTCTTGACAAACGTTATATCGATTACTTTCGCTCTCGTGTTATCGAGATTTGTAAACTTTTTATTTCCATTTTTTCATTTTTTCATTTTTTTTTTTTTTGTATTTTTTGTATTTTTCGCATCGTTTTTCTTTATCGTTGTCTTTCTCTCGTAATAACGCTCTCTACGCAAAAAAGTTATCTTGCACCCGACCGTTTTTCGTTGATTACAAAAAACGAGCACGTTGTTTGTTCGCATGTGTACCAGATTTAAAGATGGCCGCCAATCTTGATCGACTCTCGTAGAATCCGTCACTTTTTCCTTTTTTTTTTTTTTAAATTTTTGTTATGCACAAAATTCGTTAGTAATATATGAATACTCGACAGTTCGATGAAATCGTTCGATAGGTTTCGGACAATAATCAAATCATGAATTAGAACCATGTGCCCGGCTGTGTCACGCTTCATGTCCACGCTCTCTCTCTCTACCTTTATAATCGCTCGTTCGAAATAAAAAAGAATTAAAAAAAAAAAGAAGAAGAACAAAATATGAATGAAAGAAAGAAAGAAAGAAAGAAAGAGAAAGAAATGACACTATTAGCAGTATTGTTGTATCATGACACAAACTTCGAGGTTCGACCGTTTAGATCCGATGTTGATGTTAAAACTGATCAAGTTATATGTATATCATACAAGACGTGTTACGCTTATTCTTTTTAGCGATACAATTAAATATTAAATAATTATAGACTACATTCTCTCCGTTTAACAAAAAAATGAACTTAGCATACAGTCTGTGTACAAAAAACCAGGATTTACAATAGCGTACTAACCTCAATGTATAATAGGAATATAATAATTTTTATCACATATAAAAAGCAGTTGCATATGTACATATTTGAGTAAGATTAGGTACCATTATTATTATTATTATTATTATTATTATTATTATTAATATTATTATTATTAATTATTATTAATTATTATTATTATTATTATTTTTAACCGATAGTAGCTATTATATAATTTGGTACACTGGTTTAACGTGGATATTTGATAAATACGAACAATAATCAATGTCACTATTTCCTGGTGTCTTGACATAGTCGTTGGTTTTTTCTCATCGCACGAATTCCTATGTATACACACGGTTCGCTTATATTTCTCATTACACGTGACTTTATTTTCTCTTTTCTTCCACTTTAGTTATTATTTATATAATATTTATATAACACATGTTATTTGATAAGTCAGAGCTATAGTCAGTTCATGAGTTAAAGAATCGCAGTCGTCAATATTCTCCTTATGTTTCTTCGTTTATAATGCGTATACTCAATGAAACGCCAAACAGTATACAAGCAGTACACATAACATCCTTTCTTTCTTATCGACTTAAAACAAAGAATTTGCTTTACAATGCTGCGAAAAGACCACAGCTCTTTCTCAACCATGGATCGTATCTTAGAACGATACAAATTAGTATTTTTTGCTTTTTTTTTATATATATATATATTGGTTTCATACCCTTGTGTCGCTACCGTTACGCTTTCTTCAATTCCTTTTTTTTCTGACTTTTTTTTCTTGTTTTGTAAAAATTTGGACTTCGAACAAGGCTTCTTTATCGCGGTACCGCGACTCCCTTAGACTAAAACACTGGCTGACCCTTCCATTTTACCTCACTATTCTATACCCATCGTTACAACTTAAATTAGAAATATTCTGTCATTGTTGTCATTTTTATTCGTATAATCATTAAACGGTCAGCTGTACCGCGTACTTAAGTCTCGCTTGTAATTTCATTAAAATTTGTTTTTATAATTTCTCATAAATAGTCAAAAAAGGAAAAACGTAACAAACGAAATATAAATAATTAAATTCGAAGCAACAACCTTTAAACATTTACTTAAGAATAGAAACGGAGCCGCACGATATCGAAGGCACAACTCTATCAAATTGGACGAACTGAAAGAAAGCACAATGGGAGGCATCATTGGTGTATGTCTAGATTCTTAAACAGCGCAAATGGCTGCATTAGAGAAGTGACTTTTCTTTTTTTCTTTTTTTTTTTTGCCTTTTTTTGATCTCGAGATTAAGTACAAGGAAATTTTTGTTTAATTTTTCTTGAAAGACTAAAATAGTGAAATATCGATAGATGCATAGTTTTTTTCCTGATCTGTAACTCTGCTCTTTCCAATTAAGTCGAAAGCTACTGTAACCTCTTTTTTAACCTTATCTTTCGGTCGTTAGAAAGTTTCATTTTTTAACCTTTATTAGTAACAAATTTACATAGACATACGGAAAGTTATGTTCTTTTTTTATATCTTTGTTTTCTATTCGGCAGAGACGGGATTCCATAACACTATTCGCTATACATTTATACAATCTTATCGTATTCCTACACTCGAATTCATACGCATTGATCGAGGCAAGCAAACTTCATAACTAAATCGTTTCTTTTCTCTTCTTTTCGACAAGTTCTCTTCGAAAGATCTTTTCCTACCAAAACGTCTTTTTTCTAAATTCGAAAGCCCAAATTATCATACAGATGCAAAAAATGAAGAATGCATGAACGTTCGGAGTAAGAAAAAACCACGATGAGAATCGGTTGCCTCAACCAATACGTATAAATTCTGTTCTTATTTAATAATCGCCTGCTTTTTCTAACATCGTTCTTTTTTTCAATGGTGCAAATGGCTATACCACATCGTATCATTCATAAAAGTAACTGCCCACAGTAAAACTGACAGACTGCAAATGCAAGTTCGTAAATATCATCAGTTGCAAAAAAGAACAAATTTGCGAATTATATCTGTACAGGCGCCCCTATTATTCGGCACCAAGCTGCTAACGCAGTAATGTTTGAATATCTTGAAACGGTTTCACCGAGGCAGCAACTTGGCAGAACATCAATATGTAGCGTTCATTATGGATCCTGACTGGTATTTTGTGACGACTCACAGTTTTGTGGACTAGGATGAGCTGGCGTAAGTATAACCGACGAATAGGACCAATGACCAGGTTGTTGTTCCTCTTGCATTTGCTGTATTGCGGTAGCATCAAGATAACTGAAAAAGAAAAAATGATCAGTTGTTTAAATTAGAACTATATCCTATTGTAATAGAGGAAACTAAATAAAATTTCTTTACAAACTCTTACCCTATACATCCCCATACTAAACTACGCCTTGATCGCAATATTTCTCTATTCTGTGGTTGATACTTCTCCGTCTCCTCCGAGCAATCTTCGCTTGTATCTTTCACTTCCAGTTCTTCGTCCGGACAAAGTTCATATGCTCGTTCCAATGTTTTCCTTGCACTATTACTACGCTCCAAAACATAACCGTTTGCAGAATCATTGGATTGAGCTGGTGGAGACCAATTGCTGTATGCATGTGTGTAAGGTGCTGCAGAAGCATATCGTCTCTGAAAATACAATTAATATTATTTAATACATGAATATTTTATATGATTTCACCATTAATTATTGTTAATATCTAGTACTTTATCCAATTCTTCGTGAAGCCAGTCAGTAGCATGTATCCACTTTCTCTTTAACTCAGAACTATGATGCAAAATTTGATGTGCAGGTCTACATTTACTAAAGAGCTGCACCATACATTTAATGCACTGATAGCCTCTTTTTTGATAATGATGTTTACTCCTTTGTATTATCTCAAATAAACCTTCTCTTTCATCTGGTATACCTGATAATTAAATTTTATAATTTTGAGCAAATTTTAATATCTTTCAAACTAGCAATCTATTAGGAACCCGTTTATACCTTTAAGTGCATTGTGAACACGATGTGTTTGCCATGAATCTTCCATAAGAAGTACGGCAAGTAATAAGTCCGTGTGATGTTTTATTTCATGTGCAAAAGAAAATCCAATTTGCCACAATAATTCACTAAGAACAATTAGTGATACGTGTGGATTTTCCCAACAACAATATTGTAGTAACTTCATTGTATCTTCAGTAACATTAACGTCTGCGTCTTCGATCAACTTTTTCATATAACTGTAACACAGTAATTACAATTTGAACTAAAGCTTTTTATTTATATTTTGTGTTATATATTCATAAATCAAACCCTACCTGTTTTTAACGAACAGGATATCCGCTGCTTGTGGCTGAATAGGCATCAGATATTCGTTCTGACATGCTGGATCGCCATATGGATTTGGTAATGGTGCTACTCCTGACTGTGCATGACTCGAATGTGCTTTTGATGATACGTCGCAACAGCGTATCAACATACTAACTACTTGATATAATTTAGTTAGTTCGGGATATTGATACTTTATCGTAGGGCCAGGTCCTTCATCGATTGCAACCAACATAAACGTAACCGGAACGTTTAACTGCGACAAAGAATAATTATAAGTATTACAGTGCGAAGGATCAAGTATTATCAAATGAAACAAAAAGAAAATAAAATGTGAATTACCTTAAGCAATTGAGCCTTCTCCGCAAGACCAAGCAATGCATATGTGTGAAATAGAGAGAAATAATGTGGTAGATGACGACCGTGATCTGAGATTTCACGATGAAGTAAAGAAAGAACTGCGTGCAATAAATGATCACTAAGTGTTGCTGTTGGATCCAAAAGTATAGCTGAAAATATGCAAAAGATTTATCAACAAGTATTTCAAATCGTAATCTACTAGCTGATTTCTATTGCATGATTAACAGGAAACAGAACTTTTAAATTTTTTAATTAAAAAGCTATAAATTTGCAATGTAAGCAAGGAACTTACTTGGTGCGTTTAAACTAGGTGGCACGCATGGACCATCCTGAAGGGAAACGTGTGCAAGAAATACCAAAATTTTGAGAAATGCTGTTCGAACTTCTGTACTGGGACAGCTCAAAAGGTACTCGCAAAATCTAAAGACAATGAATTAATATTCTGTTAAATATTAACGTTTCCTACATTCATGCTTATATACTCAAGAAAATGTGGTACCTATGGGGGTGATTAAATAGGACATTATGAGCAAACCAGGATCGCACCGATTTGCTGCTACGTAAATGGTGACACACAATATCGTACCAGTCTGTCGCATTACCGCGTAAAGTTTTCTTAGTATGAAAACCTGTGTAGAACAAAAATCTCGATGCTAATTGTACGCATAGCATTGCAAGTTCTTCCTGTTCCGGACTCTATAACAGCAATTTTTAAAGATTAAAAAAAATACTTAAAATAACGGTAAACAAATTTTTTGTTTGTTAAATACGAGTACTTACGAGTTTTTCGTTCATATTTTGTCTACTGATGTTATGGGGATTACAAGATACAAGTTTTTTAATAAACTGAAAGTACTCTGCGCTAAATTGGTTTCGATTATGCATAAACTTAATATTCTGCTTTCTGACACTATATTCTATAGCTGGAGGCATTTTCATAACTCCTAGTTTCGTATCTACAAATCATAATATACTCATAGTTATCATATACAACATTTCAACAAGTATAAGGGCCCGACTAGTACTTACACAATGACAATTCGTTAACACTTTTCATTAGAGAATTTTCCTCTACATCTAATCTGGTGTAAAATAACATATAGGCATTCCACCACCGTTTTTGTTTCCGGTAACTCATTCTTTTAAGCATATGATCAAATACTTCTCCCAAATAATCACCGCCAAAACACTGAGATTTCATTTCTTCTTCTTCCTCCATTTTACATTCCGTAACATCGCCATCATCGAACTTATACCATTTAGCAGTGCCATCATTTTGCCTTATAAATAAATAATAAAATAGGAATACTAAACATCATTAAAAACGACACAAGCACTTAAAGCTGCACATATGCACGAATGTTTGTATGTACCTGTGTAAAATATACGAATAATAATGACCACCGCTAGCCTGACCACTATGTACTACAATACCAGTTAGTTGGTATTTAGTACAAGTTCCTTTCACTGCCTCCTCGTAGTCACAGTCTATAACTTCTCCCTCCAATTTAGCGAGTCCAGAAACAGTATAGGGTTCCATATCCAAATCTCTTGGAAATTCAAAATAGTCATTAAATTTTATCGGGCAAACTCTTTCATAATCATACTCAAATCTTTTCAATTGTATCGCTAAAACAGGTGGCAACTTCTTTACACATAATCGTTTTACTGTTACAACCTAGAAAAATAGTTTCTTTATTTGCATAAGTAACAAAAATCATTAATTTTATAGATACTTTCCGAATGTTCAAAGATTATACCTTTTTATTGCATTTATCGCAATGATAAGCGTCTGCACCTTCTAGTAATTCTCCTTTTACGTATTGTTCAAGAGAATCTAATAAATTACTGTGATTTCTGATATCCACGCTTATCAAACTGAACGGCTCCTCCTTAGAATATCTGAAGATAATGTAATGCGATATTACAAATTACCGAAAAAAGCAGAATGTAAGAATTAAAAAGGTACCTATGAGGGCAACCTTTGCAGATTTTCTGATCACTGTATGAACCACCGAGAATCTTGCTCATTATCTCTTCATGTCCTAAGGCTTTCAATGCCTCGTCTAAACTTTCCACCAAGCTCATAAAAAATTCAACTGCATCCTGCTGTTCTCTAAGATTTACAGGTTCACCTTGAAGTCTAGAAATAATATTAGTAAAAATACATAGTAATAGAACAATAACACAATAATAAATATTTTCGTAACTGTATTCCGATAACTACATACATAAAGATAGTCAAAACACGAATACTTACTTAAAATGTTTCCAAAGTCCTCTAGGTATATAATATTGCAATTTACTATATGCTAAGTGACCAAAAATTGCTTGAACTTGTTTTAAAATACCAATATTATATTCTTTTCGGGATTCATCGGCGCCGCATTTTTCTTCATTTGTATCATTGTCATTCGCCTCTATCGTTTGTTCTCCTTCGATCCTTTCTTCTCCCGAGAAATCTTCGTTCAAATCTGTAGCAGCACCTTCTGCAGCTAGAAGTCCAACTCTTATACTTTCGACCATATACAACTGTTGTAATACTGAGTTCATGTAACAAGTTGCACCCGCGTTTTTTAAGCCTACAAAGCCTTTCAACGGCCTAAGCCCGACTGGTGGTAAATAATCCCATTCTACTAACGGTTCGTCTCTCTCGGAGTAGAACATGTCAGTGAGCATTGTGACTAGAAGTTTTATGTTAGGTACACAGCCTACACAAAGACCTACAAGTAAATCAAATGCCGCACTAGTCGATTGAGGGGTCGTGCATACTGGACTCGCTTGCGAAGCAGTTAGCTCTCCAGTACTGCGAAGTTGCAGCATAAGACGTGATGCAGGAAATACAAAATCTTCGACCAATTCTTTAATCAAATTTGCGCCGTGTATCTCGTCAGATCCAAGTTCATATTTTTTACTTGGAGGTAGAAAAGCCAGTAGTTCTTTAGTAAGGCCAAGATGACCTTCAAGAACAGCTTCATCAACTTGACTTTCTCCAGTTTCTTTAACATTATCTCGCACTTTCTTCAGCCACGCTATTTCGATGTTCAATAATGTTTCAGCTGTCAAAAGAGGACATCCCGACACGTGTGCAAAATTTAACAGTCTACATAAAAGCTGAAAATACTCATGACTCTGTTTCGCATGTTCCATAACGGTAGTATTTAAAACGGTGAAAAGTAGCGTGATCGCAAATAGAAGTGGTTGATGGCCGCTACTATACCATGTTGATATAAGAAAAAATTGTTCTGCTGCAGCCATTCTAACCACTCTTGATGTACTCAAGAGCACAAGATCTATCAAAAACGTATGCCACATTTTATCCCTTGATAATGCTTCTAATGCAGTTGGATTCAGTACCAAGGCGATTGTCAGAACTTCCAATGCTTCTTTACATACTAACACGTCATTATTGTCAGGATTATTTGACGTTTCCTTCTCGTTTGTTTCGTGAAGTGTATGAAGCATCTCAGTAGATGCATTTATATTATTCAAATTACCTGTAGATGCTGCCCATGCTAGCCTAATTATGGCACGAATAGTAGCTACATCTGGTAGCTCCCAAGAAAGAGCCTGCATAAAAAGTTGTCGACATTTGTCCGGTTCTGTTCCTCCACACAACATCCGACGCGCTAAATGCTGTGCCAATTTCACTGCTACACTTCTCAACATATATTCAGTGTACTGATTAGGTACACTTTGTAACGCTTGTTTTAAAACCGCTACTGGACCCCGATTATTGTGAACATGATTATCATGATTTTCTGAAATTCCAGCTTGTTGGACTTCATCCATTACACAAGCCATCACATTACCCACTATCGTCAACAAGAGTTTACATAATTTTAACACTGTTAGGTACGCTGCACGTTTAGTGATCTCGTCTGCATTTGGTAAAAATTTATTTTTAGTTAACATCTCAAGAATAACACCAGCCTCACCACTTTTTATGAAACTGCACTGAAACTCAAATGCTCTTTCTGACATTGGATCTAAAGCTGGCATTAATAAACTATATAAGACCTACAATACAAATAACTTGTTATAAACTGTTCTCGAAATACATATCTGACAAAGAATAAGTAAACATTACTAAAACCTGACCTCTAAATTGTATAAAACTTGGCTAGAACTTGCAGTAAAAAATAAAGAATCTACTGTAGTATTTTGTTCATTACACAGAACATTATCTAAATTGTCATCGTCTTTACAGTGACCAAATAACGACTGTAACCGTGATACAGTAAGAGTATCTGGTGGCACCAACTGTAATAAATTTCTTGCACCATCGCATAATTGCGCGTGTTGTAAGGTACATCCAAGATCTGCCAATTGAAAAAAGAATGTAGCATACTGCGACCTTTGCGATATAACCTACAATAAAAGTATATAATTAATATTAGGTTTGTAATGAATTAAATAAGTTTTTGCTTCATATATGAATTCAAATTTACGTACTACGCCTGGTAAGCTATTTTCTGCTTCCACATTTGGCCCGTCATACGGATGATGTGGAGAACTAGTAGAACTATCTGAACTACTATCCGGTGAGCTTGGCAAATTACTATTTACTTGACTTAGTTTTGCAGATAATAGCTGCATGAAAAGTACTTAATTCGTTAGTTATTTAAACAGTTTATCTTAAAAAAAAAATAAACTAATAATAAACTAATAATACCATTTTGTCTCTCAGTGGGCTTTGAGAAAGAAGTTTCCTATCATCTGCTGGTTCTAAGGGTTCCCCATTAAGAAATAGGTCAAGTTTTACATTTGATCCATTTGCCTTAATTCTGTGAAGTATTTGTCGTCTTAATAATCCCAAAGTATCATTACTATGTGTAAATATCTCTATATCATCTACATTACGACCAAGATTCGCAAAACGTATGAAAAGAGATAAGTGCTTCCCACGAGCTGCTCTGTAATCAAATGAAGTAAAACTTATTTGTAATATTAAAATGTACATATCTTTTACAAACGGATACAAATATTTATACCTGTGTAATGGCAATATTTTCCGTTCTCCTGGAAATGCACTATCACACTCATTTATATATTCCTGTAACACCTTCATAACGCGACACATCTTCATTGCTTCTACTTTAATTTTATTTGACATCTGTTCTTCACGTTCTTCTTTTCCTTCAAGATATACTTTACTTAAAACAGATACAGTATCATAATGTGCTTTCAATCTGTCCATGCATTCTCCTATGTAAGTTACATGAAACGCCAAAACCGATGACTGAAGCTGTGGTCCTAAATTAGTATTTACTTCTTTTAATAGTTCTATAGCTCGATTTGCGATTTCTTCAGGACTATTGGTTACAACCTGGATAAAAAGATATATAAAAACATATAATAATACAAAATATTATTACCACAAAAGTATACATCAACTTTCACTTACTCGCCATAAATAATCTGTACCAATTAAGTCAACATCATCCATAAGAAATGTTCTTTTTTTCAATTTCAATTTTCCTTCCTTGGAATTAACAGCTTTGAAAAATCTTTCATAACACTTGATACCACTTTCTGTAAGTAGTGTTGGATCTAACTGTAGTATGTTATTTTGAAAAAAATCTTTATTTATTGCTGGATCAAGATCTGGTTCGTCTCCCATTAATTTTGAAAACCATTTAAAACACGCTTCACGATCAGATACAAATACGCCTTGTTCAGCTAAACACTGCCAAATTTGTTCAGCTTGTTCTGCGCATAACCATAGTTGACCATCCTATACAAAGGTAATTATGAGTTCAATTATGAGTGTAAATTACATTATTCAAAAATAAGTAAATATAAAAATTACCTTTAACAGAAAACGTAAGAAATTTAATCTTTCCTGCACTTGCATAATATGATTGTAGCGACCATCGTGCATATAAGTATTTGCGTCAATGTCTGGATTTTCTTTAACCAACTGTCGCATTTTATCCATATAGTTTGTTAAACTGTTTGTCACAAGAATTACTGCAGCATGTTCTTGTTGAAGTCGTTCTATAACATCTTGCCTACACAATAAACACAAAAAGACAAAGCAAATAATGTTAATCTAATTGAATTACATTTTTTTTATATCCCTATTTAAATGATTATACCTATAATGATGATTCCGTATTTTATTATGACATGGTATATTAGGACTTGGTTCATAAAGGCAGCATATTTCTCGAATTTGTTTTAAAGCAGGGAGAGCCCACTTATCTCCATTCTTTAATTCTTCCACACATTTGTCTAACCAGATTGTTTTTTGAGCATCCCTTTCTTGTGAACACGAATAATCAAGAATTTTTACATGAGCATTTAGAGCTTGATCCATAATTTCTGTAGGTACCTCATCAGAATGAGCTAAGTTCCAAAAAAGAGTTAGCACCTAATATTAACAAAAAATATAATTCAGTTTAAGTAGAAAAATTCAGTTTGAATGTATATTGTAAAATAATGGTACCTTATGTGCCATTACTCCATCCTTATCATCTTCTGCTAATCTCCGAATTAATTCTAATAATTTTTCCCTTTGTTTCTTATTAGCTGTCTTCCAACTCATCTGGAATAAAGCAAATTTTAATTAAGTTACAACAATCATTGAAATAAAAGATTATAATCACACAATAATAAACACCTGGAAACATTCAAATAAATGGTCAAGTTGTTCAGGACTAAAATCCCAAGCAAGTTTGGCTAACAGATCATGAACATTTTTCACAATTGCTTCATGTTTCCCAGCTTGCGCCGCCCAAACAGCGTCTAAGTCTTCTAAAGTTAATGCTCGTTCTTTTATAATAAAGCGTAAAATCTTTTCCAATTTTTCAACATACTGAGGCTGATGTAACAAATCTCTTAAAACGATTTCTAATACTCCATTTTCCTTTATCCATTTCTATATAAACAAAATAATTTTGCTTATTGATATTTTTCAATAAATTACACGTCAAAATTAAAATAAACTTTAATGAAGTTATCAAAAATGAACTTACAGCCATACATTCTGCAGTGAGCCATTCTTCTTCTTCAACAATAGCATTGCGATGTTGGTAAAAACTAACAGTGGCTATTACTTTATTTACTTCATTTAAAGCATTCATTTTCCCATTAAATGAAGAAATTTGCAAGAGTCTCAATATCATCTTCAGTCTCAGAATTCCCAAATTTTTAATCATTTCCTCTTGATGTGGTACTCGTGATACTAAACATTTGGCTGCTTTGATTATGGCTGATATTGCATCATTTTTTGATTCGTTTTTTGTCTCCTTCTTTAGTTCTTCATCAGTCAAATTATTCAAAATTACAGGCACCATTTCCTGTATGAATAAAAGTATACAATAAAAATAGATTCAAACAAATTCGTACTGCTTAATAGTTTTTTTTATAAAAATACTTACCACAATAGGCATAAGATATTTAACTATTGTGTGAACAGTAAGTAATTCATAACATAAACCAAAAGGTCTAATTAAAGCATAAATAACTGGTACTGTTAGATTTCGACCACTCTGAAATCTAGAGAGCAAAATTTCAAATCCATTAAGACTTCCAAACCTGTAAAAAAAGATATTGAAAACACCAAGTATAAAATACAAAATTGTGAAATAAAGGTTATTAATATAATTTATCAACCTATTTATGAGATCTACTAGCCAACCACGAGGACTTCTTGAATCAGGAGGTGGCCGTGCATAAAGTTGTTCATCAGGAATATCACTGCCTGGAGGAACAGTTTCTGAAGCTCTTGCAGCATTAAATGTATGAAATCTGAAAAAGAAATTTTAAAATCAGTTTAATATAATAAACAATCCATATGAAAGAAATGAATTACAAGAAAGGCATAACTCACTTATTACTAGGATTAAAAACCATTGCCAGCAAATCAAGAAGAGGAAACCAGTCCTCATCCAGTTTCAGAATACATAGATCCACCAATCGCTCACAATTTGCATTAATACAGTTTTGTATGTTCAACTTCCAACTACTTACTGCATCATCAGTCAATATTTTGGTAAAAGAGATTGTGAGTCCTTCTCGAAAAAAGCGCTGACACGCTTCACTTTGTACATCAATTCCTAAGTAAAAAATTTGCATTTGTTACATAATGAAACACAAATTTATATTTAAAATTAATGTTATTCAATTCAAAGAATTTCAAAATTGCTTATTGTATATAACCTTTTTTACAAAGTTCGATACTGGCTTGCAATAAACATTCTAACTCTTGTTCTGGCAGAACTGGTACAACCCATCGTGGACTAGATATTTTTTCATGAAGCACATTAAGTTTTTCAACAGGAAAATCAGGCTCTCCATGAAGCTGATTGCTATCTTCTACTGAAGTTAAGGTATCATTGGTGCATTCCGTTTGTACCACATTCTCTGTGAGTTGAAGTCCTGACATTGTATCAGCTAACTGTTGTGGACCCGGTGGACTATGCATCTATTGCATATTAACTCAATATGTATAATATTGTTCAATAATATAAACTAATATAAACTTTCATAAACACTTTAAATTATGTTTTTAATATATAAAAAGTTATAACAAACACTATAAACAATTACCTTAAATATAGTTTGTGTAAATGTTTTAAATATCATTAATTAATATAAAAATAATTATTTTAATATACCTGTGTACTTTGCTGGCTGTCAGGAGGATCTATGCCTACTCCTTGGCCTCTTGTGGCAATCGTCATTTTGTGTGCTCTTTGCTATATTCCAATTGTCTCAATACCTCTTGATCCAATAATCGCACCACCAATAACAACCACCCAACTCATTCACTGACATTAAATATAATTATACCCTAAAGGCCTTGTTTGAATAAACTATACCTACATTATCTGAAACAAAATGATAAAATTTCTATAACAAAGTTTCACTATTATAATTCATTATAACAGTACTAAAATTATTAGAATCTTATAATGAGTTGAACACAATTCTGATTTAGGTATCAAAATGTTATAGCAATACTACAACTATAGATATAAACATATCACTAAATCTTTCAAAACATGTACTTCTATTCGTAAAGCACTTTTAGATCTATCAAATATTCATTCAGTAGTTATCATACATTGTTTCTTATAACTTAATGTTATAAAATACTTTGTTATGTAAAAGATAAGAACAATAGAAAAATATAACAGAAAAACGCTTTAAAAATGAATGGATTAGAAAATTAGAGCAAGTGAAATATCTGTAAGACAAGAACTATGTATTTCTAGCTGGACCCGAGGGATACCGGTAGCGTTAATATTTCGTGGTTAAACAGCACAAAACGAATTTAATGAAGGTTGCAGAAAAAACATAGATAACAAAGAACGTTCCGCACATTCTGTAAATCGCATGACAGCATGATCTTGCTAAGGTTTCAGCCAATGAATTCCAATTATTCGTCTTGACCAACAAGAACGATTCTTTCATAAACGTTAATAGTCACTCAATCGCATGAAACCAGTAACAAAGCTAATAATCACGTCCAAGGGTCTGTATTCCTTTGGAATTTCGCAATTCACGAAAGGTACGATGTCATGTCGCAAATTATTTCTCTATCTCCTTCTCTCTCCTCTCAATGTCTTTCTCTCGCCACCTCTTTTTATTTCTCGGGTGTATCGTCAAACGTACCGAACTGTCAACCGTCAAAAATTAGAATCAGGAAGCAACCAACCCGGTCTGCTTTCTGTTTATAGGAGAACATTGTCGACCAAAGATTATCGCAAAAGATCGTCACTAAATTAGCTTCAAATTACGCGAAATACGTATACAGCGTGCTTACAAAGGACTAACGTCGAGCGGCGACGAAAAGAAATCTCAGTTTTTCATATACGTGCACTTCTTCCACGAGCGTCAGATTTCTTTCGATAATTAGAAATAAGTGAAAAGCTCCCACGCAACCGGTACCTATACAATTTCAACAATCCTCGGTGTCCAGGGAGCAACTATTTTCGCCCCGTTCACTCAACCGGGCCACCTCCGGACAAAATGGCGACCATCCTAGTATTGCCGTATTAAAGAAAACCTTTTAAATTTTCTTTACAAGAAAATGCTGATTAATTAACAACATATAGTGACACACAAAAGGTTCCGATTATCACCAATTATTGCGTCAAACTTTTATCAAGAAACGCACCTTTACATAGTAAATGGTGGTAGAAATTTGTTGCAGTTTTTGACGTGACGTTGTAGAACTCACTGGCAAATCTGTAAACACGACTATCTCACGGCGCTACTGTCGTCCCCAACTTAAAACGATCACCGTACCATTGACACTATCTTCACGGTGCTTCTTATATATTTCTTCGATCATTTAATCTCGATCATCGCTTCTTCCAACCCCTTTTATTTGTTCTTTTTTATTAAAATATCTTCCCACAAGAATTATTTATTTTAAAAATTTATTAATTTGCTTTTAGTGTTCTATTTTCTGTTATCTGTAAAATTTCAACGATACATCGTTCATATGTACGTTAATTTTTCAACCCCTTTTGCCGTTACGTTTACCGTCCTTATTATAGCCTCTATTCAATATCAGAAACAAGTTTTTTTTTAATGTAACATTAAGTCAAATAATTTAAATCAAACGATAAATTTAGATAAGTTTTCGTCAATTTCAATAGGAAAAGTATAATTTCATCAGTACAATTTTATGCTGATGTTTTTTTCTTTTTTAGTAATTTATTTTCATAAATTTTACGTAAGTATACACAACATTGGCAATTGTGGTTTTCTCCTGATGTAATTCATTTTATGATATACCCATCACTTGTAATTAATTCATAATTTACACATATTAAATGTACATGTAGAAATAATGATACACAATTTTTATACTTGAAATTTTATGAAAATTCGATTTACACCTTGCACTATCGATTTCTTCAACTGCATCTAATTCCTTTTATCATTATATTAAAAAAAGTAGAAACAATCTTTTACTTTTGATTTGTACAGTCTACATTGTACAAGTTCAACTATTCAAGTAAACTTAAAAATCTCAATGAAGTAAGTAAATATTAAATTAAAACAAGTAAAACACAACAACAATCATCCTTGTTATAGAAACAGGTATTGCTGATAAATTTCATACAGCAATCTGAAAAATAAGCAAGGGTCACTTTAAAGATTATTAAAGAACAGTACTTTAAAAAATCAACTAATTCAAAAAGTTAAATGTTTTTCTAGGTATGGAATATAGTTCATAATTTTTTGGCAGTTTTCTTTCATTTATTTGTTAAACTGTGCCAGGTAATCATACTTCAATCTGACCAGTCTTATAATCTTTGATAGCAAGGAAAATATAAAATCTAAATCTTAAACATAATGCAAGGCACAAAAACAAAAATATGTATAAGAACGAAAGATTATCAAAAGATCCCAGTGCAATACTCATAAGATGACTGCAATAACTACGAAATCACGAAATATATCTATTTCTAACCCTCACTAAATTTTCACGAAGAGACATAAAAGAAAAGCGCAATGATTTCTAAACATAAAGATTAAAGTGATAGCACCTGTCTCCAGGAACAAATTTTATGTGCATTCAATTTTGTAGTTACACTATTCCCATCTCACGTTTTCCATCTATCACATTATACGCTTTATACAGGATAAATCGCACAAAGTGTTATAAGTCAATGTTTAAAGATATTAAATTGCGAGATAACACGATTTATCCTGTACACTTTCTTATTTACTGAACATAATATCAGGAAGGGTATTTAAGTTTCTTATAGTGCAACATCCTTATATTGAACTATATGATAAGGAAGTTTGCTTATTATTGGACTATTGTAATATTCTTCAGTGCTATTTAGAAATATCATTTAGAATGGAGAATCCGTTAAAAAAAGAAGAAATGATTTTCTTTTCAACTATGAAAGAAAAGATATAGCGATGGACCATTTTAATTTCTTTATCATCGCCCAAAAAAGAAATTTATATTTCAAATTTTAACAATCTTAATAATGTGGAAACCTGTTTAATCCACATTCAAAATTTAGTTTGTTCCCACTATTTCTTCAGAGAATGAAAATTTTATTTACAGCCAAACGTAACTTCTGTACGTATGATATTGTATATGAGAGACCGAGATCATTTTCTGTTTTCAGAAGAAGTATTTGAACTTTTATCAACTCGTACATATCAGTGATTCGAAATGTTCATCATAAAGCAAGTTCCTCGAGTTCTTTCATTAAATCAGCTTCTTTCTTGATCTTATCTAATTGATTGATTTCTAATTGCTTTCCAGCTACTTGCAATTCCTTTAATTTTGAAATCTGTTCTAATTTCTACAAAAAATGAAGAATATAAAAATTAAAATTACTTTTTTTTTTTTGTTACTATAATATTAGTAATAAAAATTCTTACGCTTTTAATTTTTTTAATTTTCTTACTCCTTTCTAAATCATCGCATTCAGGAACATTTGTAGTTAAATTTTGAGTATCTGTACTTGTAGTAACTTGCCCGTTTGTACTTGGATTATTTGATTGAGATGATGCAGATATCTCTGATTCTTTTGCACCTTTTTTCGTTTTCTTCTTTGCTTTTGTTGCAGCTACAACAAAATAACTCGTTAACTATATATAACCAATAAGATATATAATGAAATTTATCCTTACATTTTGGAGCTTTTTTCTTATCTTTAAACATTTCATCATCACGTAATTTAAAAGTAATAGTTTCCCCCCTTGCAGAAGGTGGTCGATATGCTTGTTTTGATGCTATAAATAAAAAAAAAAATTGAAAGTTAATAAATAATACATACATTAATTAATATCATGACTTTATTGTTGTATTAAAATTAAAAACTTTGTACCTTGTGGTTGGCTAGGAGCAATACCTTCTACAGCTTTATAACTAATTGGTTTCTCTGGAAAGGTGTCTGATGGAAAGGTTTGCCATAAGACTTCCCAAAGTTCTTCTTGTTCATTCCATGGTCGTTCATATAATAAAGTCCCAGTGTAATGCCAAATCTTAAATCTATATAAGAAATGTTAAGACTTAGAATGACAGAATTATTAATAATTAGTTAATATAAAATATTTACTTACCCATTGCCCATTCGAAGCCTAGGTGCTGTAGTTGCAGTCAAAAAATGTTCTCCATCTGGCGACCATTGAAGAAGTGTTGTATCAGGAGCTTCAGCTTTAGCAATTAATTTTTTATTACCAACATCCCATAATTCGATACCACCTCTGAGGTTACCAAATCCAGTTAAAATTAGAAGTGCAAAGTGATTAAGGAAATACAGTTGCTAATAAGTAAAAAGTATTTTAACTAAATGAGTAAACTTTAGTTAAAAGTAAGCTTAGGTATAACAAACAATATTTCAAAGTAATTAAAGGATATTATTCCCTTGAGGATTGTAATAAATACTATTCCGATGTAGGGAACCAAATTCAAATATTGGTTCACATTTAAGGTTAAATAATGTAGCGTTAGCTGGCATAAAACCATATACAACACAAAATTCATTATTTTTGGGGGACCACTGCACAGCATGTATAGGACCCTTCTTACCTAAAAAAAATATGTTTTGTAAATCAAACAGTATTACTTTGCAAATAATAATAATGAATGAAGTGCAACTCACTAAGTGTAACCATAGCAGTCTCTCCTTTTATACTAAGATAGTGCAAAGTTTGTTTTCCATAATATGAAGCACCTGTTTTATCAACCTCTGTACTCGTCATCAATAAAACATTTGTTCCGTGATTATTCCAATAAATATTCACTCTATCCGCCTGAAAATGAAAATCTCATATCTTGATCTACTCAAATATGTACAAGTTTTATAATGATATAATACCTGGAAAAAACTTTTATTTGCCAAAGTTTGTGTAGATTCAAACTTTGGATATTGGAATAGCCTACCAAATGAAGGCTGATCAGATTTTCCTATAATGTAATAATACTAGTTACAAAAAGCAATTACCTAATGTATACATAATCTATACCTTAATTATAATAATAATATAACATAGTACATATAATTATACAATTTAAGAATTTGGTATTCAATGTGGAGAGTATTTATTTGTCTCATAGACATGATATTAAACTTCTGACTTTTGAATTTCATTTGTAAATATTTAAGAAATCACAAATATTTTGAACAAAATAAACATTATTTGTTAAATATACCTTTCAATTCCCTAAAACTTTATAACAGTACTTACATATAAAAATGAGCATGCAATAATCAGGAAAATTTCCCATTAATGTTGATCCTGATTATATATTCATATTTGTATATTTTGCAAAATACATGTATTAACATTCTGTTGTACTTCTTTAAAATATTAAAGTGTTCTACAGATTTAATTGTCTTTTAATCTTCATTCCATCTGTGCATTACATGCTTGCCACACATATTTGCTTCATAATGAGAGAAACTGAAATAAAAAAGTATTTCATAAAATATGCCAATTTTTATGTGACTTATGCTTCAACTATATTAGTAATAAACACTTTATATATTTTAATCAACCAAACAGAATTATAGATTATTTTTACACCATATTATTTGTAACATTTAGATTTTTGTGACTTCTCCTAGTTTTCATAAAGCATTAATGTTTATCACATTCAATCTGTTGAATAAGAACTAAAAAAGTTACATACTCTCCACATAAAAGTACCTTGATGTGTATTTGTATAATTATAAGTTAAATGAATGCAACAAAATTTAATTACCCGGCATGTAACAGAGAATGTAATATGAAGTATTACTGGGAGATATACTAAATTTAGCAACTTTGGCTACATTTATTCTGTACATAATTTTGTTAAAATTGACATCCTCATACAGAATGACATCTGTACCAACTAATATTCCACAGACTTTTTCATCGCTTGTCCATTGAGGTTCCCTGGATAGATAAACTATTTTTACCTACTGTTTATATCTATTTTAAAGATGTGGGCAGTTTTTCAATAATAACAAATATTATATGGAATCAATTTAAATATACTATATAAAATGTAAATATCATAAAATCATTAAAATGTGAAATATTTATAAAATTGCATTTTTCAGAATTATTTATATCAAAGGATGTACAAAAAAAAGATAAAACGGGATTATCTTTCAATAGTTGTATGATTTAATATAAATGTTAAATAAAGATAAAACGATTATGTAATACATTACCAATCCGATTGCTTTTTCTGTACAAAGCTCTTTACTAGTTCTCCAGTTTCTGATTTCCATATGTGAAGGTTTGGTGTTCCTTGAGGATTTGATACTGTTGCTGTAATATATAAATCAATACTATACAATACATTTTTCCAGTAAAACAAAGTTTAAATATAATGCAAATAAAACAAACTCTGAAACTTAAAATATTTATCTGATCTGCTACAGATTTTGTAAATAGTAAGATTAATAAAACAAAAATTAAACAAATGAATAAAATTAATATAATACCAATGAATGGTTCCCATGTCATAAAATATGTGCTTCTAGCGGAGAATTCAATTGCTGAAATTTTGGGCCTTTTGATTTCTGTAATAATTTTCCACGTAGAACAGTGTAAAATCTTGGTAGTCATCCCATTCACCCATGCAAAATAATGTCCCCCTGGACTAAAAGTCATTGCTTTACATGTTTTACTATCATCCTTAGGAAACGATTTCACTGGTTCATATGATGGTGGGCCCTGTCCTAAGCTGATCCCAATGGAACCTCTCACTAAAGAAAGTCATTTATATAATTTTTAAGCTTTTTATTATCAAACTTCATCATATTTAAATGACTGCCTGTACAATCAATTTTAATAACAATAAATATATGAGACTTAACTACATGCCTTAAAGTATAGAACTATTAAAATATCTGATTTATAATATATAAAAGGTAAATACAAATTATTTATAAAACTGCAAGAATATGCCGAAAATATATTTAATAATAAATATATTCGATAGTAAACATTATCATAATACAGTGCCATATGACGAAATTTTTTAATCATAAATGTGTTCCAATATTACAATGCCACATGACGCATTTTTATAGTCAATCATGGTGTAATATGAAACTTATAAAACATCTTATGGGTAGATATACATTTATACGCATATTAATATTATTTATGAAAAATACAGGTACAAATTTGATTTTAAATTTAGTATAATATTAATAAAAACAATATGAAATTGCTTACCAGCGACACAAGGAACAGTTAACGCCATTTTACCTCCGTTACCATGTGGTACCCTAATATCGAGTATCGACCACTCTTGCCAGACTGAAGAATTTATCCCTTGAAAAGGATTTCTTGCACATGCGTCGCCAACATCATATGCAAGAAACACGTGCGCTCAGTGCCGTACATAATACAATTGCATATACAATATTTTCTTCAACGTTTATCCAAAAACTAAAAGAAAATATTACTCTTTATTATAATGCGTCAACTATAACACTGTAATGGATATAAATAAAGTTATATATTTATTTTTATATATACAGGAAACAGATAAAATATTATACTATACTCTAACATCATAAAATACCAGTTTTTTATTTGAATTTATACGGAATTGAATACAAATTTCTGTCAAACAATTGCGCTTGCGCAAATTTTGAACTAGTAACTCTAATATCGAATAGTTTTCTCGATTACGAACGATTATTGTTTAGAAAATCGACCTTTTTACTTTTTCAAAATATATTATCACTTTACTTGTTATTTTATCTAATAACTTTGCTATAAGTTGTATAACTTATAATCTAAAATTTAAAAGCTGTCTGCTAGTAACTATATATTAATTGAATATTGTCTAAACCTTTATTATTTACATATATGAACTTTGTACATATGTTTTAGTAAGTGTGAGATAAGGTACGTGCGTGTATTTTTCTAAGTAAGAATAAAAAATATATTTATTATAAGACTGTAGTTTGTAAAGCTTTTAAAAATCAAATACACAGTATCTGAACCGTATTTATAAATTAACTTCAAAACTTGTTATTATTTGCACCAAAAATTATAACTATTTAGTATAAAATTCTAATTTAGTTCGTGGAATTAGATCCAAGGATAGGTAAGGAGAACAAAATATTTAGTAATATACTATTACTGTTAATATATTTTAATTATGTTATTACACAATAAATTTAAAATTGAGAAGAGCTTACTGGACACCCTTTATACAGCTGAAATTATATGTCAGCATCGTCTTGTGTGGGGTATGGCAATTTCATGTTTTAGGTAAGCACTTTAGATTTTACATTATTTCTTAATAATATTAAAATTTTATATTTGTTTTATATATGTTCATAAAAATTATAAGTACGATTAATCTAACGTATACAAAAATGTTTTATGGTTCGTTTTAACTGTGGTAAGGTTATGTTTTTACGAATTCAATTTAATAACAGAAAAGTAACCTTATTTTTTAAAAAGAAATTATTTTATTTATCATCAAAACATTACCATTAATTTATTTTTATAATACTTATTTTATATTATTTATTTTTATTGCTATTATTATTTTTTAAATATTATATTATGTATAAGAAAAAAGGAATTTCTAAACATAACTTCCTTTTATATGCTTATTAGCAATGTGGATGAATATGGCTTTGAACGACCTCAAGACTTTGATTATGAAACCTATGAAGATTTTATGTCAGAGTATCTCAAAGTGCTTGCTAAAAGAGCAAAAAAATGGTCTGAAATCATTGGAGATGGAAAGTCATTACAACGTAATATTACAATAAAAAGATATGTTCGTAAAGGAATACCAGGAGAACACAGAGGATTAGTAAGTATAAAATTTATATTTTAATTTGTATGTAAAATGTAAAAAAAATCTATTTTTGAAGGTATGGCTTTCTGTCAGTGGAGGAGAAGAATTAAAAAATACAGATCTAGATCTTTATCAGAAACTATTACAGCTTCCACATAATAAACAACTTGGAGATGTCATTAAAACTGACCTACCAAGAACTTTCCCTGATAATATATTTTTTAATAACACAGACAATCAACAGCAGCAATTATATAATATTCTATTAACATTTGCTCAGCAGAATAAAACAGTAGGATATTGTCAAGTCAGTACTTGAAGATCATTAAAATAATATATAGGAATCCAGTAATCATGATTTTTTTTTTTTTTTAATCTCATATGACTAAAATATTATTCTATATTTCCAACTTATTTTTTTATGTAAAATTATTCTCTTTCTGGTTGTATTATAATTACTGGAATATCCTGTATATGATATATTTGTAATACATTAATTGTAAAGATGTTTGATGCTTTTTCAGGGCTTGAATTATATAGCAGGTTTGTTATTGCTTGTTACAAAAAGTGAAGAAACAGCATTTTGGTTACTAAAAGTCTTAATAGAAAAAATTTTACCTGATTATTATACACCAACAATGGATGGCCTGCTTACAGATATTGATGTGCTTGCAGAATTAGTGAAGTAAGTTCTTTAAGTTTTTAATGTAAACATATAATTTATATATATATGTGTATAAATTATTGTTATTATTGTTTTAGAATAAAAATGCCAGATATTTATCAACATGTGACGAATATAGGTTTACCTTGGGCAGTTATTACAACAAAATGGTTTGTGTGCTTATTTGCTGAGGTCTTACCAATTGAGGTAAAGTTAATTGTACATATCTTTTCGAGTTAAAATTTATAAAACTGACGTTCTGATGTCTTTTAACATTATTATATGTGGTGTGTACACAGTTGATTCATTCATTAGTTTAACATTTTGAATTAATACCTGTTTGGATTGCCATAAACTATATAGAAGTACTGAATAAAATATTTACAACTTGGCAGACTACGCTGCGTATATGGGATTGTCTTTTTTATGAAGGCAGTAAAATTATATTTCGTGTTGCATTAACTCTGATAAAAAGGAACAAGTGCAACTTACTTGCTTGTCAAGATTTTACAACATTAGCAGAATGCTTTAAAGAAATAACAAAAGACAGTATTGTTTTAAAATGTCATGACTTTATGCAGGTAAATGTTTTTTTGTCTGTTATCTTAGTAGATTAAATGTAAGAGTACTTTAATATATATAATGAAATACTTACTATATTTTTTTTTAGAGTATATTTAAAATACCTGGATCACTGCCTGGTAGCACAATTATTAAACTAAGAACAAAAATATCACGACAACGCGAAGAACAGAAAGAAAACAAATTAGGACGATAGTACTGGTAATGGGATTTTTCCCATTAAAAGATTCTAGTCAATACATTATTTTATTGTGATTCATGGAAAACGAATATGCTATGTAAGATTGTATTATAATGTTCCTGTAAATATAAATGTAGCATTAAAAAGAACAAGAAAAAAAAAGAGAAGATACCAATAATGTTCTATCATTGGATTGATTTATATTAATTTATACATTTTTTTATACATTTGTTATTTATAAAGGTAAATGAATATAAAACAAAGTACTAATTTTACTATATTCATCATAAGATTATAATACATTGGTTATATTAAAACCAATTATGTTAAGTACTTTTATTGATACAGTTTTTAATTATCAGTATTAAATTAAAACAACCACTAATGTATAAATAATTTTATTACAAATTAAATAGAATATTGGATCGTTGTGTTAATAAATATGTACATGAAAATTCACTCATTGGTTTTAAATTTACAAGATTGAGTATGACATGAATTTTATACACAATGCCTACATCTGTATATAGCTATATATTTGCAGATCACTTTTCTAATAAGTCCTTTGCTTCATTAATTTTTGCTGCAATATAAGGAGATCCTCCTCTATCTGGATGATTTACAGCCATAATTTTTTTGAACTGTTGCTTTACTTTTACTTTATTTGCACTTGGTGATACATCTAATATTAAACTAGCTTCACGTCGAGTCATTTTAGACTCAAAACCTCCTTTGTAATATTTACTATTTGCTAGTGTCTAAAATATGATATATTTTATTAAATAAACTCATATATTTATGTAAACTAAATATTTATCCCACCTGTGAATCTATTTTTGGCATATTTTTATAAGCCTCTGCCATTGTTTTAGATAACTGTGGCATTTTTTTAAGTATATAACGTCCAGTAAAACCCACTACAGCAAGGCCCAAGCCTGTCACAACAAGTGTACTAGTCTGCGAACATTAAAATTAAAATATTAAAAATAAGTTCCTCAAGTTTCACTTAATCAATAGAAATACTGTAATCAAGCAAAAAAGTTATTTATTAATGAATTTATAACTAATTTCAATATACTCATTTAAGCAAGTACACCTTAATTATCCTCATAACTTCGTATGCACTGAAAATATTTGGTACTTTAATTCAAAATTTTTATCTCCTTTCTATAAATAATAATATTTATAAATTCATAATTTTTTTTACTGCTGATGAAACCATGATGAAATACACACATATATGTTCAAATTTTTTTTTTATTAAATATATGTTCAAATATTTTTGACCTTACATAAGCAATTATAACTCTTAAAACAATTTTATTAGAATCAAACACCAAAAATATTCAATAATTTATTATTACACTTTTCTACGTGTCAGCTATTAATTATTCTGTAATTACTGCGTTCAATTTACTCTTACCATTTTACTGAGAGTATTAAAATGATGCTGCACCTACTCGCAGATAATTTAACACTAAATAAAATAAATTTTTTCAATCATTGAAAAAGTAGTAAACCAGATAGCCAACTATGTCAATTGCAAAGATGGCAAACAATTGAGTAACGACAGCCAGCGCTCGATTTATTTATTATACATATATTCATGTATGTCAACCCATATTAAGTATATATAATTATTTAAGCAGAAAAATATAATATCACATACAAGATACAAAATACATTATGCTGAAATTTTCAAGTTTTCGTTAAAAGCTTGAAATTGTTCTCCATGCAAGAATTGCAACATTACCACCATTATACATATATAATAATGTCTTTGCTTGATACGTGACTGCGCAAGCATATGATTCTCCGATGACTACATGAAATGGACCTCCAAATCTTTTATCTAAATTATCTTTAATGCTTCGAGCTGCGAGCTCATAATTATCAGTAAATTTTTCCGTAGCGGTAACGCATATTTCCATTGCTTCCTGTTTCATTTCTTCTCGCATATCACTATACTATAAGAATTTTAATTAGGTCATTATATTATCGTAATTTTAAACCTTGTAAAATGTAAGTTAAATTAATCCAAATTCTTACTTTGCATAAAGGATACGTATGAAATATTAATGGTTCTTCAGTTTTCTTCACTTCACCAGTAGGCATTTTTACTTATTGAGGAAATCTAGTCCAATTGGAAAACATTATCAAAAAAGATTTCAGTACTGTATTGAAATGTTTGATATACATCAAACGCTTTCAAACTGAAAATAAAAGATTAAACCGAAATTGTATAGTCATATATTTCATCTGTTTTTTTTTATACAATTGACAAGATTCAACAAGCAAATAAAAGTTAAATTAATAATATAGAGATTAAATCAAGAAAAAGCTTTTATATATAAGAATACAAAACTTTTATAAAAAGTATTTTCATATATATAATTTAAAAAATACATAATTAAAATTAATTATTATAAATATAATGCTTCTTTCCAAATTTAAAAAGACTAATCCACGAATGGAACGAAGTATCCTTTTAGAAATAACCAATAGCTTATTAGAATTCAGGGCACAAAGCTCAGTCACCTCTTAGTCTTCGAAAGGATTGTACCTAGCTTAAATAACCGCTTTATTTTTGGCGCGAAGTTACTTTGTAGTTATGTTGAAAGGAAAGTAATAAAAAGTAATATTTATTAAAGAAATTATACACACATATAAAATAAGGTATAATATTGTGATAATATGGAAATTAATGTAATGAATTTTTGATAACTCTTCATAATATAAAAACATAAGAACAACTTATTTATAGATAAATAGAAATTTAAAAAACTGTATGAAAAAATTCAATTTTTTCTTGAGTAAATAATTGATATTTAATTCTTTTTATACTATAAACAAGTTTTATGTGCTATGCTATTGAATTTTAAAGTACACACTGTATAACCTATGAATGTTATTTAGTTGCTCTTACTAATAAAAATTAATTTTTAACATTTAAATTAATTCATTCAATTTTTTCATACAGTAAAACTCGATACAGTAAATATTTGAGTATTAGATGTTTTGAAAATTAAATTTAATTAAAGTTACATAGACAATTGTAAAAATATTTACACAAAATTTAAGTTTTCTTATAACAGATTTACAATTAATATAATTTTTATCTTTTACATTTTTCAGATTAATTTGTATCATTTATTTTATTATTAGTATAATATGGAAGATCCAGCTACTGCACGCTTGAAAAGTTTAGTAGTGAGTAGTAATGAAGCTTTGGAATTTAAATTAATACGTTCTGTTGAAGATTTAGAAAATGAAGAAACTACATTTAAGCCAGAAATGTCTCATCAAGTATTTGGAGATAGGTTTGTTATAAATAATATGTATTGTTAAAAATTTGACATTATTATATGTGTAATAATTTATTTTATTTATTAGTGAATCTATATTTGGTTACCGGGATCTTAGAGTGAAGCTATATTATTTAGCAGGTTGCTTAGAAACTTATTTGGGTATGACTTACTCAGAAAAAATAAATAAAACACATTATGAGGAAGTTGAAGCTGATGAAGTATTGCCAAAAATCGCTGAGAAACTAGCTCCAGAAATATATAATAATATGGATGCATTTATTGAGTCCTTGAAAAAGGATGACGCATTTAGACCTCATGGTGAATTACTTCATTCAGTTTCTATCAATGGTAATTTTTTGTTATATTATGTATACTTACTGTTATACATTTTATAATCCATATTTTTATATAAAGAGACATTATAAAGAATTTAATTAAGTAACCAAAACTTATAAATAATGTAGATGAAGGTTGCACAAGAAAATTTGAAGTTTATAAGGCAGATATGACATACAAAGGATTTAGAGAATACCATCAACGTCTTCAAACGTTTGTTCTGTGGTACATAGATGCTGCTAATTTCATAGACATTGATGATGATCGATGGCATTACTTTAATATGTAAGTTTAATTATAATTTATATCATATTCTTTATTGAATATATAAGAAAAACGTTGTTTATATAAATAATTCTTCTTTAAATAGGTTTGAAAAATATCAAACAACAGATGGTATTATCCGTTATGCAACTATTGGTTTTGCTACGGTGTATCAGTATTATGCATATCCACATCACACTAGACCTCGTATAGCTCAAGTTTTAATTTTACCACCATTTCAAAATATAGGTCTTGGTACCCATTTGTTGCATGCTATTTATCGCGAGTATATTGGAAGAAATCAAATCAAAGATATAACAGGTAAATAAAGATATCAGGGCAGATAGAGATATTTTAATACTATGTTTTGAAAAGAATAAAACAAAAGTGAGACCTGATTAGATACTTTTATTTCAGTAGATCTAGTACATTTTGGTAAGGCATTGTCATCATTGTTGTAGTTGAGGACCCTTCTCTGAGCTTTCAACGATTAAGAGACTATGTGGATGCAATGAATTGCAGCACATTACCTAGTTTTTCACGGGAATATCTACTTCAAGGTTTTAATAAAGCAATGGCTGCAGAAGCTAAAGAAAAATTTAAGATCAATAAGGTATTTATTATATTTAAATCATAGAGAACATAAATTTTAATATGATTTTCATTTTTAGAAGCAAGCACGAAGAGTATATGAAATTTTAAGATTACGTGCAACAGATTTAACAAACGAGCAAGAATATCGTGAATATAGATTAGATGTAAAAAAAAGACTGAATATTCCTTATAGACGTGAACAGAATGATCAAAGAAAATTAGAATGTGCATTAGAAAATATTGATAAGCGTGGAAATATTACTATACCTACATTGGAACAACGTATACAAACTCTCGAGAAAGATTACAGAACTTTAGAAGAAGAATATAAAAAAGTAATTAAACGTTTAGAAGATGCAGAAGAACTTTGAAACTTAATATTTTTTTGTTTCTTTATTTTCAATAAGCCGTCGATGTATGAATCAGTCAAAACATTTTTTTATTGGCTCAATAAAGTTTCTTTTTATTAACTAATTTATTATGTAACTATATTTAACTCAGTTAAACCAATAATTTACTTTAAGTCGAGATTCTACAATATTGTTACATTATACAAAAATATATAAACATTTTGTAAAAAGAAATACAAATTAATTGTTGTATATGAAATACTTAAAATAATGAAAATATTATATAAATTATGCTTTATTACATTTTACGTTGTATATCATAGATCAAACAACGAAATAGATGTATTACCTTACGAGAATTTGTATGCAATGATCGGTATAACAAAATCATTGGACATAAAGTCCTGTAAGATGTTAAGTCTATTCTACATTTTGTTTATGGTCATAATCTGATTCTATGCTAAATCGATAACGTTGAAAGCGTAATAAAAATGAAAAGGTCTTGTGATACAAAAAAGTATTTATATATTATGTTTCGTTTGTGATTATATTATATAAGTAGTAGTAATATGAGTAATATAGTCTAACATAGGAAATAATATATTAATATTATTTAAATAACATTTAATTAAATTACATTGAATAAAATTGAAAATGTATAAAATTAAGGTAAAATTATTTTTATTACATAATTTAGAAAATTACGTTTATTCGCTTTATATTAATAAAATGCTTCTTGATTAATTTTACTTTACTAATTTATATATGGCGTAGTTCAATTATATTCGAATAACTAGTTCATTTTTCTTTATAATAAATGTACACTGTCCTTCTAAGTTAATATATCTAAAATGTCCAAAATATTCAAAATGCATTTTGAAATTTCCAAAAAAATTGAAATTTAATTACTTTAATGATGTCACTTGAGAAGCAATTAAAAAGGTTGAATTAGGTTGTTTCAAAATAGTATTTTATTTTATTTGTTTAAAACCCTTAGAACTTTCCTAAAAGGTAAAAGAACACATGGGACTTTAATTTAGAAAGACAGTATAACGGTGAATTAAAGCTATCACGTGTTAAACAGGTGGTTTTTGTTTTCGAATTTAAAGTATTGTATTTAGTCAGATTTACATAACAGTAATTTATAGGTCGGAATAATTGGTGGTTCAGGTTTAGGTGATCCTCAAAATCAAATTTTAAATTGTCAAACTGTAACTACACGAGAAGAGGCCAAAAATGATTTTGGATTACCATCTAGTGATCTATATCACGGAAATATTAATGATGTAAATGTAATATTGTTATCCAGGTAATATTTTATTCTATAATAAATTGATAATATTAATTTATGATGGATAGAAATTTTTATTTTTAAATCATTTAATATTATATTTTCTGGATATTTTCGGAATATTTTAGACAAAATTAATAAACTATTTAAAATAAATTAGTAATAAAATGTATATTTTCCTACTTTAAGTATTTAAACATTTTAATATTATTAAATATAGACATGGACCAGGTCATAAAATAAGTCCCACTGCAGTAAATTATCGTGCAAATATTGAAGCCCTACGTTTAGCTGGATGCACTCACATATTTGCATCAACAGCATGTGGCTCTTTACAAGAATGTATTCACAGAGGACAATTAGTTGTTCCAGATAGTTTTTTAGATAGAACCATAAAAAGAAGTACAACTTTTTATGATGGTACTTCATCCAAATATTCAGGTAAATTATATTTAAACATTGTATTAATATAATAAAAATTTCAAATTTATTAATATTATTGTATATAATTTTAGGTGTGTGTCATATGCCAATGGAACCAGCTTTTGATCCAAGTACTTCGGAAATACTATTTGAAGCTGGTAAAGAATTAGGATATGAAATAAGGAAAGGAGGTACAGTTGTAACTATAGAAGGACCTAGATTTTCTTCAAAAGCTGAAAGTAATGCATTACGCCTGTGGGGTGGACATTTAGTAAATATGACTACTTGTCCTGAGGTGATATATTTTTCTTCTCAACTTTGTGTTAATTTACAAATTCATACAAAGTAATCTACATATTTAACATATTTTTAAACAAGGTATACCTAGCAAAAGAAGCAGGGCTTTTATATGCAGCTATAGCAATGGCAACTGATTATGATTGTTGGAGAGACAATAAAGATAATGTTCATGCAGCTGATGTAATGGAAGTATTTAAACAAAATGTTAATAAAATAAGATGTATACTTATAAAAGCAGTTAAAGCTGTTGGTGAAAGAAATTGGGACAAAGACATTGATAGTTTACAGGTAATCTTTATAGTAGTAAATATAAAGTAATAAATTCATATTACAGAAAAGTAATCATAAATATCTTTTCATTTCAGAAATTATGTAAAAGTAGTAATGTTTCTTCTTAGATTTTACAATTGTATGTATTTATAATATAAGAGCACATTACTTAATAGATTATATTAAATATGATAATAAGAATTTAAATTTACACATTTTTATTTAAAAATTTGAGGACACATTGTTCAGATTAATAAATATATCACAATAAATTTATATTGCAACTTTTATTATCGAGTATTATTTATTTCTATAATCAACAAAAGCATTTAGTTAAATAATAATTTGTATTTAATTTGTATACAGATATAACACTGTAATTCTTTGATCACAAATAAGAATTCATTTATTCATATATTTAACATACAGTTATTATTCAACTAATATTGTCATCACTATAACTGAAGTGTTTTTACAACTGGAATTTTAAAGTGATACAATATTATGTTGTAATTGATTTTAGGGTATATAAAATAATACATTTTCAGAATTATCAATATGATACATATAACATTTTTTTTACATAGAATTTCATCACTTAACACACAGAAAAGCTGTTCTGTATAAAATTTAATCGATGATAATAAAATTTTATTCATTTGTTAACAATTCATCAGCTATATAATAATTTACATTCTGAAATACAAATGTATTTTTGAAACATTGATTCTGATTAATTATTTGGACAAAAATTATAAATTAAATTATCTTGCCACGGATTAATATATGTTTGCACACATTAGAAAGAATAATACCATACCTATAACCCACTCTGCTTTTAAAATATATGTACAGAATAGAACTAAATATATTTAGATGTACCCTTCAATTTAGATCTAGATATAAAAAATATCATTTTGAAAAAGATAGATTCAAGAGATATTTGAAATAATGTTGCATAGTTCAATTTTTGTACACAAAATATTTATAATGCAACCTGTTCAATCATTCTACATGTACTATAGCAATTTCCTTTCATTGCTCTTTATTTTTGTGCAACCTTCATCAAATCGAAATTTAATACTTTAATATTGAATCAAGCTTAATTTAGGTACTATTAAAACTTGGAACATAATGTTAATAGTAATACTTTAAAAGGCTAACTAATGTTTTGCAATTTTGTAATTTTTAATGAGTAACATTAACACATTAGTATGTATGGTTACTCTGCAGTGTTAAAACATTAGTTTTCAATATGTTTAACGAAATAAATTTACTATATCTCAACATTTGAGTAACACTTATTTTACTAGTACCGCACATAATTATATGCATCATGAAGACTTTCTTTTTAATGAATATGGTAAACATATTAGGGTCAAAACTGTTGATTGATATTATGACATATGCTTTTATAACAAGATGAACTTTACCTTTCATAACAATATTCACAATTGTCTTAATTTTACAGATAATGCATAACACAATTCAATTCTACATTGCAGACTTTCTGTCCTGGCACTATACTTTTTTCATTTATTATATAATACTATGTAAAATAGGTTGTGCTATATTTAATTGTAGGAATTTTAATACATTAACATGTACAAGCATTTCCAGAAATATATGGTTATTACTGTTGTAATAACAAATACTTTAATTTTTTTTTAAAGCTGTAAATAAAATAAACAACTGATTTGTACTAATATCTATTGTTCAATCAAATATAGCCTGTGTAAAACAAAAGAAAAATAGCAACATATATTCAGATGTGCTGCTAAAATTTATACAGGTGATTGTACAATACTATTATGCACAGTTTATATCAAGCTATTAGAGTACATACATCTCTCCAGGCATTTTGATGTACTACAAAAATATAAATTTTGGGTAAATATTTGATTTACTCCTGGAATTGAACTGATGACAATTATGTGTACATTGAAAATCAAGATTGTGTCAATGTTCTAAAAAATACAAAACAATGTATTTTATACAAACAAAATATATTACATTTTACGCACCTGCTTTAAGTACCTGGAGTTATAGAAGTATGTCTTATGTAAATGAAAGGATAATTAATATATACGAAAATAGATTCATTTTCAATAGTTAAACCTTATTGTCGACCATATCTACGTTGATTTTATAATACACATAAGGAAAATAGTCATTTTGGCCAAAACCTAATCCTGGTATATCCACATTCTAAACAGATATAAACGAAATATATTAAGTACACTATAGAAATGATTTATTGTAAAAACAATTAAAATAAGTTTCATTAAAATATTTTATTATTAAGATATTGAAACTTACATCTTGATTGCTCTGTGCAGCAGATGCTGTAGCTGAAGAATCTAAATGAGCATAAAGTTGATTAAGAACGTCACGTAATCGTCTTGCGCACTTTTTATGAGGATGCAACAAAATTGCTTGGAAATTTACAGGTAATCCATACCTAATAAATTATAAATTTATTTAATGAATTTTAATATATAAATTTTATAAAATAATTTGTGTTATTACCTTAAGACGGATTCTACAAATACACGCAAAGCTTTAACATGGATCCATGCACAGAAGCACTCACTAAAATTAACTTTTAACCAACGTACAAGTGGACCAAATTGTTTCTTTTTATCAGTTACTAATTTTGTTATTTCATTCTTTCCTATAATATATTTTAATTAATTTCATGATTGCAAATAAGGTAAGTGTCTTTATTATAGAATTTAAAGAAATGTAAATTTATATGTGAATAAGATGAAAATGAAAAGTAAAATAGTAAATACCTGCTGCTAATTCTTCTTCATTATATGTAAAATCACGTACAATGAATTTCTTTTCACGAGCGTGTAACTTAAATTCCTCAATAACTTTTTTGAATAAAGTAACAGTAAATAATCCATATTCAGAATCTTGAGTAATAAGTTGCGTGCTACGTGGTACTATCATATCTGTTAGTTTTTCATATCCAGCATTCCAATCATGGAAATTTGTTCTAAACATTTAATAAAGATTTTTATTTCATAAAAAAATAACAATAATCGTAAAAATAAAATTATAGAAGTTTTAAAATTTCTGTAAATTTCAAATTTACCTGGGTACAATTACAAGCAAAGTAGTTAAGTATTCACTATCCAAGATGAAATGTTCTTTCTGCACTAAATCTGCCAAATTTCTTGTTAGTAAGCTTCCTCTATATAATCATAATTATATAATATTACTATTTGAGTAAATTAATTAGAAGTCAATAAAAATTTAAAAACATACAAAACATTGTATAATAATGTAAATGTATAAAATATTACATACATTTAAATATTTGATGAACTTACGTTTGTTTCTTTTCAAGATTTTGTAAACTTCCTTTTAAGTTATTATATGTAGTAGATTTAGTTTTAAGATCTGCATCAATCTGACCCACTTGTTTACTGATAATATCAGCAATGTTTCTTAATGATTGCTTGATAGGATATTTTGCCATATCCCACTGGAATCGAGTTATATATGATGGTAGATCACCTAGTAAATTTAAAATGTTAGTGTAATTGTTTTGTGGGATAACTATTTTCATTTTCTATATAAACATTCAAACAGAGCTTGTAAAATTTTGAAAATATGGAATCTTAAGTAACATGCAATGTTTGAATCACATGTAATAGACTAAGTGCTTAAATGTGCTTACAAATGCTTACATACTGAATATAATTTTAATGATTTGAAAGAGATTATAAGCTGAGAATGACAAAGCTCTGTTGAATTGTTATCATATTGTACAAATGCAGGAACATACAAATGCAATGTACATTAAAACAAATGTGTATAGTATCCAAACATATTATTTATAAAATTGATGTTTTGAATTCATAAAAAAAATTTCAAATCCTTTTTTTTTTTAAGTGACAGTTATATTATTTTTATTACTAAATCATATTTCTTTACGTTAAGAAGAAAAACAAAAATATAAATACGTTCGTAACTTCATATTTTATAAGCCCACATGTGTACAATAGAACAATGCATATGAATACATATCTAATTGAATTAGTTTTAGCTAAACCACAATTAAAATAATTCTCAGATTGACTCTGTGATAAGGAGAGTATTGACAATAATGAGATAACAGAGAAAGACTGTTTCTACTAAACTCATTTCTTGATTCTAGTACGCTCCTTACTTGTTATTAGCGTTACAAGAACAAGCGAGACATTAACAAAAAATACAACATGCAAACATTAATATATAGAAGCATTTTATATTATCAATTTTTTCTTATTGTGAGACTCACTTTATTTAAATAAAGTTAATGTTTTTCTTTTTAATAAGTAATATTTTAAAGTAGATATAAGGTCAATTAACTTATTTATATATCTGTAATGGAAAAGAATTATTCGTAAATCATGTTTGAATGAATCAAGAAGTTCCAGCCAGTCCCTTTAATTTTTCATACAAGTGTATATAAAAATTATTTTAATAAATTTTATGATTTAAAAGAATCTGCTTTTTTGTATCTTATAAAATATTCATTCAAACAAAATTTATGATAACTCTGCAACTACGATAAATGTTGATCTACGTTATCATGTTCTTTCATAAAGCTGTTGACTGATAATTTTGAATGAATAAGCACGCACGCACGCATGCACGCAAATGGATGTACACTTGGTTCATTAAGAGTTTGAATGTAATAAATACTACTAAAATATAACGATCAATATTGCATATGATTTTTTTGAACTTTTCAAATATTATTTGTAAATATCACGTTTGTATATTAGTGACGAAAATAATATGGTATGAACAATAACATAGACACAGTAAATAGCTAAGCTAAGATATTTAAGCGTTCCATGCTAACTGTTTATGAGATACTTCATAAAAGTTGATCAGTAGGATGTTTTTTGTGACATGGATAACTTGTAGTGTTGAAGGGTACTGAGCACCATACGTCATCAAAATCTATCTGATCATGCCAAACAGTATTTTATAAATTCATGTACCGATCGATAAGTGTTTAAAAATTTTAATTAATCGTGTCTCATCTGTATTCTGTGCTAACGTCTACAATACATATATGTATATGTATTATAATTTGTGCAGTATTGTCTTTTTTATAAAAATTATAGAAAGTAACGGTTTGAAAGCATGTAAAAGCCAGGTATAGGAAAAATGCTAAAAAATATACTAAAAGAAATAAACTTATATAAGATAGTGTTACTGTATTTAGATATAACATATTTCTTATAACTGTTCTTAAACCATACTTTAGATCATATTTATGGATAATATGAATCTTATATCCACAAATATTTCTAATTTTATATTACAAATTCTAATGTTTGATATGTTCTATTTAAAAGTATTTATATAATATAACATAATACTGACGTAATTATATTATATTAACTTATTGTATTAACATATTTTAATTCCAGTAAACATTTATGTTTAAATGATCTTTAACAAATTTAATATTTTTTTAAACATGTATCTTCTAAAAATAATATAAAACCAAAATTTTATATATAGGGAGATTAAAGCAAAGTATGGTATAAGAGGACGTGAAATAAAAAGTTATAAAAAGAAGCAGTTAAGACGTAAAATAAAATTGATTATGATTAAGGTAATATACTATGTGTTCATTCATTCGTCCACAGCACCTGGAACAATTGATCGAATGATTTAAAAAAAAAAAATATTAATCGAATAGAATACTTTCATATCATTACAAACGATTTTCTTTTTGTTAAGTTAAATAGTCTCTTAATGTATTTTATAGTTTGTACAAAAATTGTGAAGTATTTAGTCACCACTAGGACGCAGGAGTGAAAAAGAACTAGCTAAGAACTTAAAACATACTAGAGCACTTTCCGAAAAATAAACTTTAAAAATGTACGCACATTTGCTGCAATTAAAATGTGCTAGAACATGGGCAGCAGTCTTTGTTATCTTCCAATTTTTTAATTCCTGCGTGCACAAGAAATCAAATATCGTTGTAATATCACTGAGAAAATTACTGCGATACAGCGTAAAATATTTGATATACTAGACTTTTATATTTTGAATCGCAAGCTAAGTAAACTAAGCCAAGTATTTATTTCCTTTTGATACTGTCTCACTTTGTGTATGCTGTAAGCACTCGAGAGAGATTGTCATGATTTTTGTAAGATGCTTTTTCTCACTTTTGATGAACCGTTAAAATATGTACAAATATACAATATATATTTAAATAGTCACTAATACAAAGAAAATTGTGTCTTTTGGACAATGCAAATTCAATTGTAACAAAGTGTAATAAATTTATTACAGTGACAACAAAAATAAAATATGTAATAAGCAATGCTTTCTCATCTGGCACAGCACAGTAACATTTAAGAAGACTTTAAATAATTTATTACATCAGAGGCAAGGTTTGGCGTAAAATATTTTAGCATTACAAACATTGCATATATAGTGCAGTTGTGCATAATTGACACTGAAGGAAATGCGCACTAGGATCATAAGTACATTTTGATGTATATTATTTGATGTACAGTGGCCAATAACCAAAACAAGAGTGATACGAATTTCAATTATATTATTTCCTTTTTTTTTCTAAGCAAAAGCTGCATGCGAAGATCACTGTTTTATTTTAATACTATGAAATGACAACCTCTCTCTTTCTTTCTTTCTCTCCTATATCTACCTCCAAAGGAGATAAGACAATAATCGGTCGCTAAACGGGCGAATCACGAGGTGCACAGGAAAATAGGTTTGAACAAGTCTCGCAGCTATGTTGGGAAAAAGGTTCGACGGGTTGACCTGGCGGTGATAGGACGGGTACCTGGATTGGGCAAATTGCCGCTATGGTCTTGGTCTTGGTCTTGGTCGTTGTTTTGGTCCGCATCGTCTTCGTCGTCGTCATTGCCAAGCGATTTGCGATTGAAGGTAGATTGATCTGCTTTCTCAGGCCGAGGACGCGTTGACGACTGCCATCTGGTCTCTCCTTCACTGCTACAGTTTGATGAAAGGGAAAGACTTGGACTCGTAGGAGTAGGACTAGGAATAGGTGTGGAAGAAGTAGAAGCAGCGCACCAATGCGCATGGTAGCATGAATATGCTGATAAAGGATCGTTTGACGATCGAACATCACAGATGCCTTGAGGACTGTGTGATGATTTTTTTTCGATATCAGAAGGATGACTATGATGTTTGTGACTATGATGATGCTCGTGATGATGATGGTGACGATGACGCTGGTGATGATGCTGACCTAAACAGGCGGCCGGTTCTGGTTCACATTTCTCCGACTCCTTCCACTGCTTGTAGAGCTCCTTTGAAGTCTTGTGTGATGGGGTGACGGGGGTGTTTGGCGGGGTGTCCGGACCCCCTTCGGGGCTCGAGCTCTCCCCATCCACTGACGTTTGACCTATCCATTACAGCCCAGTCCCAATCTCCGCGCGATTTTTCTTACGTCTCGTTCAACTATTATTGCGTCCTACGCAAATGCCTAACGACAATGCTGTCGAAACTCAATCAAAATAACTCAAAAAAAAATCACGGAGTATTTAGCGCATTAAAATCTCTATATATATCCTAACAAAGACTTACTCGCGAAAATATAACTTTCAAAATCAAAACTTTCCCATACCATAACCAGATATTAATTTTTTTTACTTAACTTTGATAAATATAATTATTAATAATATTCTAATTACATTTGTAAGCAAAATATTCAAACGCGAAATTTTTACTAAAAAGGAATAAGTTTAATTTAAATTTAAGTAATTATATGTATAAAGAAATATGCACCTCATGATTACATTATTTAATTATTAATTAAATATTTACATTGTTACTAAAATTTATTACCATTTTTCATCTTTTTTCGTTCTAAAAATTTAACGTTTTTAGTAGTTATTATCTAGGCTTTGAAGTAAATTTTTCGTTAAATACTCCGACATAGCAAAAACAATAAAAAAAAAAAGAAAGAATAAAATGAAAACGAAGAGAAACCAAAATATAATTGAAATGAATAGAAAAATTGAAAACTGTATGAGCAAATGATATGCAATGATATAAATTTAAATTGCAAACAATTAATAATGCCAAGGAATAATACATAAAATAACTAAAGAAAAGAAAAAGGAAAAATCCTTATAATAACTAATTGGAGCTTGGTGACCACAGTAACCCAAGCAACTCCTTGCGTCCTTTATAAAATTTTAATAATAAGTGTGGTCCATATATTTAGATCTCTTTTATCTCTAAATCCTTTTATATATATATTTGAAATTTTTCTTTTATATTTCAATACACGATGATACTGTATGTTTGTGTATTAAAATTTTTTGTAGCTTTATACATCTTTGATGGTGCACATGTATGAGCATTTGTTAATAAAATAATAAGGTAGGGAAATAGGGTTAATGTGGTCGAAATTAAATAAAGCAAGCCAAGCAACACCACAAATATGAAAAATTATCTGTAGTAAGTAATAAATTAAATGAATTCTAACCCAATTATAATAATAAGCATTCTACAGATATATAAATTATATGCCAGAATATGATGTATACCATCTATTTTGTACATTAAACAAAATTCCGAATTTCAAAATAAAGTAAAGAAAATATTGATTTTGTATAATTAAGTAAAATCATATCTTTTCTGGCTATGTTGCTCATATGAATAAACATTCATATAACTTTTAGTATTTTTATTATGGACAAATATATAAATTTATTTATATTCAAATAAGCAAACTCATTAAATATACTGTTTAATAACAAAAAAATTATTTTATTTATTTTTATTTTTTTATGGTATACATCATACTTAAGAATGTTAAGTACTATGTGCTATAGCTACAAGTATTTTGCCAGTATATTATCCTCAACAAAAACACATACCTATTAAGAGAATTGATAAAAAAAAATAATATTGTTGATGTTATTATTAGCATAGACAGACAAAATTTTATTTTCATCTATTAATCTATTAATGTAGGGTACTGAGGAGAAAAAGGATCAAAGACTCTAATCGTGCCATTATTATTATCAATGAATAAATTAAAATCTTAAGAAATCAAGTGATACATGTTTAAGATCATCATCAAAGAAAATTTCTAAATTGTGTGCATGTTTTGTGTTGTGTATAGTATTCACTGATGTTTTTGCCAACCAATATTATTTTATTCTTAAAACATCATACACAAAAAATCGATCGATACCTGCCTACAAGGATCCAAAAAAATAATACTGTCAAGAATGACTAAATTTTGACATTTTGTTTAAAAACATGAAATGTTGAATAAAAACATTATTATATAATTTTGAATCCTTGAGTTTTTCAATAATCTATTCTCTTTTATTAGAGGATAGATAGATTTAAAATAAATAGCAAATTCTAAAAACACAAGCACAACAATATTTGTACTCACTATTGTTAGCCAAAAGATTTTCGTGGAGTTTATCTCTTTGATCTTCTAAAACTTCTCCTAGATATGTTGCCACCTTGCGTGTTACTTGTTCAACATAGGTATCAAGTTTTCCTAAATCATCTGATAGACCAACTAATTGGTCTAATGTTCCCACCTTTAGGTCTGGGATATGAAATTTGTAATTGACTGATAAAGAATGTTGCTTTGATGTCAAGTTGTTCATGGTTTCCCATGTTTGTTGACATGTTTTTTCTCCTGGTGCAGATATCAACCAATATTCTGTCATTTTAGACAATATTTCAATATCAATATCTTACTGTATCTGAAACATTGTATTATATATTATATATTTCAGTGAATCATATAAATTTTTATATTTTATGATCTGCAATGTATATTTATTTAGATTATATTGTTTTATAACAAATGTATTAATTTTTATCATAGTTTAAATTTACAGATATTAAGCAGCTTTGATGTATTTATTCATATTTCTATAAAAGTATTAAAATTATATTATGTATAATACAAATTCACTAATATATTAATTTTATTTTATAATCAAATTATTATTATTATTATTTAATTCATTTTAAATAGATAATTTCTTAAATTGAAAATTGTTCTATAGAGGAAAAAGTAGTTTTGTCAACAACCACCTGCTTTATTTTCAAACGTTGCTAGTCTATCAATTTGACATACACATCTATAATCCCAAAGGCATTATTCATTGATTTATTGTGCATACAGTAAATAGTAATATAAATTTTAGAATGTTAAGCAATTTTAAAGGATACATAATGTCTTAAAAATTAAACAAAAGAAGGGGGTGTGGCACGCGTATTCTTCAACTGTGGTATTATGTAATTAGGCGCGCTTTCCACGTGACATATACTATCAAGTGCAAGAATGGCGCGCCGAACTTACAGAACGATCAATATAGGGAAATGACAAGTGTACATGAAATCGCACATTGAAAGAAAATGGCCTTCAAGTAATGATAGATTTACAAATACTTATGTACAAAATTGAACTTATTATTAAAATAATTTAATGGCGTCCATTAATAAACCACTATGAAATCGATAACACAATAAAATTTATAGTTTTCGTAAAAAATTCGTTACGTATTAAATTACATATACTTTGAGAATTTAATGTCAATTAATATAATAAATATGAAATATATTGTGCTGAATTACATATAAAATCATGTAGCACGACAGTTTGACAGTAATTTTCAATTTCTAATCGTAAAACATGGTTTAACAGCACTTTTTAGTTTTTTACTCAACTGTAATTTGTCCACTGTTGATTCATATTAAATAAGAAACAAATTATTTTCACTTACCGGGTATTTAAAATTTCAGTTTTATTTGCAGAACACGGCAGATGCTTGAATTTCTCAAGAAATTCAAAACATTCGCTGTTCTAATCACTCGTTAGCGAAACCATCAGAAACCATTGTGACCTCACGTGATGACAATTGCGTGCTGCTGCCTTGCGATTCACCCAGCAACTAAAACATAAACTAGAAGGGTGTATCATCAGCTGACTAGGAACCTGCACGCAACAGTACGCAATAACCATTATTGTTACCAATCGATTAAAAAATTTCGTTTATAAACTTAAATTAACATGTTAAATTAATTTTGTTTTTTTCTTTAAATACTTGTTTATATATAATATTTATATGCAAAAATTGATTACCAAAAACTTACATTTTTCAGAGAAATTAATTTATTGCAAAATATATTTAAAATGTTGGTAGCATTGTAATATATATATACCTTCATTTATCATCTTGAATATTTCTATAATCCATAATAGCACTTGATATATTTAAGTCGTATTCGAATTGGTTAAACTGTAATTGTTTTTCGACTTCATTCCGTAATACAACATGGGTTGCGATGGTGGAACTATACCCCGTAGGGATGAACTTGTTAGAATTAAAAAGAAGCCAGAACAGGTAATTTTGTGTTTATATTTGTATGTAAATGATATATTATTTAGAAGTATTATTCTCTTCTGTATCATATGTTTGAAATTTATCGTGCAATAAAATTATATACTACTATAATTATTTACAGAAAGATAAGGAAGCAGAACTAGCATTTAAGTGGAGACATTGTACAATAAAACAATTACCATTACAACCACCAGTGGTTGGTTGTGCATTTGGTCGTCTTTATAGCAAAGAATCAGTATTGGAAGGCCTTCTTGATCGAAGTACACTCCCAGAATCAGCCCAACATATTAAAACATTGAAAGATATAAAAAATCTAAATTTGACACCAAATCCAGTATTTGATGATAACAAGGCAAAAAAAGGTGATTGTTATACAGATGAAGGAAAAAGTCCTTATATTTGCCCACTAATTGGACTAGAAATGAATGGCAAATATAAATTCTGCTTTTTGTGGTCTTGTGGTTGTGTAATGAGTGAAAGAGCACTTAAAGAAGTTAAAAGTAAAGTAAGTAAAATACTAAAATAATAAAATAAAACAAAACATAAAACACAATAAAATAATTTCATAATAGAAGAAACATATAGTAATTTATATTGTAACATTTTACAGATTTGTTATCAATGTCAACAACCTTTTACTGAAAAAGATATTATTATTATAAATGCAGAAGGTGATGATCTTAAGTTGATGCAAGAGAATATGATATTGCGAAAGGTAGCTCAGAAAAAATCTAAGAAACACAAAAACAGTGAAGATAATCAAACACAAGATGTTAAACAAGAGGAAGTACCTAAAAAGAAGATAAAGAAAGAAGATAAAACTTCTACTATTAAGGTTAAAAGCAACAGGACTGAAGCTGAAGATCCGGCATATAAAAAAGTTAAAGATAATTACAGTGTTGCTAAAGATCCCAAAGCATCAGAAGTATTTAAAAGTATCTTTACTACACATAAATCTGCAACAGAACAGGATAGAGCACATTGGATTACATATAATCCATTTTACAATTAAAATATAACTTTGATGCAAATATTCTAAAAATAAATTTATGTGTGTAGAAAATATATGGCAGATAATTACAACACAGAAACATTTCTGTATTATTAAATAAATAGTTTTATATATAAAAACAGTTTTATTTGTATGGAATATTTTTTATAATCTATCTTACAAAGAAGTAACATTTTTGGGCTAATGATATTATCATCTTACTACTTATATATTTTGTAACAAAAATCGTTGAAGACATCATACAAAAACCTAATAATTATTACATATCACAAGTTAATATGAATGAGAAATAAGGTGATAATATGTTTCCTTTTATGTATATTCGTTTACCTAAAGTACACGAAAGTTCTGTAAATGAAAAGATTAAAACATTTGGAAAAATACAAACATATAAAATATTATCAATATTTAATCTAAAATAATATTTTTTTAATTTATTGCGTAAATTTATTTTGTTTTATGTATTTTATTAATATATCTTAATATTTATATATTCTTATTTGCAATATATTTATATTTTGAAATTTAAATTTATTCCTTCTTAAATAAAAAAAAAAATATAATAGCAACCTTGCACTTTATGTCCGTATATTAACATAAATTGCGCTATTTGAAAGCAATTAACAATACCAAGTTTACCAAAATAATTTGTAACTTTTAAATTTATGTTGAGTACTATATATTTAAAGGCACGTAATATAGTTTGTTATATTTTTTAAGCGTTTACCAGAGATAATTGAACATTATCTTGCATTAGTTGAAGTTTTGTCAAATACAGTCACATTTGAGGCACTCTGCGTAGAGAAATCGTTTGAATAACTCTGCGTAATCTACCAACTGTTCGTTTTCTTCGAGAATGCCTTTTTGTTATTAAGCAATTCCATCGATTTAATAAGTAGAGAAAAATACCTCCAACAATTATTATTCCTGTCATGTAACTCCACTTACTTGCAAACATTGCACTGTTATCTTGATCATTCTGTTTTAATTCATCAACATTATTTCGCTCTGCGGGATGTAATGTAGGAATATTTGCACCTCCAACACGTCTCCTAAGCCATAATGGACTTGAATCTTGTAGAACTGGGTTTACAGCAACTATTGTATCTCCAACAGATAGTAATTTTTGTGGTTTATAAAGATTTCTAAAATAGAATTCAGTTTATGGATTGTTACTGCAGCGAATTTATTTACTGACTAAAATTTAATAACATTTATAAAAACTTACATAGGAACAGATTCGTTTAGAGGTTTTGGAATAGCAAGAGTAATTGTAGGACAAGACGGAACTGGTCTAATATGATCATCATTAGTATTTTCAGACAGTAACACTTTACTATGACGTTTTAAATGACTTCCTTCCATACGTTGTGGTAAATCATTACTGTCTAAGATAGTAGATTTATCAAGAGTTTTTGTTTTAATCTGATTTTCGTCTGTGAAAACAGTCGCAATATGCCCCGTTGTTGTATACTCCAATATAGCATCAAGCATCCAAAAACAAGCTAAAAATAAAATCATATATTTCATTAAATTAAAGAATAAAAAGTAATACTTAGAAATTTTATAACAGAAACGTACGTTTTTGTAAATGGCTATCATCGATGCAATTTGAATCACCATATACTACAACCCTGCCTGGTGCAATATTTGCTTGATCTTTTATATTATTTTCTTCTATATTTTCTTTTTCTTTCATCACGTTATTATTGTGGTTATCATGATATTTTTCTTTAATACCTACATGGCTGTTTGTTTGAAAAAGTCCAAGAATCGGAACTGCCATTGTTGATCTCGATTCTGATTCAAGGAGAAGTTCTTGCCCTTGATCGTGTAATTCTGCATAAAGAATAACTCCTTCTTTTGGAAATCTTGATCGACACAAAAATATATTTCAATTTGTTAATAAAACTAACACAAACGTATACAAACGAATTCTAACATTTTCATACCGGGTGATTGTAGTACCAGAAGCAAAAGTTACAGGTGGATGTTGTCCCAATATAAATTTACCATTGCGTACTTGATCTCCAAATGCAATCCCCCAATTAGAATATAGTAAATCATTCAAGGCCGGAACGTTTGCACCTCCTGTATCTGGTATCCACCACTGTCGAGTATTTTCATCATAAAATTTTACTTTTCTCATAACAGTGACGTTATACCAATCTGCAAATACAACTATAGAAAGGCCTTCTTCCACATCTTTCCTCAATTTGATCACCTAAAATATTGTTTATCTTACATTTCAAATTAAAAAAATATTATTTGAAAATGTATTACAGAATATGTAATATTACCTCTTGAGGAAAAAATTCTTCTTCGCTGTCAACAATAAGTAACGTACCATAGTTTTTAGCATTAAAACAAGTGAAAGGAGCACCAAGTACCTCTAAATAATAACCAGCATTACGTAAATGCTGATACATGTCTTTAAAGTTAGTATGAATATGATCGCCATTCCAATCGAGTGGGTCATCCTTTGCACGTAAATCGTCTCGTGGAAAATATCCCGGAGGATACCGTAAATTGTGATACTGATCCCATAAAATACGTTTACTGTCAAATAAGTATTATTTAATTTCAATTACATTAAAGAACTCTATATTAAAAAGTACTTCTTTTCATACTCACTGACGTGGAGGTGTAGGAATAACTTTTGCTTTCAAAGGTAATTCTATTTTAGATTGTCTTACATTTTCTTCTCCATTACTTGGTGGTGATTCAATTATAACAGATATATGACCTAGGTATAAAATTAAAATTTATTAGAATATTTATTTTGGAATTCATTAGAAACATAAATAAAAGCAAGCAATTTTTACCTTGTGCTATACCCTGCCAATCACGAGCAGATGATGGTACTGTTATAGCAACTGCTAACCATCCAGACCAAGGCCAAAGAACATCACTATAAGTTACTGATACATCAATTCGTTCACCATTGCCACTACCGGTATACGGATGCCATGCCAGATCCGCTACATGTCCGGATACTCCCAAGCCATTTATTATAGTTATATTTACAATTGTAGGCATACCAGAATGATATACAGCTTGTGTACAATATGGCCACATATACTGACATTCAGTTAGGTCTACATAACTGATAATATATCATAATTTATATATTTACTAATAATATTAAAATAATCGATTCTATAATATGAAAACGTAATTACCTTGGACTAAGTGTAGCAGTCGGCGTATATGAACGAAGAAAATGAAATGCTCGTAAAAGATCTAACTTTCCAGCACCTTGTTCAAACATTCCAACCCCTGGTAAACGACGTGCAGAACCAAGTAATGCTTGTTTCATACTTGCTGGAGTTACCTTTAATAACAGTTCTTTTATTTGATTGTTTATTATAATATTTTAATAAATTTATTTTGACCACAAAGAAGTGATAAATATATGAAAAGATAAAAGTTTAAGATATAATTACTCTTTGTTTAGTAGGCTGAGATCCATCTGCTTGTACAAATCCGCTAGCTAAAAGGGCTACAGCTCCAGCAACAACTGGACTAGCAACAGAAGTTCCAGATAAAGTTCTACAACCAGCTTGTAATGCAGAACCTCGTACCCCTGATCCATATGTAACTAAATCAGGTTTAACTCTACCATATCCAGATGGTAGTTCCCATGTTGTCATGCCTCGTGATGAAAATCTTGCTATTTGATCCTCCCAATTAATTCCACCTACTCCAATAACATCCATCTGATCTGCAGGATTATTTAATGTTCTGTATAAAATAAAATAAAATTTATTTGTAATATAAAATTTAATGACATAAATATAAAGAAATATTTAGTTCCTTACCCATACAAGGGTCCATCATTACCAATTGCAGAAACCATAATTACACCATTTGCTGTTAGTTCCCATACTTTATCAACAAATGGATGATCCATAAAGTCTGGTCCTCCAATACTAAGATTCAATACTGTAACTTTTGTGAGAATAGCATAGTTGAATGCATCCAAAAACCATGATGTATATGATACCTATTGAAAGTAAAAAGATTTCCCATTTTGGAGTTCAGTAAAAACTAAATACATTTAAATATAATAATAAGTATACCTGAGTATTAGTAAAAACACGAAAAATATGAAGTTCAGCATCTGGTGCAAAACCAAGACAATCTATACAAGATGATGCAATAACTCCAGCTACAAATGTCCCATGACCTAAACCATCTTCTAATGTTTTTTCATTTGTCCAATTTGAACGTTCTTTAATCTTTTTAAAATGTGGATGACTAGCTGCTAATCCTGTATCAAATATTGCTACCTAATAATAATAATTATTTATTTAATATATTATTTAAATTGAGCATTTTAATACATTAAAATATATAACAAATTTACTCACCTTAACACCATTTCCAGTAACACCCATACCCCATAAAGCATCAGCTTGGAGTATACTTGTAATTTGTCTTGGTATAGCTCTTAGTAACCTACGTGATGTGTGACGACTAGTTGATTGCCAAAACTGATTGTTCTATAATGTAAATAAATAAAATCTCTATATTCCTAAACATACAAATTATTATAGAATCTTAAAAACTTACATAATTGTTAATTTTTCTTTTAAAATTTTTATATTCCGGAAAATCTGTATCTTCCGAAGCATTCATAAATTTTAAACTTCTTTGTACAAGTCTCTGAGGAGTTACTCTCCTAATTAAAGGATGATCAGTCAAAGCATCGAGGCCATTATGTTTATCTGTTTCTTCCAAGAGAACAACATCAAAATCACTGGGATAATTACTAGCTAAATTATCACGAAATAAAATCTTCCAGTTATGAATACCAGATGAATTTAATGCAGCTTTTATATAATTTTCACGTGTATGTGGTTTATAATAACCTTTGAATGCAACAATATATTCATTTTTAACAATTCTGCTAGCAAAATGAACTTTTACTTGTTTGGCATTATTGCCATGACACGGTGATTTGGCTATATTATTAAGTTCATAGTTTATAGAATTGTTGCTCGCTAATGAACAGTTTCCTTGATTATGAGGAGATTCAGTCAGAATATCAAGTAGTAACAATAAAGAGACATATAGCCAACATGTATGTGGCTTCATACTATTAACATCAGCTGAAAATATATAGGAAAATTAGAATCATATATTGTAAATAATTATTAAATAAGAGTAAACAAGTAATTAATTAAGAATAACCAAATATATGTATAACATGAATTTATAAAGAAAGTAAAAAGAAAATTAATTATATCAAAGTATGATACAAAAAATGTTATTTTAATTTTAGCAATAAACTTTTATATTTTCATTTAATTTTTAAAACTTACATGTAGTAGAAAGACATAATTTATTAAATTGTATTTTTCCTGATCATGCTTCTTTTTAACGTTTTAAACAATAACAAGGTAATGTAATATCTTCTTATTTAGTTAATGTTTAAGAAATCTAAAAACGACATAAAGGCGTTTTTTTATTGTTAAAATATTGTTTTGATGTCATAACCTCAACGTTCTCAAAATAAAAAACCACTTCAAATGAAAGAGCAAAATATTCGAAACATACATTTTCATTTAATACTTTTACGTCCCTTACTTCTCTGAATTACAATTCATGTAATTTGTTGCATACAAATTGTACCAATGAACACGAACAAACAAATCATAATACAATTTATCATCGCATTGTTTACAGAACTTCACATTATAGAATGGTGATATTAGTATCAGAATCAGAGACATAAGTTATTATCTTGTGAAAAATACAAAAATAAAAGTATATTACTTATGTTTAGCGTTTAAGAGAAACTTTTATTTACGAAATTATATTTGTGTAAGAAATTACTTTGAAGAAGTTTCGACAACAGGAAAAGTCTTATACGGTAACATAACCTTTAATATTTATTTATTCTGTATAAATATTTTAAATATAAATGGTGTTAATTAGTACAAATCAGTGTTTAAGTTTAAAATGTGTAATATTAACATTTCTACTGTTTACATTACGTGACATTCATGTATATATGTAACTGACTGTCAAGATTAACATTTGTATGTTTACAAAGTAAATATTTTTTATAAATATATGTATTTGTTAGTACTGTGTAATAATAATATATTTTTTATTATTTACGTATTTGTATTCGTAAAACTGTTATTAGTTCTATTTAACTGTATTTAATATGAATTAAAATATAACTTCTAGTGTTTTATAAAATTAAAAAGTGAATAGTTTGATAATGGAATGTAATACACATAATACCATGGATAAAGAGGCACTTATTGAAATTAATCTTTCATCATCAATTGAAGAGGAAAATATGGTAGTTAATAAAGAAAATACAATAGCACCAGTTATTATAGAAGAATTGGATGAAAATGCTATAAATAACATGAATGTTGATATAAGAGAATTTGTTGAAGCAAAAGCATTAGAAATTGAAGATATACCTCAAAATGTTATATCAGATGTTTATTCTGAACCAAGCAACTCTACTATGGATATTATCACAGAGGTAGAAAATCATGGTGTATCATTAACTGCAGATGAAGAAGATCAATTAACAAAGCAGTTTCTAAATGGAGAATTAACATTCTCTGAGTATTCCTCCAAAATGGATCAGAGTGTAGATTTAGAAACTACAGAAACTGATTCTGCTAGGTAATAGAATAATATGAATTTTTGTCTTCTCATGAAACATCCAATAAATAAACTGATTTATTTATAGAAATAATTTTGAGAATGAAGAAGTAGAAACAAGTAAAATGTTTCATTCCAAAGCATTAAAATCACAGAGTGGAGGACAAGTACGTTATAAACGAAAAAAAAGAACACTTCCTCTAGTTCTGCAAGGACTTATGGGTGAGGCAAATATAAGATTTGCTACAGGAGATACAGAATTAGCTGCACAAATATGCATGGAAATAATTAGGCAGGTGTATTTTTCAAAATAATAATACATTATTTTTAAATATAATGAATGAAGCAATATAAATTTTCTATTTTTTCTGTAGACAAGTGCCAAGTGCACCAGAACCGTTTCAAACACTTGCAATGATATATGAAACAGATCAACCAGAGAAATCATTACAGTTTGCTTTGATAGCAGCGCATCTTAGTCCAAAAGATGCAGATCAGTGGATGAGATTAGCTAATATGTCACTAGAAAGTGGAAATATAAAACAAGCTATAACATGTTATAATAAAGCAATTCAGGCAAATCCAAAAGATGTACATTTATATGAAGCACGAGCACAACTTTTAGAGCAGAATGGAGACAAAAGAACTTATTTGAAAGGATTTTTAAAATTAGTTCACCAATTAGAAGCTGAAGATGGAGAGTATATAATTAAGTATGCTAAAATGTTAGCCAAGCAATACATGGAAGAAAACAACAATGAACAAGCATTAGAAGCAATGGAAAATATATTTTCAAAATGTCCTAGTTTTATTACTTTAGAAGAAGTTAATATTATGACTGAAATATTAATAACATTAAAAAAGTTTAAAAGGTGTTTAAATATTTTAACAACATATACTAGTATTTGGGTAAAATATAAAACTATTAATGATAAACAAAACTCTGATGTAATAGAAAAAGAATTTGGAAATCAGAAAAAGGAAGAATCAGAACATAGTATATGTGAAATAGAATCTTGTGGAATTCCAGATGATGTTGTTGTTGATTTGAAGGCAAAGTTTCTTATAACGCTTATTGAATTGGATCAAATGAAACTGATTGAAAATCTTCTACCTAAATTTTATTTACATGAAAATCCAGAAGTTTCTGGAGATCTTTTTTTAGACATAGCAGAAGCTTTAATGGGAAAGAAAGAATTTGAACGTGCTCTAACCCTATTAGATCCTTTAGTTAACAGTAATAATTACAGTTTAGCTGCAGTGTGGTTACGACATGCGGAATGTTGGGTTAGTTGCAAAGATTTAAAAAAAGCAATAAAATCATATGAAGTTGTTAAAAAATTATCACCTCAACATTTAGGTGCAAGAATAGCACTAGCTAAATTATATCAATTAAAAGGCCAATATAACAAAGCAATAGAAGTTCTTGATCAAGATCCAGAGTCAGATACTTTAGATCCACAAGTTATTTATCAAAGAACATTACTTCTTTTTAAAGTAAAACGATATGATGAATATTTTCAGTCTGCAATGTTACTGTTCTCTAGACATTGTGCGAATATAAGAAGCAAAGTTGAATTGAATGCATTAACTAGAGCATATGTAGTTCGGCAACGTCTGGAAACGTTGAAGCTTCATCGTCTGTCGTATGGAGAAAAACTTGAAGAAGAAAATGCGCCATCATTCTTGAATAATACGGAATTAAGCGAGAAGAAAGAATTTCTTTTACTTTTGCAAATGTGTAAATTAGCTTGCACATTACAAAAATATGGTCTATTACAAAGAATCTGTTTTAGTGCTCTAACATCAAAAAGATTTGAAAAAAGAAACTCTCATATCATGTTTTTATGTTTACTTTCCTGTATTTACAATAATGATTCCTATCACGGATATAATATTGTACGACAATTAATACGTATCTGCCAAAAACCAAATTCTTGGAATTTATTGAATATTATTGTGCAAAGAGCAGAAGATTCTAGACACAATAGATTCATAATGCGTCTTCTTGGAAGAGAGGATGTGTTTTCTTATTTAAATATAATGCATGCAAACAATTGTCTTATTTCGGGAACATATAAGTATGCTCTTAATGATTATATTTCTCTTTTTAAAGTGGTACCTAGTGCTTTATTAGCGCTACTTATTAGTGTAACTTTAATGCAAATGGCATGCCAAAAGTTGTCTGTTAAAAAAAATCAACTTGTGATTCAAGGTAATTATAGTTTGAAACATTTAGTAATTTATTTTGAAATATTTTAAAATTATGATAAAAAATATATATCTTGTTTACTAAATATTTCATTTTAGCTATTGCTTTTTTGAAGAAATACTCTCAACTACGCGGCAAAGATGGTGAACAAGAGACACATTACAATATGGGTCGTGCATTTCATCAAATTGGCTTGTTACCTGCAGCTGTGCATTTTTACAAATTAGTACTAGAAAAAGATCCCGGAGATTTAGTTAAAAAAAATTCATACCTTTTAGACTTAAGAAAAGAAGCTGCTTTTAATTTACATCTTATTTATTTACAATCTGAGAATTATTTATTAGCAAGAATGTACATTGAAAACTACATTACAATTTAGTTTGAAGTATTACTTGTATTTAATATATATTTGTAATTTAGAATATATAAAAATTTTACATGTAACATAGAATACAATGTTGTAAATAAATATATAATTGTTTTGCTAAAAGTTAAATGTTTTTATAAATCATTCATTTCATTTTAAATTTTGTATCAATTTTATCTTCTAAATGATTAATGATTGATTATTTTATTCTTTAGGCACAGAAACAAGATGAGTGTAACAATAGATACTAAGATAAAATTTAAAGAATTCTGTAATTTATTGGAGGAAGTCTCAAAAGCATGCAGCGCTAAGAAACTTGACATTTTTGAAAGGTTTATCCAGCAGTGTCGTCACAAATTAAAAACGGAGCTTTCAAATATGGTATAATATTAAAATTTTTTTGATCGAAGTAACTTATAATTATACATACATACTGAAACTATAATACATATATCAATTAAATTCTGTTATTAGGATGTTTCACTGTATTCAATATTAAGATTAATTTTACCGCATCTTGAACGAGAACGTGGAGCGCATAATTTAAAAGAAAAATCTCTTATTACTCTTTATATCCGAGTATTTTGCTTGGGGAAAAACAGTAAGATTGCAAATCAACTTGAACAGTACAAGTAAGCTTGTTAATTAATATTTACTTTTTCAAAAATATTAATGCTGTGTTATTATAAACATTAAAAAGTACAAAATTGTTATAGAACTCCAACTAAAAAGAACTTAGGGTATGATTTTGCGGAAAAAGTTTCTCGTATTTTACAAAATCGTTTACCCCGTGAAAGTTCCGATTTTACGGTAGAACAGATTAATTTATTTCTTGACGATATATCATCAAAAGATAAAACTATTCGACAAAAGGATGAAATGTTTAAAATTTTATATGGTAAAACAAACGTATTAGAGTTTAAGTGGATAACACGAATTATTTTGAAAGATTTGAAGCTTGGTATTGGTACGAAAAGATTATTACAAGGTTCATTTTCTTTTTTTATAAATGTTATTTAGAATTTAAAAAATAATATTTAAAAGTATTGCAATTTAACAATAATATATTTCTTTAGTATTTCATCCGGATGCAAATTTATTGTTTGAATTATCATCTAACTTGCGTCAAGTTTGTGATACGTTATATGATCCTCAATTGAGATATCATCATAATATTCAAATTTTCTCTCATTTTAAACCTATGCTGTTGGAGAGATACAATATTGAAGATGCAGAGAAACTGTTTAGTAAAGGAGAACAATATTTCGTACAAAATAAATACGATGGTGAACGATCTCAAATGCATATGAAAAATGGCAAATATAAATACTTGACAAGACAAGGATATGATATTACAAATAATCCTGGTTATGGAGAAACCAGTTCTTCAGGTGCGCATGTATTTCAATTCAATTATAATGATAAATTCAATTGGAGATATATGTTTGTTAAAATTGTATATTTTATATATATAATATTAAATTTTTATATTTTAGGTTTTATGAGCAGTGTATTTGCTCGACTATTAAATCCACAAGTTAAATCAGTAATTTTAGATGGTGAATTAATGGGTTGGCACAAAGAAAAGAAATTATTAGGCTCAAAGGGAATGAGCTATGATGTAAAAAAACTGTCAGAAAATAGTCATCACCAACCATATTTTGTTGCATTTGATATTATTATGTATAATGATAATTTGCTTGTTGATGAATCTTATGAAAAAAGACTAGAAGTATTAAAAGATGTGTTCAAAGAAGAAGAAGGCTGTCTTTTATTATGTAAATCTACTAAAATCTCAAACAGGTAATTAATTTTTATTAGCAATTGTAAAAAAATACTTTACTTGTAAAGATGTAATTGTTTTAAAGTGAAGAATTATGTAAAGTGTTTAATGAAAGCATGAAAAATAAAGAAGAAGGAATTGTGCTAAAAAAATGTGAGAGTAAATATAAGCCAAATGTACGAAATGGTACTGGTTGCTACAAAATAAAAGCTGAGGTAGTATCTTTTAAAATATTTGTTCAGAACATTAACTTCTTTTATTTGTTTTTAAAAATAACAATTTTTTAGTATTCTGATGATCTTGTTCAAGATGTAGATCTTGTTATTCTCGGTGGTTATTACGGTGATGGAAAATTTATGGGTTTGGTAAAAAGTTTTCTAATGGGAGTAGCTTCTTCATCTGATATTCCTGGTGAAAATCCTACGAAGTTTTATTCTGTAGTATCAGTCAGTAATGGGCTTTCTATGGATGCATTAAAAGAACTTTGGAAAATTTTTGAGGGCAAGTGGGAAACAGAGTGTCCTGCAAATGTGATTCCTCCTAGAGTAAGTTGATATGAAGTAAATATTCATATATACTTATATAATATATTAATATAAATTGTAACATTTTAGCTTGATCCACCAAATTTATGGATTTGTCCAAAAAATTCCATTATCTTAACTGTACGAGCAACAGAAATAATACAGAGTAAAAATTATCCAACTAAATATAGTTTACGATTTCCTAGAGTTACGAATATTAGAAGTGATAAACCGTGGTATAACTCTTGTACAACTGATGAATTGTTATCATTAATTAAGGTATACTGGAAATATATTTTGTCATTCCAATATAAATAACATATTTTATTGTCATTCAGGATACGCGAGCAATTCAAAAATTAACAAAACGAGAGGTAAATTATGAAGATCTAGAAGAAGCACCTGAAATTAAAATACGTAAAACAACGAAACGTTCAATATTATTCGATGAAAAGTCCTCGAAAACTAATATTTTTGACAATACACCAATTCATCTTACTCGACTTTTTGATAATATTGAAATTTGCGTAATAAATGGCAACGATGAATTTTCTAAAGAACGGATTGAAAAGATTCTTTTACAGCATAGTGCAAAAGTCGTAAAAGATCCTTTAAAAGAAACATACTGTGTTATTGTTGGTGATGTCAAAAAGGTAAATACGCTATTGTTAGTAAATATACTATGAAATATACTCAGCTTTAAACTCTAATGAAATTAATGAAATAAATTGAAATAAAATTTTTCAGCCAAAAGCAAATTATATCATACAAAGTGGAATGTACGATGTAGTAACACTGGACTGGTTCAAACGGGTTATCAAAGAGGAAAATTGGTCGTCGTTAAAAGACTTTCTACCATGGGAGTTAATATGCAGTCGTGAATCTACGAAACGTCGATTAGCCCAATATTATGACGAGTATTATGATCATTATACCATAGATGTCGATGAAGAAAGTTTATTAAATTCATTTAAAAAAGTTGACGAAACGGTATCACAATTAATTATTTGTTTTATAGTAACAATAAATTTTTATAAGTAATTATAACATTATATAAAATTATTTTAGGCAAAGAATACTGAATTGGAGTGTACAGAACTGAAAAAAGTAGATCAGGTGTTATTTGATGGTGGAATATCAACTTATTCTCTATTTCGAGATATCATTGGATATTTTGAGGATCAATCGGATTTGACAAAATTCGAATTTCGTTTTATGGCAGGAACCACTAAAGAAACTATTGACGATTCTGTGACACACATCTTCGTTAATAAACGTTCCATCAGTTCTGAACTTCAAAACTTTATTAATACTAAATCACGGAAACCATTAATAATTATTAAGAGCGAATGGATTAAAGAATGTTTTAAAGAAAGTGCAATTATTTCTTATTCAACGTATCTGATCCAATAAAACGGTACAAGTTATGTGTATATTAAAGAATATATGTGTATATATATTTATTATTGTATAAATGAAACGAATTTATCCGAAGATAAATTCATAAATTACACTGTATGGTTTTGTTTTCCAAAAAAATAAAAGCATAAATATAATTTTCAAACTGCATCATTAACAAAGAAAATTTCACGTGTAAATGTATGCGTATATTTGTAACAAGAACACTGAAAATATGTATATTCATTTTGGCTCATATTTTCGTTAAGTACTAAAGAAACTGGGTACTAGGTAGAGTGACAGTTGGACAGTTCGCTCATTTAACATCCCGTTTCGAAATATTTCTTCTCAGTTGAAGTCGGCACCCCTTACTGTTCTCGTTTTATTTCATCGGAATGCGTGCAAAATACGAGACGAAAGGGACGCAGCTGCGACGTTTCCTTTACAAAGCCTGCCATTCAGAGAGATTCTCAAGTAGATTAAGACGGGAGAACTTTGGAAAAAAGACTTTGCAAATACGGACATCAATACCGTCGACCAACATCTTTCTTTTTCTTACTATGAACAACAAAATGATAAAACGGGAATCACCTTTTTGACATTTTTTCCAATTTAAACAATTACTTCCATATTTGACTAATTTTTAAAAGCTCAAGTTCTTATTCTCGAGATCTGTAAACTTAACACCGGCAGTGAGTAGCGAGAGGGCTTTATTTAAGTTTTACACAAATATGAAAAACAGTGTATCACAATGTTAGGAAAATACATTTTTATCAAACAAAAAATATGTATATGCGTTACCTACGAATAACAAAGTTAAATATATTCACTCAAAAATCTGTAATCGCCTACGACAAATCAAAGAATCATTTTCACATCGATTAGATTATTGTTGAGATTTCTGGCAAAGATATATATCGTGGCATCGCGTGATGTATGTATAGTGTTAACCATTACGGATATCTCGTTAGCGTAAAGGAAGGTTTCGTCTACCAGGTCAGAACATAATATATGAATATGACTGACGTTCGTGTCCGTAGAAAATCTACTTATAGACTCTTCACCTAAGGACACGACGCATATTAATCGAGTTTCAGATTTTCCAAGCGTCCAACGGGACGCGTCACTCCTTTGCGCCACGTCCAATTTATTCACGGAGTTTCAGTGCTAACTCGGTATCTGCCAATTATGTGTACTCGTTACTGTTGTTGCTTGCGTTTCATCGTCGCACGATAAATTTACGATTTAACCATGTTCACGGCTGAATTCTATGTTTATCGATGGTTCTGTTAAAAGAATCGTTTAACTTTCAAAGGTTACCTCCTCACGAATGTTACCACGTCTCTCCTTTTGATTTTTTCTTTAAATAATTTCCAGGCTTAAAGCGTGGCTCCATTTCCTTCACGTATTCCTATCGTTAAAATATACTTCTTACGTCAATAATCTCGATTCGTTTCTTCTTACGCTATTTATGTAGCTATTCGTTTCCTCCTTTCTAACTTTGTTATTACTTTTAATAGATATTCTTAATATTCCAACTAACATGACGTTTGTCTCTGTACATTAGCCTCGCCTGTTTGTGATGCCCTGATTTTTTCTCTGATCGCCAAGTTTGCTTTATTTTTCTACCCGTTTCCCCTGCACTGTAATCTTCTCCATACGATGACAGTGATGACAATGAACAGGAACACGAGGTTGAGGAACGATACGAGCTCGCTTGTTTCTCCTCTCCTCGGTACTTTCGTCTCCATCTTTGAATATCCGTGCACGAAGAGGATGAAATCGGTTTTTGTTGATGACAAACACAATTCTGCGACAGCAGCGTCCAAGAACGACATCGCCTGGACGATGATGAACTCAATGACGAAGATGATTCGGAAGTAGGATCTGTTTTTGTACCATTCTTATTATACTTATACCGATCACTATAAGGCATTGTACAGCGCGATGATTTATAGGGTGAACATCGGCACGTAACCGAGTTGCTGTGAACAGGTTTCTTGAAAGTGTCAACGAAACCTGTCGACGAACTGTACATCGAATTCGTTGAATACATCGATCTGCTACGTTTTCTATTTTTATAGATGACCAAAGTCGGTTTCTCTTTGTGCTGCAACGATTGCGATTCATATTTCGGCGAACAGGTTTTGTAAGATGAATACAATTTGCAGTCGGCCATCGGATCGGTTTTTCTGTTCGATTTCAGACTTCCCCGAGGATAATTACACCTTTGCGATTGTACATTCGTGGACATCCTGTACCGAGGCCGAGACGAAGAATAAGATTGCAATTGTGACAGAGATTGCTTTTTACTATTGTTGAACGGCGAGTCGGTGTACGTGCGTGTTCTGAAAAGTAAAAATTCGTTTTACGATAGGGAGGATAAAATTGTATCCAGTTGAAAGTTTACGTTAAAAAACTGATGTAACTAACTTTGTGTCGCAGTAACAATTTTGACAGAGAAACTTTTGCAACATCCGCTGGTTCACCGTACTTTCGTACCAAGTAAAAGGAGAAGTACTTTTCTGTTGCGCGTTTGAAACAATCTTAGCGTTATGAGACGGAAATGTTTTTTGCGATTTTGAAGCCAGTTGATATTTATTTATCGGTTGTTTTAAATTGCACTTTTGCTTTTGCCTCGAGGAAAATGTTTCCATGTCTCTCAAGAAATTGTTTACAAGCTTGTCAACGTCTGACATTCGATGAAAGTTAACTTTTTCTACGTTTTCCGGTTTCGACTTAGGGGGCAATTTGAATTTGAAAGTTTTATCGATTTTCGCGGAATCTTTCGACTGTTTTCTTTTATCAGAGGGAGCACCTTTCTTCTTTAACTCATGATACAAAATCGAATCCATACAGTTGTTTGTAATAATCGTTTCGGTTAAAGTTGTATCACTTTTTGAACATTTTTGGCACGAACCTGTTTCTAGGCAACCGTTTGGTGTGTCAATCTTATTAATTGCGCTTAAACAATTTTTCTTTTCCACGGTATCTACGGTGCTTTTGTTAATCTGTTTTGGAGAATGTTTTGTTTTATCATTACAAACGTCTTTCAAAATATTTGGCTTCCCATCCGATTTCGTACTTTCTTTGGTCTCAGCTTCAGCGATTCGCAGAGACAGCGGGGGAATGTTGCAATCACTACATGGCTTATCAGAGCAAACACATAGAGGTTTAAAAGTTGATCTTGACTTTAAGCCCTCTTTGTTATTAAACAAATTCGGAGAACTCATTCCCCCTGTACATCCATCGTCTTTCCTCGAAGCACCTTCCCTTTTATTTTCATCGTCAACGTTACGACAATGTTCGCTTATAATTTCTCCTCTATGTTCATGCATCATTTTTATATTCTTCTCCTTTATGTATGCATTTTTCTCGTGTTTCCCTTCATCGTTAACGTTATCTTTGTCGTGTACCGATTTATCGCACGTTCTCCAATAATCCGAAATAGTGTCTTGGGAGACTCGTAGGTGAACATTGGGCTGCTTGTGTTTTCTTCGTCTCATTACTTTTCGAACGCACACGAGTCCGCTACAGTGACGAAAAAGACAACGTCCACCGTATCGTTTTTTTTTCACGCTCGCTGTAGATTCTGTAGGCTAATTCGACAAACAAAACGCACACCGTTAATACGGCCGTTATATGCCAACGTACACTACCATTCATAAATATTTACCCGTTAATTAGTATAACAATACCAGAAAAGATGTTACAGATTTATTACTATGCGTGCGTCATTGCTCTGAATAGGAATAGTTCGTTTCTTTCGATTTTATACCGTTTCGAACAAAGCGAAGATAACCAGCTGGGCAAATACATACAAATGGTGGTGCGTAACACATCTTCGATTACCTTGGTTTTTCGATTGTACAACGCTTCACAGTAGATGCAATTTAGCCATGATAAGTCTGTAATCGATGCAACCGCGAGATCATTGAACTGTTGTATAGTAAGGATCATTCGCGATGGTAAGACTTACAGCGATTTGCTGGAGAAGTGGAAATTACCATTATCATTTTTAGGAAGACCTCTTTCTAGAGCAAGTGCACATTCCGATAGGATCGCTGGATCGTTCTCCAGGAACCATTCCCGCATCTTTCTGTACCCTGTAAATTGTGCATCGCTATTGTATAATTACACGTAAAGTATCAGATATTTTATTATCTCGTTGCAATGACAAGGTTCTTACATGTCCAGACGCTTTTTACACCCGCAAGAATAGACTCTTGTTCGAGCTCTGTGAAGAGAACAAAATGAACGTTCAATTTTGATGATCATCCTTTGAAGGACGTTACTATGATTATTCTATACCCAAGAACTAGATCCGTTTCCGGTCCAATTCTTTCTTTTTTCAAAATCTAAGTTATACAAATATGCGTTTTTAATGAATAAAAAGAAGGGTAACAAGATCTTCAGTTTCGAAGAAAAAACGACCTGGATCAGTTTGGCTCTCAGGTATCGAATTTATGCATGCTTACCCGGCGTCGCAGTCGCATCTGCCTGGTCGTCTACGGAACAAGAATTAGTACTAAGTATTAGAACTTATGATTATGCTACGCACATGATATTGCTGGTCATACGATGCGTGATATTCTTTAGGATTTTCAATTGACTGGACGTGCAAAATAAGAAGAGGAAACGCGCTACTCTTTTCTTTCCGTCGATGGAAGAAACGACGGAGAAACGATCCTTGTAGAAATCTCGCACGTATGACCAACGTGACTCACTTTTCCCCTTCGTGCCTTAGAGATTCTCTCATTCTTGCTCTGCACAGACAACTGTATTCCCTGTAACAGAAGTATTTTTACAGATCGTCCTGTTTACGTTTACGGTGCACTTTCCTAGAGGAAATTCACCTCTCTTTCAGGAAAACCAGATAGAAGAACAGCATTCCCGTGAAACCCGCTAAGAACTTGCCCAAGTACCATGCAAAATCGGGGGTGCAGTGGGGCATTGCAGCTGATTGTGGTCACTGGTTGTTCACCAATGTTACAGCTACATTAAGAAAAATAAACATACCATATTATGAATACATAACAAAAATTATATTACTCTAAAACGAATCTTTTTCAATCGTTCGAAGGCAGAAAGCTTGTCGTTTATATTTTACTTCGACAAAACTATTCGGTCGAGCATATTTTTGAAACGTATCTTATCATACATCAGGGCTTCTTAAACTAATGCCTGTTCATTGTTAAATAAAGAATTAAATTTAAGCTGAATGTTTATTGCTGAAGGATACAGGACATCTTCAACGTTTTTCACGGTTAAATTACATATCTTAAAACGTTTCAGATTCAAATAGTTTTCAGAACTGTCTTTGTTTACTAATAGATATATAAACTTCACGAATAAACATCGTAAGCCGAAGGGATATCTTTTGCGAATAATTACCAAAGTTTTCAGGGTCCCCCCGCAATTTTATCCCTAAGGGTAGCCGCGATATACGGTTCAAGAAGCCCTGCCTTAGATGAATGAAACGATACCTAGGATGGAGAAGTATCGGTTATTGTTGTATACTTCCTTCGTGAACTGTCGCATTACAAACTCCACTATGACTCCACTTTGCAAATTTCTGTGTGTATTTCGAATTTCTCGAGTGGGGGGTGGGGGGTGGGGGTTAGCTGGTCGATGTCGCGATGTTTCCTCTGCGTTAGATTTATCGTTTGAATTTTGAATTACATAACATGTTTGCAGTTTCAAGGGCTGCACGCTCCGTTCCTGTATCGGAGAGCGTGCATCTGAGAGACACGCGCTGGTCCCCGAAGATTTCCTTTACGACTGTCAGATTGATGGATTTATTAATTTTCGGATGCCAGGACTTCGGCTGGTCGTGTTGCGCGAACAACTCTCGGGTCGTGAACAAATGCAAAGTGCGTCGATCTGCAAATGTCAAAACTATCGAAACGGCGAGAACGTTGCCTACTTTTGATACTCGATCTCAATCTTCTCCCGTTCACGAATAACGTCATACGTTTCCCTCTTTTCTTGCTGCTTTAACATTATTTCACGATTGCTTCAAACTTTTAATTAAAGCGTGAAACGTATCCGACCGTATCCCTTTCGTCAGTTCTATTATTAATTAGTTTTTCCGTTAAAAACCTCTCGGTTTTCGTAGAACTCGAAGAGGGGCCAATCTTAGCCTATGGATATTCTGAGGTGCAACATCGCTTTGGTCACGCATCTTAACCAGAGATCCGCCGTGGTCTAACGGCGGGAAGATGTTGAATGACCTGTCAACATATTTGCCGTACTGACAACACCCTCTAGCAGAGCTGTCCATGTCGATGGGAAAAAGGGAAGGACGTCTAAAGTGACACCCCTTCGTTCCACGCTCATTAGGGCAAATTCCTCGGTGCGTTTCACGCGTGCCTACCGACAGGATGTAAATTTAAACTTGTCCGATCGTTCGTTCCTTTCATCGTGCACAGAAAAACTGTTCTACCAGACGTCGTGGACGATTTTTTAAGGCAGCACCCCTTTGTTCGTTCAAATCCGGTAATATAACTTCTTTCTTGTTTCAACAAAATGGTACCTGGAACCACCTATCTTGGGCGTTGTGCTGGTTTCCGGTAGAAGTATCATACTATGTGATACGGAACTTGGAGTTATGGAGTTGTAAACGTTGTACTATTTGTCCACATTTTTTTGCTACTTAACACTTGGGAATTTCATGAAGGTACGTGTACGTAGATATAAAATCTTCAATGAGTAGATATGAAATCTGCTGTTTCATAGTTAAGAGTTGCCTATTGAGTGCAAAGGGTTAAATTTCAACTGATATGTACTGATGTGTATACGAAGGAGAGCCAACCCCGTTAATAATAATAATGATAATAATAAATGTATTTTACCTAATACTAAATCAAACATCAATCTCGAAAAACTACGTAGACTGTAAAGCATATAGCAAAGTTCGTTCGGGCAACATCATTGGGAGTGTCCAAAAAGATGAGCTCGCTTTCGGTTACAACTAAAAATATGATATCTTTCAAGTATTGGAAAGCGGAGAGGATAGTGCAATCCTCCTTCTTGCCCCTTTCCGTCCTATTGCGTACTGCAAAAATAGAAGAGAGAGAATCACGTTCGACTAACAACGGTACACACCGCCAGCTGTGGCCACATGGCATTCTTTCTGTGATCTTGCTCTAAGAGCTCGTTAATACGATCCTCTCGGATGTTGCCAACGCACAGTTAATATTAGTTTCGAGTATGTTTTCTTAACGTATGAGTGTTCTTTTGACTCGGACTGCGCTTAAGTGCCGGAGAACCCTAAATGTTATGTTCTTCCCTTGTTTTGGATAAAAATCTATATACTGTGCCGGACGTAAAGGAAGCGTCAGGTTTACGTTTCAAACGGAAGACGGAAAGATAGGGGGCGGAGGGCTTGCCGAAGAGAACTATATACGCCGTTTCTTTCTTTCTTTTTCTTCCTTTTCCTTCAAATAATTAATGTATAAACTACGAAATGCAGTATTTGTAAATCGTTAATTCGTATTCTGATTATTTATATATATGCAGAAGTGATTTGATTGTCGTTAGACAAGTTTAAGAACGACTTTATTAATTCAGTCTGGATGATGACAAATTGATGCATCTTGTTTAGATTTTTTTCTGCCAGTGCAGGCAAACGTGCAAGCAAGCGTGTTTCTGTTGCTCGCGAGTCATGCTCGATAAATCTTGCCGGTTTTTCGTACGCCATACGCATTTTTGCTTGCGGAAGATCGATACGATTTCGTCATGGTGGCCGTAATCAAAGGAGTTGTTCACGTTTAACGAAGATCTTCGCCTTTTTCTCGAGGTGATACAAGTTGACAGTAATAAGAAGAGCAAGAGGCGAGCTGCCCTCGATTGGCTCCTGGCCCACGAAGGTGGCGGAGTTTCTTCGCGTTTCGAGCCAATCCCAACATGTCCCGTCTCTAAAAATACATTTTGAATCGGTAGGAGGAGATGTAGAGACACCTCCCTTCGTGGATGGAAAAAGATTTCTCTATGTATATAACTCATTCAACAGTGCACACTGACTGTTTCATCGGGTAGAGTCTTACAGGAAGCTGGAAACGAGGGAACAATTTGGCTGCTGTTTCGCAAGACATACTCGGTGATCGTGTTGTAATTCACGTGACTTCTTCCATGCACTATATTTGAATCCCGTCATCGTTATCTATCTTTGTTGGATTCATTAACGATACCGTTTAACGATCTATTGATCTGTCGATCGAAAATCGGCAATTCAATTCCATATATCGATCATTAAAACGTCTCGGATTGACGCATCGATCTGAAATGCTGTACCAACATATCTTACGCTGTGTCCACCTTCGTGACAATTTTTATAACGTTCCTGGAATAACGGTTTTATGAGAAAAATCTGAGACGACGATACATTTGCGAAATTTTGAAGAAGCACCGATTATTCGGACCATTGCAGAGGACTTAAAATGAAGACTGAAAGTGGTAGTTCGAGTCAAGTGAGTTCCGGAATCGAGCAACGTTTAAGGAGCCCGAAGTGCGCCAGATGCAGAAACCACGGTGTAATTTCCGGTCTGAAGGGTCACAAAAGATCGTGCGCATGGAAGGACTGTCGTTGTCCTTGCTGTCTGCTGGTGGTCGAACGGCAACGGGTGATGGCCGCTCAGGTTGCGCTCAGAAGACAGCAACAGGCTCAGGGAAACTTCTTCGGTGAGAACGTCTCAACCGTCTGTCACACGCCGATCGATACAGCTGGTTCATCATATCTGTTGAAATCTGATCAATCACCTGTCTGCCGAAGAGGGAAGAATTTTCAGCGTCATCAGTTGCACTTCACGCAAACCAGTATCAGCGTGACACAAGGATTCTATGGATTAAAGACGATACACGGTTTACCCACAGCATGTTAGTATCAATGCGGCAAATTGATGGAAAGAAAATGTATTTTTAACTTACGTCTTCTTTTATTGAAGGCATAAACGGAATACCGACCTCCATAAAATTTTCTCCACTTTGATTGGCCCACCTATTGTTTTTATCAATCAGTCCTCTTTACTTTTACGCGTATTCCTCAGCATTGTTTAAAGCTTAGGTTTATAGGAAATCGTAAAAAGTAACGCACATATGGCGGCAGCTGTTTTTAACGTATACAAGACTGTAGGGCAAGACTCTATCAACAAAATTACATACTGTTTACTATGATATTATTGTTTGTTTTATTACCCAGTATTTTATACACTGATAGCCTCCTCCTCTTATTGCAGTTACCGCAGACGCTCCATTGTTAAATGGGTTGTCACAGAACCAGGAATACAAACAAGAGTCTGAAGGTTCGAAAAAGATGCAGCCCTTTCCAACTATGTATTCCAGTATTCCCTGGTTTGAGCAAGTCACAGAGCCTCGTAAAATGAAGAAAGGTTTTAATAATTTTACTTCCGGCGTAAATGATCATAGCAATGTTTCTGCAAGTAAAGGTGGATCTTGCTTGGAAAAGAAAGCAACGATTTCTTTTAGCGTAGAATCTATCATTGGAACAAAGTGATACAGAATGAATGATTATTATATACGAGATTGCATTTCATTGTTGTAAATATTATCTTTATGGTTTGTTAAACCTAATAATTTATGGGCAATAAATATAAAATGCGTGAAATAATTTTTTTTTTTAAATTAAATTTATTTTCTTAAGAAATGCAACCTATATATTTATAAATTTTTTCCCAAGTATGCAGTAATTATACACATCTCTTCAGTTAAAGGTTTCTAATATTTATTACATGTATTTAGAATATATTACTGTGTATTCATATTACAGTAAAGTCACATAATGATGAATAATTATATATAATTTAAATATTATGTTATTGCAAATATTTTAAACAATTAGGAACGTCTGTATAACAGGTGTATAGATACAGCATGTTCTATAATTTGTTATCAAATTAATAAAATCTATATGAACATATTAAGAATACATTTTATGAATTCATAAGCTTATTTAACAATGAAATAATTAACTTATGTTATTAATCCTTTTTCATATATTCATTATTAGAAAATAAATTTAAACAATAAAATGTATCTCTACTTATTATCACTGTCAAGTGTTTTGCTGCAACGTTTCATATAAGCATCCATCTCAGAAAAATCAGATAAGGTAGTGTAAATTATTTCATATAAAATACTTGGCCATTTATTTTCAAGTAACTGTAACTTTTGTATTGCATTCACAGTGAGGTTTATCAAATTTAATAAATGTATTTTTCCTCTGTGTCTCCAAATAAGATCTTCCTGTTATTAAAAACAAAATATTTATCATAATTTTAATCAAATCAAAATTTGTTTATTGTGATTTATCAAGTATTTATAAAACAATTTTATTTTATTACCTGTGTTATAGCTCCTTTTCTCCATTGCAGTGCTTCCTTAGCAACAACAATTCTAAGAGCTGGATCACTGTTAAGTAAAAATTGTTTGGCAGTAAGTTGTTCTCCAGTTTGTCTTTGTACTCTTTCTAAATGAAGTCTTTGTAATAAAGGTTGTAACAAAGACTCTGGCAGTGAACACATCACAATATCAATAAGACCACCATACTCTTTGTTTGCCAAATCAATCTCTTCGTTCGTAATCTGTTTAGAAAAATGATTAATTTCAAAAACACGGATTTATAATTTCTGAGTTATTATATGATGTGTTATAAGTTGAAGAATACTTCTTTTCCATTGATCACTTTTAAGCCCCAGTGGGCTAAACGAAATATAGCATAAGCTTTCCAATTTTTCGATACAATTGGATTTCCTGTTTCTATATGAATGCTTGTTAATCCCTGCACTTCAGCTAAAGCATTAAGCTGTCCTAAGTAACTTATGTTAGTTTCTTTAAACATAAAATGTTCTATATTTGGAAATCTATTTTTTATTTTACAGAAAACTTTGGCCACATCATTAAATTGTACATAATTAAATTTAACTACATTAACATCTTGAGCTTTTGAGGAATCCCACTGTTGATCGATAAAACGTAACGCACCCTGACCATAGATATTTAAACAACGTCCAACTATTTCAATTAAGTAATCTCCTCCTATGAAAAATTGAAAAATTTAACTTCTTATGTTTACATTAAGAATGTAACATTGATATTTTTATTATTATTTCACACCTTGTTCCTTTTGTTTTGGAGGATTTTGCAATGGAGTTGGATTTTGTGGTGCTACTGCTCTGTACTTAGCTCTAGCAGTTGCTGCTCTATTACTTTTATAAGACACTATTTTCTTTACCTGTGCACTCTTCACTCTATTTTTTTCTTTCTCTAAATTTTTATATTTTTGCAATACATTTTTATTAGCAGATGATGCAGAAGAATCACTTAGTACTGATTTACTACTATCAATACTATTAGCTTTAGAACTTAAAGAACAATATCCAGAGGAACCGACATTTGATTTTGATTGATAATCATTTAAACCATATTGATTTTGAAATTTTTTACTTTGAGACATTTTCATAAAGTGTTGCTCATCATTTGTTGATAGTTTAGGAGAGTCAAATATTTCATTATATTTATTAGCTCTTTCACCAACAATTTCTGATGGTGAGAAGACATCTATAGAATCAAATGTTTTATTGATATTACATGGAGAAATATAATTGTTGGAGTTTAATAAATTAGAATTTAAACAACTTTTCAAATTCTTATGTCTTTCTAATGTTTCTGAGTCACTACTTGATGTACTACCACTACTGCTTGCAACCTTCATTTTTATTAAATTTTTTTTTACTTTTTCATCAAATTTATTGTTTATTAGACTGTCTACAATAGAATCTAAAATTGGTGGGAGCTTAAATTCTAATGGATATGCTTTAGTTGTATCTTTTAATCGAAATAAATTATCACTAGAATTGCTTCTTTTTTTTATATTTATTTTTGTTGCTTCTATGTTTTCATTTATAGAAGTCAAACTTCCAAAGCCTCTTGTTTTCGCTTTTTCTAAACTTTTAGGTTTCAACATATTGTACTTATTTGATTTTTGAATTTGTACTGTATTAATGTTACTATTCTGAATACTATTTCTATTGTCACTCGTTGATGATTTAGAATGACGTCTGACAAATTCCCAATTTATTTTAGCATTAGATATAATTTCTTCTCGTTGAGCATTCATACAAACTTGTTCACTAAGGTTTAAAAATGTAGTATTATTTTGTTCTTTTGTTGTTCTCCAAGCCATAGCAACTCTCCGAATTTGCTCAGTAATTGGCATAGTTGATAAAAATTGTAAATGTGGTAGATATGATACAAGAAAAGAAACATAATCTCCATTCAGTGTTATAGGGTTTCCATCAATTGTTATTTCCTTAAGCTGTAAAGCTTTAACAAGACTTCCTATATCTTCAATTCTGAAATATAAATCATTACATATGAATAAATAGAATTATAAAATAGGATAAATTTATAAAATACCTACTTGTGAATATCATTATTACTTAAATACAATTTTTGTAATTGTGGTGTATTATCAAAACCTAATAATTTTTTGATTTTATTACGCTTGAGATTTAATTCTTTTAATGATGTTAATCCTTGAAAATCATGGTATCCTATTGTTTTTATATTATTTCCAGCTAAATTTAGAACTTTTAAGGATATAAGATTGTTTAAATCTGAAATCTGTATAATTTGATTACCATGAAGATCTAAAACCTCTAATTTAGTAAGCTGCTTTAGTCCTTCAATTCTTTTTATTCCATTTTTTCCAATTAATAATACTCTTAAATTTTCTAATATGTCAAAATTGCACATCCTTTCAATTTGATTATCATACAGATCAAGAAATACTAATTTTATTAACTGAGAGAAATTATAATGTTCAATCTTTGTAAGAAGATTATGTTGAAGAGATAATAAGCGCAAACGTGGTTCTCCAATTATGTTTGGAAATGTAGTAAGTCCTCGTCTATCAAGACATATTCTGTCAGGATTTTTTTCTTTTTCTGCAGCTGTTCTTGTAGCCACAACAGTCTTTCCTTCGCTTGTCCATTGTAAAGTAACTGTAGCAGATCCATCAGTTTTGTCATGTTCTATGGTAAATGAAGAATCTGTTGAACTGTATACAAAATTTATAAAAGGGTTTGTAAATTCTCTACATGATGTTGCATATGAAGCATGATCACAATTATTTTATTACTTAAAAGTATATTATATTAATACCTAAATGAACTACAATAGCGTTTGAATAACTTTGGTGGTATAGGAGCTCCAGGTAAAATGGGTAAAGCAGGAGCAATTGTCAGGAAATTATCTTGTTTTTGTTGATTTTCTATTGATTTTGCTTTAATTCCTTTTATACCAAAAGCTACAGTTTTTGTCTATAATATGAAATAACAATATTTAAAATATATAGCAACATAAAATATAAAAAACGTAATAATTCAAGTCATATTTTTTCATTTATATCACAGAATGCAAAGTATAAAATTCTTTAACGTTATATGGTAAAATCGAACCTACCCGCGTTACTCTATCACTGCTTACTGGCATTACATAATCAAAACATAAAAAAATAATCAGTATATTGTACCACAGATTTCTGAATGTTTTTCATTTAAAAAAATACTGATGTATCCATAATATTTTTTCAGTTGTTAAATGTGCTTTTTACTAAGTTGCGATTAAAATAAGTCTAGTATAAGGGTAACAATTATTGTTTGTCATTGCGCATTTAATCTTATGGTTGTCGATATTTGAAAATCCCGCGTAATAATACGACACATAACAATTATAAATGCAATTATGATATAAAGATTTATGTATAAAATTTTTCAGAATAAATTTTAACTATTGAGAATTTAAGATTAAAATCATTTTTTATTGCAATCTGGTTTAAATAATTTTACATTTAGTACTATTATTGAAATTTGGAATAATTCAAATTTTTTATTCTAGTATTATATTTCTAGATTTTATTAAGCAAATTTGTACTGAAATAAAAAAATTTACTATGTAATTACAATTTATGTAATAAGCATTAAGCAAATTATGTAAATATGTTGTATAGATATGATTATGGGGAGTTTAGTACTTCACAACTGGTTATTTATATTTCTATAACACAATGTCTCTTCTAACTATTTTACGGTTGTGTCGAATTGGAGAAAATATTATTCCAGTGCGATATACGACACAAACAAGAAATTATGCAGGTAAAAATGTATTTGAATTAAATCATACTCCATGTTTTATGTTTATTTTATAGTACTTAATTACTTGTTACTTTTTTAACCTATACATACTAATATTAGAATCAATCTAACTTAATATTTAAAGTATTTGCTGTTAATTTTGCTTAAATTTTTAAGTAGTTGAAAAATTAATATAAGTTAAGAGAATTTTAATAAACATTTTATTTTCCAGTTGATAAAAAGAAAACAAAGTCAGCTACATCGAAGGTAGAAATATTAGCTGAGAAGGATGTTAATAAATTGTTAACTTATGTATGTGGATTAAATATTTATAAAGAAGGAGAGGATATCAAGTTAAAGCCAGATTCTGAATATCCTGAATGGTTATGGAGTATTAGAACTGAACCATTGAAATTATCAGATTTAGAACCAAATACAAAAGAATATTGGAAATTCATTCGTAGGCAAGGATTGAAGAGGAAAAATCAAATGATGAAATATAGAAAATTCTAAAACTTGTACGACTTGCAAGATTCATATAACTTACTACCTTATTTCTGTTTATATTGCAATAACAATACATTTTATTAAAATATTATTAGAAATTAATGGGAAATGTATGTAAATAAAATTCTATTTATAAATGTCCTAGTTTTTAATTATTCTTTATAAGAAGTTATTTGTAAATTTTTATTTTTATTACTAATCTTTATGATACTTAAGATAATATTTCTATTTATGGTTTAATGATAAAAATTTCAGCACTTAAAATAATTGCTCCTTACCATTTTATATCTGTCTATATTTATAATCTCTTTATGATTATCGATATTACGCGCGAAATTCACAAGAAAAATGCCAACTAATCGTGATTCATTTTTCGTTCTCACTTAACCAAAATACCTTACAATCTTTATCAAAATCAATTTGTAAATGATACAAAACAATAAAGCATCTGAATTCAAAATTAATTTTAATAAATTAATTTCAATGTAGCATTATTGACTTGAAAATTATTACGTACATTCTCACTTATTTTATCGTAATTTTGTTATTCATATGAAGAATTTGTCACATTCAGATGAATTCAAATATTTAATGACAAAGTACCACTTATTGCCACTTGATAGCGGATACCAGGAATAAAAAAAACAAAGCGATAATGATACACCTCTGATGACGCACACTGTTTGCAATTGAAAAACAGTATTTTAGTATATAAAGGTCTGGGTTAAGTAAAAGCAGGGGAAAAAAAATCGGTACCAATATCGCTATCTGATATATGATAAAACAAGATCAGAATAGTTGTTGAAACTAATAGACAACGAGTCATCTAACTTCATATAACATTCGCAACTGTTGAATCAGGTGGAGTTTTATTTTGCAACTTTTGAACAGGTAATTTTGTATATTTTTATTTGTATTTGTCTCATATATGTTTGGTATCGTATAATTAAGGAACACGCCAAGTTACAACCGTTTAAGCGAAAATAAAAAAGATACTATGTATTATTTTAGCATTTACACGTTTTCAATTTCATAGAATAGTTTGCACATTTTTCATTTGATGGACAACATCGTATATTATTTATTATAAAACTATAAATTTCATCGGGCCTTGTTTTATTTTATTTTATCTTTATATTATACGAACAGCGATACTATTTATCAAGAATTTTGCTTACACCTGTGACAGTTCGGAAGTTGAAAAAATATTGGGAAAATAAACGAGATTTTGATTCGTTGAGATTCGACAATACTTTGAAATATGCAGATTCCTGTGAAATAACTTTCAGTTCATACACGATTCAATATTTGCTAGCATTGAACTAAATACGAATTTCTTATCATTCTCGTTTGACTTTAATCATTTTATTTAACATCCTTTGCTCAATATCCTTCAACATTAATACATTTATCCGCGTTTATTGTATGTAACTGTAAATACAAGTGGATTTATAGAAATTGATAATTATTTCCATAAAAAATCATATACAAGAAATCAGAATAAATGCAAGTAAGAAATTGTTTCAATTTAACTAATACAAAAAATGTCGAAAGTTCACAGTTATAGCGAAAGCTTTTTAATACCTTCTTTTTTTCATTTTTTCGGCATATTTTTATCACCGATCAAATTGCTTAAAATACAAAGAAAGCTTCAAATCAATAATATCTTAAAAATTGCCCATTTTCAGATGTTCAAGACAATATTTTTTATTACTTTCTTGGCATGTGCCATCACTGGCATTATAGCTGATAGTAAGTACCTATGTATCAGATAATTATCGATAAAAATAATAACTATAATTTTATATTTTTGACCTGTAGTTATTATCAATACCACTAATTGATTTTCTAATCCAAGATTTTTATGTTCTATTCAAAGATAACCGCTTTAAGTCATTAAATACATACCATAAATAATATGTTCTTCCTGTTTAGAGAAGGTCGTTTGCTATTATGGTAGCTGGTCTAGTTATCGCCCTGGACCCGGCAAATTCGATGTGGCCGACATAAATCCGGCCCTATGCACTCATATGATCTACACCTTTATCGGCATCAGTACCGAAGGCAACGTTCAAATACTAGACGGATGGCTTGATCTACCAGATGGTAAAGATGGTTACGGAAAATTCACCAGGCTTCGTAAATCGAGCCCGGGGACGAAGGCTATGATAGCGATAGGTGGTTGGAACGAGGGATCCCTCAAGTATTCCGAGGTTGCCGGAAATCCTCAAACCCGTGCTCGATTCGTTCAGAATGTCGTTCAGTTCCTGCAAAAGTACGATTTCGATGGTTTCGACATCGATTGGGAGTATCCGAATCAGCGTGGCGGCAAACTGGCCGACAAAGAGAATTTTGTCGCCTTGCTGAAGGAACTTAGACAGGAGTTCGATAAGCATGGTTACATTTTGAGCGTGGCGGCGGGTGCTGCCGAATCCTCTGCTTCTCTGTCTTACTTTATTTCAGAAATGTCTCAACACGTACACTTTATTAATTTAATGTCGTACGACTTGAACGGATCTTGGAACAATTTCGCGGCGATAAACTCTCCGTTATACGCTTCCTCTCGGGAAACTGGAAATCAAGCAAAGCTCAACGTGGTATGTTCGTATTTCCGGTTATTATGAAATTGATGTTTAAGAAACACATACTATACGTTGATCTTGGAATACAAGGAACGCTTATGTTTTATAGGATTCGGCAGTTCGTTATTGGCTATCAGAAGGTGCACCTGCTGACAAGCTCATTGTCGGTATTCCTGCTTATGGAAGATCCTTCACCCTAGCGGACCCTGCGAATAATAAGGTAGGTGCGCCTACCATCGGTGCCGGAACGGCTGGTCCTTACACACGAGAAGGTGGAATGCTTGGTTACAACGAAATCTGCGAGAATCTTCGTAACGGATGGGTTGTAGTACGTGATCGCGAGCAACACGTGCCTTATGCTTTCAAAGGCAATCAATGGGTCGGATACGATGATACCACGTAAGCACATCCATTGTAACGATATAGCAGTGGGCGTTAATAATTCGAGAATGAGAATGTACGTAAGAAGTAATATATCCACGTTTTTAGATCTATCGAAGAGAAGGTCAATTATGTTAAGTCCATGGGTCTTGGCGGTGTAATGATGTGGAGCGTCGAAACTGATGACTTCCGTGGTACTTGTGGTGAAAAATACCCGCTTTTGTCCACAATTAATAGAGTGTTGAGAGGAAATGTTCCACCTCCTCCTCCAGTAACTCCGCAACCTACAAAACCTAATGATCCAACAACTGCAAAACCTCCACCACCAACCCCACCATCAACGCCACCACCAACTTCTATATGCAAAAAGGAAGGCTATGTTCGAGATCCAAAAGATTGTTCCATATTTTACTATTGTCAAGCCGTACACGGCAAGTATTTGATAAGTACATTCCACTGCCCAGCTGGACTTGCATTCGATCCATCTATTAATGGTTGTAACTATAAGAATAATGTTCCCGGTTGTTAAATCAACACAAATGAACCTAATGCGGTTAAACAAATTGTAATTGTGTATTATAAGATGTAATATTTTATGTGATTTTATATCATAATAAATGAGTAGTATAAAATTAAAAAATCTCCTTCTTGTTTATATTAGTTTTTGCGTGAAACCTGGTAATCAATGTTGACCTTATTAACTAAAAGGTTAACGTGCTAATTAGCACGTAATGCTAGATAAACGAATTTAATGCTCGTTACACTGAACCAAAGCTTGTTGGACGTGACAATACATACGCTTATCTTTTCGTCCTAAATTAGGAAATCATCACTGTTTTTGCAAGATTAATGAGCATTTATAATGTATTCAGTGTGGTCGTAATTCACTGTTCACATTCAAGTGTTTATCACACGTTGAATTTCTTTGCAAAGAGGAAGATAAGAATAATGAGATCAATATTTGATAGGTACATAGGTGGTCACTAATACTTAAATTAGCTGATAAATTTGTATACTTACAAGTAATGCTGAGACCTATATAATGTAGCGAACGAACTCGATCATGGAAGAAGTAAGAAATATTGAAATTATTCGAAAAAACAATTTATCCACAGATGAAGCTCATACTTTTAACCATTCTTTTGGCAATCGCTGCCACATCTTTCGCACAAAGTAAGTTTCGCAGAATATAATTCCAGTGTTAAAATGATTCTGAAAGAAATACATTCTAATTTGTCGTTTAGAAAAGGTCGTCTGTTATTATGCAAGCTGGGCGACCTACCGACCGGACAATGGCAAATTTTCTATCCAGGACATCAAGGCGAATCTGTGCACGCACGTAGCTTACAGTTTCGTTGGCATTACGAGAAGCGGTGAGATTAAGGTGCTCGACAACGAAGAAGATTTGCCTCGGTTTACAAGACACGTTAAGAAATACTCCGGCGTTAAGGCTCTGCTCTCCATCGGGGGTGCCAGTGAAAAATCTGCGAAATTCTCCGACGTGGTTCATGATCCTAATCTTCGGGCTACGTTCGTCAAGAACGCGGTGAAATTCCTGAAGAAGCATAATTTCGATGGATTAGATGTCGATTGGGAGTACCCTGCTCGAGGTACCGGTACCCGTAACTCTGACAAGGACAACTATGTCCTCCTGCTGAAGGAGCTGAAGAATGCATTCAAGGATCACGGTTTCACGCTCAGCGCAGCGGTAGCTGCTGAAGCTGACGCTGTTGATCAATCTTACATCGTCCCAAGAATTGCCACACACTTGGACTTCATTAATGTCATGACGTACGATTTCAATGGTGATTGGAGCGATTCTACTGGTATGAACTCTCCTCTGTATGCATCCTCCAAAGATAGCTCTTACCAGAAAACGTTAAATGCGGTACGTACAATTGTTTCCTGTAACAAACAGAAAGAATTATGATGTTGCTAATGTAATCTGGTTACTATGATTTCAGGATGCTGCTATAAAACATTGGATCTCAAGAGGTGCCCCAGCTGAGAAGATTGTCATGGGTATCCCGTTTTATGGAAGAACTTTTACTTTGAAGGATCCTAATAATCACAAGCTGCATGCTCCGTTCAGTAAGCCTGGGAAAGCTGGCCGTTATACCGGTGAACCTGGCTACATCGGGTACAATGAGATGTGCGTGAAAGTTAATACAGGCACCTGGAAAGTTGTTTTCGATCAGGAGCAAAAGGTACCTTACGCATACAAAAATCATCAATGGGTTAGTTATGATGACGTGAAGTAAGTATTCAATGAGATTCCGGAATTTTGTTTACTTTTATTGCTTGCTCGTCATGAAAATTTGTTTTCAGCTCCATTAAACAGAAAGTAAAATATATAAAGCAGATGGGTCTTGGCGGTGCTATGATATGGAGCATCGATACTGATGATTTACATGGTGATTGCGGTGAACAGTATTCACTCTTAAATATCATAAACCGCGACTTGAACAGCTGTAAGTTCATTATATGATTCATTTAGACACATTGGAATAATTTTATAGAACGTTAGTTTATAATTTGTTTTTAGGATTAAAATGACTGTATTATTATCAACATTCAAGCAGCTAGGTGTAATTTTGAAGAAGAATGTATTGCTATGATGAAGCGAAATAAAAAATTCTGTACTGATTTATTGTTTATAATTGCAAGCAACACTGGAAAATAAATTGATAGATTTAAGTTCGCAAAAACAAAAAATATAATAAATAAATGAAATAGTATACAAATTATTTTTGTGTGCCATTAATTTACCATCCGATCTGTTTGTTAAATTAGAGTTCTTATTCCAAAATTCAATAAAATTACGTTGTAGCGGTAAGCTCGATATGTTTAGTGTTAAGTTCGATAAACTTTGTTTATTCACATTCTCAATCTATCTGTTTATATATTTGATTCGTTTCATTATCCATTCTCTTCTCTCTTAAATCACAGAAAAATCGATATGTTAAGTTAGTAATAAAAATAGTTCGAAATATCTATCAAGCAATTAAACAAGATGTTTTTACAATTAATGATCAAAAAATGAAATTTTAATTTACAAAATTTTAATCACCTATAAGTAAATCAATAATGGTATATAATTATTATTTGTAACAAAGTATTAAATCAAATTCATGTTAAATACGTGCAGAATTATATTCATATAAATACGAAGTCCGGGAATATTGAAGACAATAATAAGAGATCATCTTCATCAATAATATATTTATTATGTTCTATGTAATCAAGCTACTTTTTACTAAAATACGTAAGAATTTTGCAAAGTATTCGTCGTATATTACAATACGTAATACATGTTTATTTACATTTTCATATTAATATGAAATAGTAGTAAAATAACTAAAAATATATATCTAATATTTAAAAGAATTTTACTATACTTGTTATGTATTTATGAAAAATTTATGAACAATTTCAAAAATGCTTAAAAACTTACAAATAGCATCATACGTTGTGAAACTAACCAAATATATTAATATTTGAACCTTCTTAAAGACACAAAACAAAAGATAATTTTTCTAAGTAATTGTTTCATTTATATAATTTTCTACATAATCTTAAACCACAATAATAAAGCTTTCCTAATTAATTTTAAGCTGTTTATGTTTATACCTCGCGCTAGTCAACGGAAACTGTTCAGAGTTCGCATTTGATTAATGTAGTATTACTGTCAAAAATATTGTGCCGCTTTCGTTCAACTTCCTTTCCACGACGTGCTTACCAAAATGCAGAAGGTGTGTTTCTCATACCATAAATTCTATAAATTTGTCATTATCTGTACAAAATTGATTTGTATTTTGACATTAAGGTGATATATAATTTCTTTTTTCAGAAACAAAAGGAACCGATTCAATCCGTGCAAGTCTTCGGACGCAAAGTGAGTGTTATTTGCTAATGAATAAGTGTGGTTATGTTTAAGCGTGTTCTTTTAGATATACATGATTATACTTATAGAAAAGTGCTACTGCGGTCGCTTATTGTAAACGAGGCCGTGGAAATCTTCGAGTAAACGGGCGTCCTTTGGAATTGGTTGAACCCCGTGTATTACAATACAAATTACAAGAACCCATTTTATTACTTGGTAAAGTGAGTATTTGGTAACATAGTATAATGTCATAAAACTTAAAGAATTATTTTCTACACTACTTCAAATAATAGAAAAAATGGTTTTTAAATCCTTAATATTCTTTTATGATGCTCTCTTATTCCGAACATGATTATTTATGATTATAAAAATAAAGATACTGAGGCAATATATGTATATTCTCTAAATTAAAGATTTATTTACTTCAGTAGTATTCACTTTGTTACATCTTTTTTTATAGGAAAAGTTTTCTGGAGTAGATATCAGAGTAAGAGTAAATGGAGGGGGTCATGTTGCGCAGATTTATGCTATTCGCCAAGCTATTTCTAAAGCTCTTGTAGCATACTACCAAAAGTGTAAGTATTCATGAAAATTACAAGATTAAAAGTGTATGTACAGTTTTATATGAAGTAATTTCTTTTTAGATGTTGATGAAGCAAGCAAAAAAGAAGTAAAAGATATCCTCATTCAATATGATCGTACTCTTTTGGTAGCTGATCCAAGGCGGTGTGAACCAAAGAAATTTGGTGGTCCAGGTGCCAGAGCACGATACCAGAAATCTTATCGTTAACATCTGCAAATTTCATATTACACTTTATGCGTATTATTGAATAAAAAAATTTTTAAAATTTATTTTGCCTCTTATACACTTTTATTGAACTTTATTACTATAAACATATTTACTCTATTTTGATTCTACCCTTTGTTTTTTTCTAGTTCATTATAAAGTCTTAAAATAATAAAGCTGAATTTCATTAAAAATTTTACATGTATATCGTAGATATATATTACAAAATTAATTGCTTTATGCTTGATACAAGTTAGTATATATATATACATATATACACATATATTCACATTCAGTGTATTAGTTTGATACAGTGTGAACGCAACGTCGTAGGTGAGAGTAACGTTGAGATAACTTTTCATTTTTCATTAATTTAAGTAAAAAGAAGTAATATATTTTTAAATATGAAGACCAGATTTAATTCTTATGATATTGTTTGTATTGTAACTGAGTTACAAAAGTAAGTAAATGTCAAAACATTATAATGATAATTTTCGTTATAGAGGTTAAGATTTAAGTATATAAATAAATAAAATATAGAAAAACATATAAATAAATTTATCTTAATGTTAATATTTAGACTTGTTGGTATGCGCGTAAATCAAATTTACGATATTGATCATCGTACTTATCTCATACGTCTTCAGCGAAGTGAAGAAAAATCTGTTCTCCTATTAGAATCTGGCAATAGAATTCATACGACGGTATTTGAATGGCCAAAAAATGTAGCTCCTTCTGGATTTTCAATGAAGGTATATTATATTAAAGTATAAAAACTTTTTATTTAACATGACATGTATTATTAAAGAATTTATATTATTGTTATAGATGCGTAAACATCTTAAAAACAAACGACTTGAAAGTCTTACTCAAATAGGTGTAGATCGGATAATTGATTTACAATTTGGAAGTGGGGAAGCAGCATATCATATAATTTTAGAATTATATGATCATGGTAACATAGTGTTAACAGATTATAAAATGACTATTCTAAATATTTTAAGGCCACATACAGAGGGAGATAAAATTAGGTAAGTTATAATACAAATAAACCAGTAAAGTTATTATGTAATCATAAAAGATTAAAAGATTATATGATAATTAGATTTGCTGTTAAAGAAAAATATCCAGTGGACCGTGCTCATCAAGTTACAATGCCACCAATAGAAAAGATAGAAGAACATCTGCAGAGTGCTAAATTAGGAGAAAATTTGAAAAAAGTATTGAACCCACTTCTAGAATTTGGTTCCTCTGTAATTGATCATGTTTTATTAGAACATGGTTTTGCACTTGGTTGTAAAATTGGCAAAGATTTTAATGTTAAAGAACATATGTCAAAATTAATCTCTGCATTAGAATCTGCAAATGAAATGATGGACTCTGCCAAAAAGAATATTTCCAAAGCATACATCATTCAAAAGAAAGAAACAAAACCAACTACAGATGGCAAAGAAGATTTCATATATACCAATATTGAATTTCATCCATTTTTATTTGAACAATATAAAAATAATCCCTATAAAGAGTTTGATTCCTTTAATACTACAGTAGATGAATATTTTTCTACAATGGAAAGTCAAAAGCTAGATTTAAAAGCTTTGCAACAAGAACGTGAAGCTCTCAAAAAGTTAGAAAATGTAAAAAAGGATCATAATCAGAGATTAATAACATTAGAAAAAACCCAAGAATTTGATAAACAAAAAGCAGAATTAATTTCTAGAAACCAAACTTTAGTAGATAATGCTATATTAGCTATACAAAGTGCCCTTGCAAATCAAATGGCATGGGCTGATATAAAAGTTTTGTTAAAAGAAGCAGAGAGCAGAGGTGATCCTGTTGCATCTGCAATTAAACAACTAAAATTAGAAACAAACCATATTTCTTTACTGTTACATGATCCTTATGAAGACAGTGATGAAGAATCAGAACTAAAGCCTATGTTAATTGATATTGATTTAGCACATACAGCTTTTGGAAATGCTACAAAGTATTATAATCAAAAGAGATCAGCAGCTAAAAAGCAACAAAAAACAATAGAATCTCAAGATAAAGCTTTAAAATCAGCTGAGAAGAAGACAAAACAAACATTGAAAGAGGTGCAAGCTATTCATAGTATCAATAAATTAAGAAAGATATATTGGTTTGAAAAATTTTATTGGTTTATTAGTTCTGAAAATTATCTTGGTAAGTTGTTAGAAGGTATATAATATTTATAATAATAAGTTAGTAATTTAATCATTTTGTAGTAATTGGTGGAAGGGATCAACAGCAAAATGAACTGATTGTAAAAAGGTATCTTAAATCTGGAGATATATATGTCCATGCAGATTTAACTGGTGCTAGCTCTGTGGTTATTAAGAATCCTGGAGGTGGTTCTGTGCCTCCAAAAACTTTAGCTGAAGCAGGTACAATGGCAGTTGCTTATAGGTATCTAAATACTTGTATCTTATTAACATTTGTTTTATTATAAAAACATCATGATTCTATCATAAAAATATTGTATTAGTATTGCATGGGATGCTAAAGTAGTAGCAGGAGCATGGTGGGTAAATAACGATCAAGTATCAAAAACTGCTCCAACTGGTGAATACCTTACTACTGGATCGTTTATGATTCGTGGAAAGAAAAATTATCTACCACCATGTCAATTAGTTATGGGATTAGGTTTTCTGTTTCGTTTAGAAGAAAGTTCAATAGACAGACATAAAGACGAGAGAAAGGTCAGAGTCATAGATGATGAAAGTGAACAAACAGACTCTATAATTGAAGACACAGAAATTGAATTGACAGATTCTGAAGAAGGTACAATATTATTTTATAAATGCATATAAAATAAATATATAATAGATTCCATTGTTATTAATTTATATCTTATAACCTTAAATTAAATAGATGAACCTGAAAATAAGGATAATTTAAATCCCATCCAGGAAGAATCTAAAGAAGACTTAGTTATGGAAGAAAATGTTAATCAAGATGTTAGTGATGAAGAAGATAATCTATCTGAGTTTCCTGATACACAAATTAAGATTGATGTTTCTGGTCCAAAGTAAGTTATAAAATTTGTAATTTTAACATTTTATATTAAAATGCAATAATTTACAGGATGAAATTACATATTGACAATAAACAGTCAACTAGAATGTCACAAAAGGATTTAGAAGATGTAATTTATTTGGGTGATGATAAACCAGTAATAATAAATACCTCAGCTAAAGAAAAGGGTTCAAAAGTTAAGCAAAAACCTTTTGCTAAAAAAGAGAATAAAGAAAAGGTTGAAGTAGAAATTAAGAAAGATGATCAAGTGGTTTTGAAACGAGGTCAAAAAGGAAGGTTGAAGAAAATGAAAGAAAAATACAAAGATCAAGATGAAGAAGATAGAAGATTATCTATGCAAGTTCTTCAAGTAAATATTTCTTTTTAGCGATTAATGATATTTATATTGTTAAAAGAATTTGTCACAGTAATTTGTAGTTATTTAGTCAGCAGGTATTGCAAAAGAAAATAAAAAGAAAAGCAGAAATAAAGATCCATCTGGGCCGAAGCAACAAACAAAAAAAAAGGGTCCAATAAAACCAGCACCATCTCAAAATTCTCATATTGTAGATAATATTGAGGAAGAAGACACAGGTCCAGGACCTGAAGTAGATATGTTAGACCAATTAACAGGAAAACCTGTTATAGAAGATGAATTATTATTTGCTGTACCTGTGATAGCTCCTTATAATACTGTGTTGAACTATAAGTAAGTTGAAGTTATTATTGTTATGTAATTTATATTATAATTTTTATTTATTGTATCTTCATAATATATTGCTTTTTAGATTTAAGGTGAAGCTAATGCCAGGCACAGGTAAGAGAGGAAAAGCAGCAAAGACTGCTGTAGCAGTATTTATGAAAGATAAAGAAATTACTTCAAGAGAAAAAGACTTATTAAAAGCTGTTAAAGAAGAAACAATAGCTAGAAATATTCCTGGAAAAGTTAAGATAAGTGCTCCTCAAATACAAAAACTAAAAAAATAAGTAACCCAAGTACAATTTATAAACATTGTTAATAAACAAATCTGAATTTGCATGTATATAAAATGATTTACTTGTATAGAAGTTATACAATTTTTTTAAATAACTTCATTCAGTTAAAACCTGAGTCTTTTATTATTATCACTAAATAATCTGTGGTATATTCTTTATTTTTGTATAAATATTAAAAAATTAATATTGCTCAACAGTCAGCACTCAATACTATAAGTTACCAATTTTACACATTTTGTACAATTTTTTATCGTGGGAATGTATTAAAATATATTTATCTCAGTACAAATTATGCCACCACGAAATGTACTTGCAAATAGTATTCCTTTTACGTAATCAATATATCAGCAGTTTTACAAATTTTGTTATAAATACAGCAATGTACAAAATTCTACCAAATAAAATTCTTAATGCGTATGAACGCATCTAAAATAAATTCGCACTTACAATAATTACATATCAAACATATCTTCATCAGATGTATTGTCATGAATTAACACTGCATTTGATTTAGTTCTTGTGTCTTTAGATGGTACTTTCCGATTACTATTAGGTCGTGATCTAGTACCTTTTAATATAATCTAAACAAATAATGTAGGTATATATATTTTTTATGTACATATATGTTATTAAATATAAAATTAATAGTACATGTTATACCTCGGGTTCAGATTCGGAATCATCAGAAATTTTTCTAATTCTTCTTCTACTTTTAATTGGATTTATTATTGGACTTTTCTCTTCTTTAGATTTATTTATAGAATTATTTTTTTTCGCTTTTTTAACTATTTTTATATCGTATTCTTCATCAGATTCAATATCTTTTAATATTTGTTTAATATCCTTTGTACCACCACGTTTTTTGTCTATTATGATTCCTACAGTGCTGTCATCAAGGCTTTTCACAGGATCTGAATTTTTTAACAATTTTATTCTAGGACTTTTTCTATTTCTATCAATTGTTTTTTTCTCTTTCTGGGGGGTAGTAGATTTTGTAATTTCTCCCTTTCGTGTAGTATCACTGCTTTTAAATTCTAGTTTTCCATCAGGCTTGTGTGATAATTGTTTTAAACCTTCTGTCAATATCTTTTTGAATTTTTCATAATCTGGTATTTCATTGAATTTTATACTTGCTAATAAAGTCATGTATTTAAGTATAGCATTTGGAACTAAGTTATGAAAAGACTTATTTAAAAATTCTGATATATTATCAAAAGCTTTCTCTTTTTGTTTTTGTACTGCAACCGGATCTGATAAATCTTTTTCCCACAAAAGTGAACCACATAACCACTGAATCATGTTGTAACCCAAAATTTCAAAATCACCACGCATTGTTGGCACTAAAATATTGAAACATATAAATTATTAAATAATATTATCTAGTATATTAAATTTTATTTAATGATCATAATTTTTACCTCCCATGTGCGCATCTCTACTAGTATATTCAATAGTTCCATTATGTGCTTTTTTTGGATCTAGTTTATATTCATTTTTCGTAGTATAGTGAGAAGCTAATCCAAAATCTACTAGATATACTTGACCTTGAGATTTTAAGTCTAATAGTAAATTTGCTCCTTTTATATCTGCATGTACATATGTTTTATGATGTATATATTCTATTACATTCAGCTAAAACATTGTATAACTTGTATAAAATCTAGTTACTCATTGTTACAGTACTTAAATTTATATAAATAAGTTTATAAAACTAATGAATCAAAATGTTTTTTTGGGTTATTCTTACTATTTGTAAAGCTATTTTATACACTGTGTGTTCTGGAAATCTTCTATTGTTTTCTTCAAATAGTTTCCACAGATCTGTACCATATCGATCCATTACTACAAATCGATATTTTGTTTTCTTATATTCATGACTTCCAGAGCCAATGTATGTAGGCATACCAAGTGCTGAAAGCTTTTTTTTTTTCTTCCAACTATCAACTAAAATAAATCACTCAGTATTCTTTCCTTTTACATTGTTTTAGTAATTATAAACATTAAAATATGAAATAAAATAAAGTAAATATAAAGAAAATCTATCTTTAAATATTGAAATCTGACTTACTTTCATCTGGTCTAGCATTCCTCATGTAAAAATGCATTTCTACGAACAATGGTCCATTTCCATGCGGTTCCTAAATAATTGTAAAATGTTTTAAAATATTGAATATAATTATATAAATAATAATACTCACAATTTTAATTACATTTGGATATTCCTTTGGCACTTTTCCATTATAGGGAGCAGCTGTAATTATCATTTTAATAATGATTGTTTTCCATGTACATATATTATAATAATAAATTATAAATTACGATGTATAACGTAAGAAATAGAAAAAACACTTATTGTCAAAAATGTAAAATTTTATAGAAATAAAAATATAACAGTGGGAAAATGAATACAAACCAGAATAAATTTCTCCAAAACCACCAACACCAATCGATTTACCCAGAATCCATTGTTTTTTTGCCATATCTGTTAATATTTCGCCAGCATTTATTGGATCTGGTAGTTTATATGCATTAGCTCCTCTTTTCTTAGGAGCTTTTTTTACAACTTTTGCACACATTATGAGGTTACCGAAAACGTATTGTCACAATGCGTATAGAATGAAGTAGCACTTACAAAAAAACAGTAAGAGACTAAGAACGATTCCAAGTATTATAAAATAAAGCTTTAGTGTTGTGACAAATGTATATTTAAATAAATACTTTACATATCGCTCGCCGAGTAACGACTCTCTGACATAGTTGTAGGATCGCTGTGAATACAAAAAGTTCAACGGCGGGAACTGCAACAATTCAGTGCAACCTTTTGAAAATTATAGAAGTCCCTATGAATTTGAATACATTATAGAAAAAGTAACCGATAATGATAAATATAGTGTGTTTAAAATCATTATTATTTCTATTTAAATTTAAAATTTTGTTAGTTGTTGAATACATTTAATTTATATTTCATAATGTTGATTAGTAAAAGCAAATTACCGTTTGTAGTTCTATTTACTTCAAGCTATTTGAAGTATGCAATGTATTTTCCGGTCACATGGTCATATCCATGCTAATTTCAAATATGTCAGGTAACCGTTAAAGTATATCTGTGTATACAAGAAAAAAACATAAAACATGAAGGAATGATGAATAAAACTACAACTTTTTTGTATCGAAGAAACATTTTATGAATTGAAATTCCGATATTTTACGTTGCATTACGTAAGTTTTCAACTTGGTTCTAGTTAGGTTACGTTTTTAAATGGAAGGAGCGGCGATTGATTCGCCAAATTCACGTCTAAATGATAATGGCCAAATTAATAAGACAGGCGACGAAAATTCTTACGCAAACTGTAATGACTCAGAAAATGAACGCGAGATCTTATACGGAGAGTGTACACCCCAACCGGTATCAGCAAACAAACAGATCGACAATTCTATTTTTAATACCATATCTAAAATTGTTAACCGTACAGCAAAGGTAAACATTGTTCATTATTTAATTATTTGTTTTCAGATTTTAAAACTGATTTTATTACTTAACATCATATTCAATGTTTAGGTACCAGAAATTCATGATTTTAAAATTGTGAAACCTATAACTCGTGGTGCATTTGGTAAAGTTTTCCTGGGATATAAAAGGTCAAATCCAGAAAAAGTGTATGCAATTAAAGTAATGAAGAAAAATGAGATGATTCATAAAAACATGGCATCTCAAGTTATTATTGAAAGGAATGCATTAGCTTTAACACGTAGTCCTTATTGTGTACAATTATTTTATTCATTGCAATCTGTTAGTAGTATTTATTTAGTGATGGAGTACATGGTAGGTGGTGATCTTAAAAGCTTGCTTGGTGTGTATGGTTACATGGAAGAATCCATGGCAGCTTTTTATTCCGCAGAAGTTTGCCTTGCTTTAGAGTATCTCCATTCTCACGGGATTGTACATAGAGATTTAAAGCCGGATAACATGCTTTTGTCGAAAGAAGGGCATGTTAAGCTCACAGATTTTGGGCTTAGTAAAATTTCTTTGCATAGAGACCTTGAAATATCGGATTTAGTTAATTGTACACCTAGTTTTTGTGTGAGAACTCCCGGACAACTTCTTTCGTTGACGTCACATTTATCTTTCGGATCTGGACAAAGATCCACGAGTGAATCTAATCTTAGTGACAGAAGTACACCTGGTGTTAATTTACTTTCTGCTTTACAACAACATTGTACCAAAATTCAATCTTCGCCAAATTCCATAATTTCTTCCGCTGCTGCATCGGAAGATTATTCAAGAGTATCTGGTATTACTCCTTTCCAATCTGCCGAGGATCTCCATTTAGCAGAACGTTTGGAATACAATGTTATTGTCGAGAGTAACGACGAAGAAGAAGAAGAAGCAGAAGCAGAAGCAGAAGCAGAAGAAGAAGAAGAGAGTAGCTCTGGGAGTTATCATACATGCGAGGCGTCTTCGGTTCGTATAAATAGTCAACTTAATCAGAACGTGGAAGAGGAGGACGAGTCCACGCTAGAAGCCGAACAGTCTCAACAACCTGTTTTCCACGCCAGTCCATTGAGTACATGTGTGAACGCGTTCACCAGAGGCGCGAAACGAAAGAGGAATACTACAGGGACAACAACCGGTCTAACGTGTGAACTAAACGCAATGGAGCTGGAGGTCGACAAGACACCGAAAAGAAAGAATAGGGGCTGCATTTTTGTTAGAAGTCCAATCAATTCTACCATCTCCGAATCGATGAAGCAAACGAGCGCCGTTAACGATACGTCTGAAAGGCAAGAAGGCGGGTCTGGTGGAAGAGTCGCATTCAGTACTCCGGTGTCGTTTACAAAACAGAGATGCTACAGCGAGAACGAGCATGAAAAATGCGAGGAAGAACAAGCACGTTTGATCAAAGCAACAAGATTTCATCTCCCACCTGTTTTCACGTCGCGTTTGACTCCCGAGGTGTCTACAAACGATAGCTCGGAGAAACATCGGTCGCCTCAAGGCATATCGCCTATAAATACTCCAGCAACTTCCGGCAATTGTTACACACCCTACAGGACACCGAAATCGGTGAGAAGAGGCGGCCAGGGTGGCGGCAACAGGTCGGACGATCGCATACTTGGCACGCCCGACTATCTTGCTCCGGAATTACTCTTAAGACAAGGTCATGGACCTGCGGTGGATTGGTGGGCTTTAGGCGTGTGCCTGTTCGAATTCTGCACCGGTGTTCCGCCGTTCAATGATGAAACACCACAGGCTGTGTTCGCTAACATTCTCGCCAGAGACATCCCTTGGCCAGAGGAAGATGAAGCTCTATCAGCGGCTGCCATGGAAGCTATAGACGCGCTTCTCACTTTAGATCACCATGAGCGTCCTTCTGCGCAAGAAGTACGGGTCATGAAACTCTTTCATGACTTCCCTTGGAGCGAGCCGTTGAAGGCGAAACCGCCTTTTATACCGCAACCAGATGACAATTACGATACGTGCTATTTTCAAGGTAAATTCTATAACCTACCATGGTTAGCGTTAACCTTAACGGTTCACCGTTCCATTATTGAATTCTATTTCGGTTTGCGTTTCAGCACGGAATATTATGCAACACTTGAACGTGAGCAATTGCGACACATCCTCGGAGAGTCATGACGATGGGAAAGTGGGTGTTAACGCAGGGTCTGCCTTGTGACAGGAGTAACATGACGCAGGAATTGTTTATAGTGTCGAACTATTTTTTATATAGTTGTATATGTATAGTATTATAAAATAATTTGTTACAACTTTGCATTTTTGTATGATCACCTATCGCTAGGTGAGGATATCGTATGACAACGATGGTTCTTGAAACGAATTGCGCAGAAATGAACAGTAGAAATGAAAGCTGTCGTTTTTATTCGCACTGAAATCTTCTCGGTAGCCGACGAATCTCCGTTACTCTAATATAATGCTACGTCACCACCTCGACGATGACAACGATGAAGAGATGAGAAATGCTTTATCGAACAGGAGGGATAATGTATCTTCTACGGTGTGGATCACTTTAGATTTTTGTAAATCCAAGGCAGGAAGTGCGTCACTCTCGTGTAGACACCAGGATACTGGCCTTTGCCGCATCCGATGCCCCAACTGACGATACCAACCTGTGTCCAGCGGCCATCGTTGACCATTAAAGGACCACCGCTGTCACCCTGCAATACGGAAGAAGTAGTCAGGAACCGAATCGTCGATGACACTAACAGGACGACAGTTGCGATACAAACCGAACAGGAGTCTTTTGCAGCTCGTCCCGCGCACAAGAAACTGTCCACGATTCCGCCAGGCGCTGCTGCACCATATTTTAACTTGCATTCGTTATTCGCCCAGACTGGTATTGAAACCTCTTGGAGTATTGCCGGTTGTGGTCCACCTGGAAAATCGAAATATTAAAATTACAATTTTGTTCGTTCGGTATTTTGGACCTTTTTCTTCAAATTAATTACTTTCTCTCAAAGAGCCCCAGCCAATGACCGTAGCTATCTTTCCAGAGTACAGCTGTGAGCCGCTCGGCAGACAGATCGGGCGTATCTGTTTCGTGAACGGGACCGGCTCGTTAAGGGTGAGCAACGCGATGTCGTTGTACAGAGTCCGTGCGTTGAAGCCTCTATGTCTGACTACTCGTTTCACTCGTCGTTCGATGTGTCGGATCTCTGTGTTCGTCTTGATGTTGTAGTCGCCTAAACGCACGGTTAATCTCGCCACGTCCCAAGAATTCATGCTGGAATCATCGAAACCAACCTTGATTTTCATACTTAAACCTAACTTTCTTTTTTTTTGTAGGAGAGTATATATGAATAGACACACCACACCGTCTATCTATACATATGAAAAGATATGTCCTGACTGACAGACTGATTCATTATCGCAGAGCCTAAACTACTGAAGCTATAAACATGAAATTTGGACAATGAGTTCTTTTTATGACGTAGGAAGGATTCCTTCCATCAAGGAAGGATATTTTGTTGTTCCACCCCTAAGGGGATTAAATAGGGGTTGAAAGGTTGTTTGAAAATCCGCCAATTTTGAAGCAAGCACTATAAAAATAAAAACGTGGGCAACAGCTAGTGTATCATAAGTCGCCAACGAGAAGAGGTGTTGAACTTCTGAACCGATTATTTCTTTGCCAATTCTTTGACAAGAACCGAAGTTATATACACGAGCATCAGGTGTACACCAAGGCCAAGCTTTTGATTTTGTCATGCTGTGTGCGCTCGTCGAAGAACTTACTTGGCAACGCAATGAGCCGCCGTGAGAATATGTTTATCGTCGATGAGCGAACCGCCGCAGAATTGTCGGCCGCCGTTGAAGAGCGCCGCGATCCAAGGCCACTCGCCAGGGTCAGCATTCTGCCCGCCCACGATCCGCTCCTGGTCCTGAATACCGTTCTTCGCCCCACATTGGGACGTGTCGTAGCTGGACGTCGTTGCAGAGGGTTTCTCGCTGGTGGTGGTCGACCCGGGCAGCGCACCCGGCCACCAGGCAGGTTTCTTCGTTGGCCAGGTCGTCGCGATGCCGGGTTTCTTTGACGTGGAGACTGGTCTTACCGTCGAGAACGTTGGCAGCTCGAAGTTCGGCGGATGGGTGGGTAACGGTGGTATGGTGTGGTGTGGTGGATGCGTTGGAATCGGTGGTGGCCAGGATCCCGGTGTCTGCGGCCTCGGTTTCACCGTCATCTCTTCCTCCTTTTTGTCGTTGTCTTCTCCCTGAAGAACCGAAAGAATAATAACCAGCTTTTCAGAATGTCACCTAATATTTTTAGATTTTGCCATGAAGGAGGTTCACCGTTCTCGTCATCTGCTTTGGGATTCGCTATTGATATCTAGTGTTTCGAAGTATTCAAGAAAACTGAAGTTTAGTTACTTTAAATTAGGGCGTGTTAAGATTTAGAGTGTTTCTAGATCTGTACAAAGCCGTTAAGGCTTTCTGACTTTCATTTCATTTCTTCGAATATGTATTTCGGTACAGCATTTTTAACTTAGCCAGGCGGAACAGCTGATCCAGGAATGACCGGACACGGCAGTAGATCGAAGAGTCGTAAAAGTTGGTTTGCGAAACCGATAGATACACTCAACACGCGACTTTCTACGCTCGATGTAACGTTTTCGATTCGTATCACGTATTATTTTTACGAGTTCCAGGTAACTCTAACCGAGCTCTATAATTCTGCCTGTGAAATCGTTCGGCGGGAACGCGGAGAAAAGCCTCACGTTTACCGAAACCAAGACTTTTTCTGCGTTATACCTTACCGTAACCTGGTAACTCGACACCGGTGTGTTCTGTTTGCATTTACCTGAGAATCCTCCACGATGGGACCCTCCGTGTTGTCCAGAGGCGGCGTGACCACCGGAAGTATGTTGGAACAGCATATACCGAAGCTTGCCTCGCCTTTGTCCCTGATGTAGCTGCAGGTGTCGTAAACGCCGAGAACCCAGCCGTCCAGGGGGCTTAGATCGGGGATCTTGAAGTAAGGATAGCACTCCTTGAAGCTGGTGCAACGACCAACCTCACCCTTCGACGTCAGACAGCTCTCGCTGTTGGGGATTCCATTCCAGAGGATGCCACGACCCTCCCTCGTCTCTTGCAGAGCGTTCGAATCGCCACTGACGGCGGCTAAAGCGATACGTTTCGATTAATCGTACAATACTTTTAACCCTTTGACTGCTAAATACTCCCAGTCGAAGTACTCCGCGGGGACGGCACTCTATTAGCAATTGTGTTGCTCTAAATGGGAGGGAGGAAAAATTGACAAACGCATATACGCGTCCATAATCCACGCGAATAACTTTCGTCAGAGACGCATATACTCGCCCATAGTTCACACGAGTAGCTTTCGTCAGGCGCATATATGCGCCCATAGTAGTCAAAGGGTTAACGGCAAAGTTAATTACTCTGGTCAACCAGGAATTTCTTTTCTAATGGTAATTTAGCTAGCCTCCTTCTTTCTCTTTTCAGACAGTTCGTGATCGCTTTCTCGAGCCGATGTTTACCAAGGAATCGAGCATACACGCCGGGAGTACAGCACGTAGCCGTGTACACACGCGTGCATGAACGTTGTCCGACAAAGAATGACACAACGTCTGCCGTTGTGACGAATGCAGATTTGTTCGCGTCATCGCGTAACGCTGTGTACCTGTGTGACACACGCTCGCGAGAAAACCGTGTGCGATTGACGCTTGGGAAGTCGCGCTTCAGCTCTTTTTCTTCTTTTTGCTAGGTATGCCGCTTCTGGTCTCGTTAATCTTCGGATCATCGAAAGATTTTAGCGCAAAAACGTGTAGCTGCTCGAGCTGTTAAATCGATATTATAAATTTAAATTGATTTGTCCGCGATATATTGGTGCATCGACTAACATTTATAGATACTTACGTATCTTTGTAGTAAACTCATGGAATTGAAAGAGTGGCTAAGTTAAATTTTTTTTTAATTAATCGACTTACCCGTTTTGATTATTTCTCCAAAAGGAGAGAATATCTATCCTTCTCGATACACTCTGAACTTTCTAATTAATCGATGCGATTTATCAGTCAGTGCTCGATACTTCGATAAAATAGAAACTGCGACGGAGGAAGATGTCCGATCGATTTCTTATGTCGCGACATTATTGCAACACCACTAAGAATGCCGTTCGATTCGAAACGAAAGATCGTAATTTCAAAGGATCGAAGCCCGATTCATCACGTTATCGAGTGTTGGTTTCCCGAGCGATCGATTGAGTCAGAGGTGTCACAATAGAATTCCATCCAGATTCTTGACAGCGGGTTCGCTGACCCAGAGGCTACACGCAGTTGAACGCACACTCGAACGCGAGGCCGATACGCGCGCCTGGAGGACTTCCGTTCGCCGTGTATGGAGCGCACGCATGATCGATCATATGTCTCTGATACTAGCTTTCGATTATTCGTATCTTTATCATCGGGACGAGGGAATTCGAACTCTATCGAGTGCGTCTCGTGCAACGAACCCGAGTCCAGTCCCTCCTATCTACCAGTTCACCAGCGGTGATTAATACCTGGCCATCGGCGAGGCGCGCAACAAAATACCACGAGAGGCTAATCGATGTTAATCGACCACCATTCATTTACTCTGCTCGAACATCTCCATGAACGGTTAATTATGAACCGACGAACGAGTAAGAAAAAGATTCGACCTTTCAGTCGAGCTTCTACGGTCCATCGATCAACCTCGCGGAGAAAACGAGACGAGTCCTCGAAGATTAACGACGTCGAACGCGTATCGTCGTTCCTATAAAACTATCCGCTCACCGATTCGAGCGTGTAACTACAACAGCCTGCTTCGACGGACTAAGTTCGAGAGGAAATCACCGGTCGACACTCACCGTCGATGATCACCGCGTTGTCATCCTCCTCGGCTCGACGAACCTTGTCGAGAGGCGACTCGAACGCGATCGACTCGCTGTCCGGACTCGCGTCGCCGACACTGGAGACCGTGAGGATCGTCGTCGCGACGAGGAGCAGCAACCTCGTCGTTGGCGACGACGCCCGATGTCGTCGTCGTCGGTTCGACATCCCCGGACGAACGGGAACCACTGAAGCGGGAAAGCGCAACGAGGAGAAGAGACGCGGATGTTCTGGGCCCTGTGTTACCGGTAGGGATCCTGGGACCGGTACTAAGTTGCTAAGCTGCTGAATAGCCGGTGCTCGTGCTTATAACGGGCTCGTCCTCCCCTCTCGTGGTCGACGCTGTTCTTTGCCCCCGGTGGGCCCGATACCGGCCACGGGGCCCATCGGGTTCTTCTCCTCTTCTTCTAGCGGCCGTCGAAGCACCTTCGAGACATCCGCGCGGAACCACCGCGAGGAAAAGGGCGGTTGGACCCTGCGACACCAAAATCGGAGCTGACGACATGCAAATTTTTGACGGGTCGATGGGTCCCCGACTGGCTCCGGTCATCCTGGCCCGAGTGAGATCACGTTGGGCATTTGGGTGTTTCTTCGAAAGGCTTCTTTCGTTTGATCGAGCTATTATGGACGTCTTCGTCACTTTTGCTTTTGCGCTTCATATTTTTCTTACGTTTTTACATTTTTCAGGTATTTTTTTGTTTTTAACCCTAGATAACTAAACATTCGTCTAACAGACTACCGGCCCCTGCCAGTTTTATGAATTCGAGATCTACCAAGATTGTAAACGTTAATTTTTTTACCAGTTTTCTATCGTTTAATTGAAATATTATAATACTTCTCTTAAGTTACGCTAATTTGTTTGAGATAAATAAGGGAAATATAAAAATATACATGTTTTTAATTCGTAGTCTATGAGTCGAATGATTAGTTACAGAGTAACGCTAATTTAAGTTTAGTTATTCAAGGTTAATCATTGCCTTGATTACAGAAACGATCTGAAAATGGTGCACATCTGTATACCGTTAATGGGAACAAGGTAAATATAATCGTGGGTCATTACCAACAACCTCGAGGACAAAGCCACTAGAACGGTACTTTATTATTACGAATCAGTCTAAGAATACACAAGTTCAGTTATACCCAATCAAAAACAATACGTACACACGAAGGGTATCTTTGTTTTTTTTTCAGCCGCATCAAGCCGCTTGGAGGGAACTTTTGGCCACTCACCCGACTCTCTGTCTACTAATGGGTTCGGAACGAACGGATCGTGTCACATCGGACGGCCACTTTTTTTCTCTCCTCGTACATAATGAATATTCCTGCCGGTAATACGATTTATCGGTACGGTTCGACGGATCGTATCTAATTTCCCGGTTCGATAACGGGCGACCCGGTACGGTTAGCCGATATGAATCAGGAATGTATAATCGAATTTGTACGACCGTGAAGGTTCGTCGTTGATCGCGGTCTCGATAGAAATTCGCTGTGAGATACAATTATGTAAGTGGTGTGACGGAACCGGCTCAACTTTGATTTGCGCGCCGGTGTCGTGTACACGAACGAGGTGGCGCCGATCGCGAATGCCGGGTTCATAGGCATTTGCATATAGAGAGTAGGATCCCGGCGTTGGCCTTGAAGAGGCCGAGGAGAAGGCTGCGCGTAAGGGACGGCCGTGAACTTGCCAATGGTGTGCTCTCCTCGTGCACCATCGCGAATGCCAGCGTACGCGTGCATTTCCCTTCGACCACAATGAATGGAATTTCTTGAAACCCGGCGTGTATCGCGTGCCTGATATCGGACCCGATTGTCTCTGTCCGCTTTTCTATTTCCAATCCGTCTGCTTCTCTCGTCTCAAGATTCGTAAACGAAGCTCGTTTGCGTTCACGGAACTCGTTGGAATACTTTGCGCTGGTTTAAGTGTGATTAATTACACCTAGATTTTGATGATAAAATAGCGAATTACATAGTATAAGGTTGATTGTTTTGAGGTTTGTGGAATGATTACAGAAAAGTTTGTTTAACGATTGAAATATGATCAATGATACCTAGATTTTGATGATAAAATAGCGAATTAGATAGTTTAAGGTTGGTTGTTCCAGGGTTTGTAGAATGATTACAGAAAAGTTTGTTTAACAAAGTTTGAACGTGACTTAAGAAATTTATGGAAGTTGCAGTTAACTGTTTGGAGTTAGGCCAACTTTAAAACTGGTCCCACCATTTGCTTAGCATTTTATGCATGGTGGGATATATTTTAGCCCACCATAAAAAGTTGAAGATCCTCGGTCAAACAGTTTAATACTTTGATAATTGAAACGAATGTCTTTCCATTTTTTGATATTAAAAAGGATTCTGTGCAACTTGGGTTTTTATTTTCTTTAATGTCAGGTGCTTTAAATTGTTAACATGCAAAATGAAACTTATGTAACAACTAATTGCCGATGCTCCGGTGCAAGCGATTCAATTAAATCTTTTAATGTTCTATGAGTTATGAGAAAGTAACGTTAGATGGAATTAACGAATCGAACGTACAGTAGCGGACAAAAGTTTAAGATCAAATGATCAAAGAAAATAAATAAATTAATTAATGAGGGTGAATAAAATTTGTATTGTATACTAATCAACAAATAGTATTGTACACATAATGACAATAAAAATGAATAGATAAACAATGTTTGCGAACCATAAAATTATGTTTTACATTGTCCTGTCGTCTTAAACTTTTGTCCGCTACTGTAGCTGGTCGTAGAGTTTCCTTGCCGGAAGTGAAACTTGAATTGCATTCATACATTTTAAGTTCTATCGAATATCATAAATGGTAATTACACGTTCGTCACGGATTATAGTGCAAACGGTGATTAAAACAGTTGCGCATGCAGTCGTATTGCGATTAATAACGTGAAGGGAATGCTAATGATTATTTCGTTGCTTGTGTTTAAGTTGTATCTACTTCGTGCGAATTTTTTTCACGAAAACGCGGTCGTTCGCGAAAAAAGGAACGAAAGAAGGTAGTGTCCAGTCCTTGAGATGGATATAAGCTTTACAGCCCGTGGTTCATCGAACTGATCCATAAAAGGGCGAGGGGAGGAAACAAGGCGAAAGTTTACTTTTTCTCCTTCGCCCATCTCGTCCTTTCTTCGAACAGAGGCTATTAATAATTTGCGTTACCGAGTTGTTTACCGTGACTGATTGGCGATTCTCGTTCGATCTTCGCTCCACATAACATTTTACACAGATTTTAAACCTACAATATTGGTTAAAATGATTTTGAGTTCGAATTTTACAGACCAGATGGAATTTTCTAAAAGATGTTGTTCAATTCGATGTTGGTCCTTCTTCCTTTTTACTTTATGCCAAATACTTTCAAGCGGATAACATTTAACGATATTAAACACCGTCTAAATTTATTAAAGGATCTGTAATTCTACTAAACCGGATTGTTCCAAAAATACTTGCCGTTTGCCCGGTCAAGGAGATTAGGACTGTTTCGGACCATTAATCTTTTGCTTCGCCGAAGAAGCTTCGGGTTCACCGTTTATTGATCGCTCTTAGAAGCACCGATAGAATTTTAATAGCGTGTTCCACGTTACTGTTGATTCGCGCTTAATTGCGAACCGATGTTGTTTGAAAACGAGAAAGAAAAAAAGAGAAACCAGGCAAAAAAGGGACTGTAATTTTAACTTCGCTTACGAGTGCGTGGAATTCGATTTCAGCAATGCTACATCGTTATCTTTCCCGATTTATCTTATTATTAGAGAATCATGTTCTAATTCAATTCTAATTTCCCTTCTCCGTGTCTAATTTGAATATTTAAACCATCGTTTCTCAGTCTGTGCTCCACGGAGCGTTATGCCTTCCGGCTGATATTCGTAGGGGTTTCGCGAGCCAACGTGAAAAGGGTTGAGACCAGTCATCGCAAAGATAAGTTAAGTTTAATTTTAAGCGGCGAGAAAGATATATTTAACCCTGCCGCGTTTTTCGAATTTCGTTGCAATCAACCTCTAATTTCAATGTACAAAGAATTAATTTATAAAAAGAAAATGGCACTGTAATATCAAATTGAAAGGGTAAAAAAGACTATTGGTAATAGTTTGTTTATTTATAGCTCAACATAGTTTTATTTTTACTTATATTTTTTAATTATTTTTATTTTTACTGTATTATTTCTTTATAACGGGCGTTTACCCGTCTAATAAATTAATAAATAAATAAACATTGATGAGATTTTTTAGTAAAGAGGAAATACGTGTGATTTTGAGGCAAAATTTAGATTTAGACAAAAAAGTTTGAGAACCGCTGATTTGAACGATACATCGATTCTTGACAGATTGAGTTCCGGTAACAAGAAAAACAGCTTTACGCTTCTTAAAACTGCTCCAGCGTTCGTGTAGGAAGTTCGACGACCAGCGATTCGATATTCGATCCGTTTCTCGTAAACAAGCCTTCGAAGCCTGTGCATGACACTTACCGGCGACGTACATAAAATTTGGATCACGATCTCGCGTTGACGCCACCGTTGGATCACGAGGACTCTCCCCTTGGAACGTGGAAACCGGTTGCGTCAGGGCTACTTTTTATTATGCAGCCGTAAAGTATTAAAACGTGGCATTAAACCACCCTTCTTCTGGTCGCGACCAGGGCCCTGCGGGGATCTGGAAAGCTGGCGCTGAAAATATGTTTGCAAACAAATCGAATCTCATTTTCTGTTACCATTCTTGTCCACGATTTTACGTGATATTGTGAAACTTCCATCGCTTTATCGATACGACTTAACTCTTTGAGGCACAGGGAATAAATAGACCCATGTTGCACAGGAATTTTGTTGCGTTTTAAATTAACCCTTTCACAGTGTAATAAAATGGCAAGCAATACGCGAAGAGCAGTTTAAAACGTAATTACTCTGTTATCAGAACCTCTTGTATTTTTTGCACTAGATTAGAAACATGCACACGTAACTTCAACTATTTTTGTGCGATAAGTTTTATCAATTATATTACTGTGATACAGTTTAAAACACGAAACTTGCGCTACTGTAATTGATGATGGTTTGCCCGAATCTCTGCAGTATTAAACTGTGAAAGGGTTAAACAAATCTGTACTAAGCTGTACCGACATGTTGAAATTTGCAAACACAAGGGAATATATTTGTAAAATTCTTTATGGTATTATCAACTGCTTTACACAAGCAAGATTAAATACAAACCTATGCGCACGCAGCTATCGCAATATTTCGAGGTGGATCTAAAAATGTCCCACCGTGCATTACCGTGCATCGAAAAGGTGGGACATTTTTAATACCACCGTGCCCCAAAGAGTTAAAAGGAAAAAGAATCCAAGAAGATGGGTAATTTTCGTTTCTTAGAATCGCATCTGCAGTTTCGATGATCGCTACCTACATATGAATGATTCTTTAATCAGCTGTGGGTCATTCAAGGACGAGTCGGCCAATAACAGTACGAAGAACGGATATCTTAGGGCCAGTGTCCCACCACAAGGTCGTGTGTTCCTACGTGGTCGTCATAGTGCCCACGCGAACTACTATGTTCTGACGATTGCTAAATAGAATGCAGGCATACGATTTTTAAAAGAAAATTTAAATAAACGTTAGGTTCGACACAACTTTTTACTCGAAGTGACGGAGAAGATTACGTTCTGCAAAAACTGCTCCGTGCAATTTTTACTCGATCAGTATGTCGAGTTAATAAATTACCACGTGACGCGTTGGCAAAAATGTTTACGTGTAATTGAATATTGCGAAAAAATTCAATTCAATCTGCTCGGTGAAAGAGCGAGCGGATTGCTTCGAAGGTTCGTCGGACACCTTCCGCTCGTCCGACTTTATGGCCGCTGCTTCGCTTTTTCGCCGATTAGGGGGGACGGGCCTCGCAAGTTCGTTCTTCTTTACAACTTTTTACGCGTAACAATTCTTTTTTTACATTCCTGACCAACAGGTTCTCACTCAGAACCGTGACGTTCTGGATGAAAGCAAAAAGTGATGGCGCCACGAGAATCCATTCTACTCATCGTCAGAGATTGCGGCCGGAAAGCAACAGATCGCAGTTTATTCCCAATTTATTTCGCCTTGCATGGTCAAAATTGAATTCACGTACCGTGCATTTTTAGGTCTGCAAACATCAATGAAAGGTGATTTTTACGAAAATTATGACTTTTACATTGTAAACTTCGAACGTCTTCGAAGGTACCGTAGAAAACTTGGAATAATCTTGGAGCAACTTTGAAATAGTTGCGGAGGACTTCAAGGAGACTTCCAATCACCTTAATCCCAAGTAATTTCAAGCAATCCTGAAGCGAGCTTGAATTTCTACCAACAACTTTGAGACGCCGTAGACAACCTTCCGGTGAACAACGAATAAAATGCTAGCAAAAGTATCTTTTCTAATCTCTTTTCAACATTTCGTTGTATAAGCACAGGATACAATGAAAACGCACAATTTATAAAACGTACTAATATAATATTTATTGTTTGCAATAAACAGCGTAATATAATATCACCTCTGGCACAATCTCACGATGGCAAGACAACGCGAAAACGGTATTATATTTCGGTACTCTCGCAATCATTATCTGTTCCGCAACGTGTCCGACTTCCTCGTGTTCCTCTCTAAACAAAACAGTGCATCGCGTACGCGCGCGTCCTCGGCCCGGAAATCGGCGGGGCTTACAACCTCTCACACGGGGTACGATTCTATACGAACGAAACGCGGCCCGCAGGCCCGTTTCGCATCGTCTTTCACGTCGTTTTTAAGTACGATATCGCGGACGGCTGGGAAACTGTCGCGAGAAGACCCGCTCGTGCGCTCCGTGTGACCGAACGAATGCTTACAAACGCGGACGCGGAGACAAACAGGATGTGAGAAGGAAAGGAAATAAGTATCTTCGATCGAGGAAGCAACACGCGTTCCCCTTCAACGCCGATCCCTCTGACTCGATATCGTTTCACCGGTGCTTGTTCGCGGTCGAGGTCTTCTCCTGACCGTAACACGGCCGCCTTTCATGATATATACCATTAATTAATAATATTAGTAAACGCAAGGGATTATAAGGGATGACACGACAGCAATAAAGATCGTTTTCATCGACGTTTAACCGTTCGTGCACACTCGACCGGGGTCCCCGTCGAGGGATCCGCTCGTAAACGACGAAGGTATTATTTTGGACGATCGAAGGTTGGAGGGACGGGGGGGGTGGTGGTGGTGGTGGTGGTGGTGGTTATGATCGGTAGGTTGGACGTGGGCGGATCGGGGGTGGGCTCGATGGGGGGAAATAATCGATTACGAATAGAAATGTCATGGAGCAACACTAACGATCTTCGTGCACTTGGACACGACTCTTCCTCTCTCCTCACTCTTTCCAGGCACACCATGATTATCCTCTTCCATTCATTCGCATACTTTCGCTCTGCCTTTCTCTCTGTCCTTCCTCCTTTCACCTGTCTCTCTTTTACTCGCACTCTCGCACCATGAGCACATGCATCCCTTGTATAAAAATAATAATAATAATAATAATTAGAATAATAATTAAAATAATAATAATAATATACGTAATTACGTAGCTCTAGTCAATAGAATCATAATAATATTAATAATATCAAACTATGTGCTGTCTTGCAATAGATGTAACAAAATATAGTACTCATATAATAATATGCATTTTACAAGCGTATTTTGATCCTTGCTTTGATATCGGTGTCGTGATACATGTAACTGGGTGTGTATATAATGTGATCCTTCTTTTCCCCGCAAGCTAACGCGCGGGAACAAAAACGGAGGGACAATAAATGGTGTGTTTCGTGACCGCTAACGCTTTCTAGTCCATACCTAAACGCGAACTAATTAATGATTTTAATAGCTGATGAACGTGTGTATGAGCGTGTGTGTGTGTACATGTGTATATACGTATGTACGTGTAACAGGAGCGTAACTTTTACGATACATATAAGAATCACGGGACGTGCGTGACGACAAAATGGCTCGCTTTCACCAGTGGCACGTTAACGTTGTCTCGCCTTAAAAAACAATATGTAACCGCGGGCTATCGACAGTTTTTATAGCTTTGCCGTTCGTTTGGGACCTACGACGTTGCTCAGAGTCACCGATTATGTTCGTCGCGTACATTCAGTTTTTTTACAATAAAATCAAGTCAATTAGTCGAACCACCCTTTGAGAACGATTCGCGTAGGTGTGCATATCATTTTAAATTGGGCAGGGAATCAAAAATGACCGACGTACGCAACATATTGTTCTTTAAATGTTATTCCTACAAATATCTTTAACTCTCATGTTTCGTCAATGTAGTTTATTTGCGAAATTCTATTCCGAGCGAATTAACCGTTCTCAAAGAGTCGTTTAACGTTCGGGCAAGGCGGGTGTTCTTAAGAGACTCGTTACCGATACCGATACAGCGTGTTTATCTACATATACATTAGACTACTCTAAACTATTGTTCGTTGCAACAACCTTAACGATTTCCGTTGGAAATTTAACGCAAACTGTTAGTCTTCTAAGTACGTGTCATCTTTTTCCTTCCGCAATCGACCTTAACGTGAAAAATAGAAAAACAAACAAAAAATTACGTATTTCAGTGTATGAGTAATACTTGCTCTTTGTATAATATCAACGGATCCTGGGATACTCAGGGGAGCCTGGAACGATAGCGAAGTACCTAAGGGATACTTAATCGAGATATTACACGGCTAATCAGATTCTCGTTAAGAGGGTATAAATAATAGCGAGATGCAAAAGTGGACAGTTGATGGACGATGGATGGGAGGGCTGGGATGGAGACAGAGGAGAGGAGAGAGAGAGAGAGAGAGAGAGAGAGACGGGAGATTATCCTTATTATCCTCGACTATCTTGAAATGTTGGAAACGCAAAAGGAGAGTCCTTAATCTTCAACGGCGACACGACAGAGATATACCTACCGCTTAAGAATGTTGATTAAGAGTCAGACAGAACTTGTATCGTTGAACATGTGTGTATGTGTGCGTGTACGTGTGTATGCGAGCTTAATAACGCTACGAAGAGATAAAATGCTCGATGGCACCTTCTTCTACCTTGGAATGGCTATGCTCAAAGTTATACGTTCAGCTCCTACGTACGAGTCTTGGTATAAAATAAGCTTACTTCGTGCTCCTCGATCGGCCGAGTACACCGACCGTGTATAAACAAGAATTTAAACTATAAAATCGACGATACAATAAAAATAGAGTGGCATTTTCATATACATCTATACGTCATACGTATATATATATAATATATATAATATATAACTTAACATTTAACGGGAACAGGGGCGTGGAGTTCCTTAAATCAATTTTGATTGATTTACATATTAGCGATCGCGTTTCAACTACGACGCCAACGGTACTCTATAAGCTAACAACCATCGATATAAATTGTTCACAAGTGAAAACAAACAAAAATAATATATATAAAATAACGAGTCGCCTGATAACGGCAAGAGATATACTTTTTCTTCGCGACCTTGTGCCAGGTAATCGAAAACCTCGCGTGTACACAGGCTGTCGGATCGCTATACATTTTACGGTTTCCTCGTGAACGACTGACTCTGTTCGACCAAGAAGAACCTTGGCTCCAACAGGTAGCAAAGTGTATTTCTACGAAAAACAAACTCGGAAGATATAAAAGGAAAACAGTATCGTAAATAAAGCTTCGGCTGTCTCTTCGAGATCATATACAATCGATCAAACACTATATACCCTATCCACGAGATCCTCTACATCCGTGGGGCTACCTGTATATCGTCGCAAAAGTAACGGACACTATCTTTCAAAACGTTTGCACGAGACGATTATCCACTATCAACTAACGATCGGTTTTTCTCTTCTTCGTTTCTCCTTTTTCCGCGAGCTCATACATTCTACGATACGAAGAACAGTTTCACACGCAGTTCAAATTCGCGCGATACGTTGCGTCTCTTCTTTCTTCCACCGTCTTCACTCGGCTTCTATAAATCAAGCTCGCTTCTTAAAGACAGACACCGACGCTGCGAAAATGGCAACTGTCGTCACGCACTCGATACTCCTCTTCTTTATCCTCTTGGTCTTCATCCTCTTGGTCTTCATCCTCTTCGTCTTCATCCTCTTCCTAATTATGTGCCTCTTCTTACGCTCGATGCGATCTCTTCGACGCAGGTCCCTGAAAAGCTCTGTTTCCCCTCGAACTTGTCCAGCGTCCTTTTTTTCCGCATTGCACCGTGTCGACGATTTCTCGTGACCATCGTCGACGGCTGCCTCCGTCCTCAGACTTATTTACACGAAAAGCTACGTACAGTGTTCTTCTCCACTCTCGTTTGTTTCCCTCTTCTCGCAGACGATTCACGTGTTACCGGTCTCGTGAACGTGCGGATGGCCGTGAGCAGAATTCGTTAGAGGCGAATGAGCTATGTGCGCCGGCGACGAGGGTAACTCGATCAGGGTGACGTCGTATCCTGTTGGTGCTGGCGGGTCACCGGGATCACCGGGATCTCCGGGTGATCCGGGATTGGCCGGGTTGCGCTCGTTGCTCGGGTCAGGGTTCACTCTCGAGTGGGTCACCTCCAAGAGGAACAGGTCCTCGTCCACGTAATATCGGATCATGTCGTCGTCAATTTTCGCTGTAATTCTGCAACAGGAGAGATAACGATGTGGTTAATGAGCGGGAACAAGGCGATCCGCTGGGACTACCCTGCTTAAAATCGATGGACAACGTTCGAAAACGGAGCTGGAAAGATTTAGGCAACGAGACGCGAAGTTGTCACAGCGATTATATACAATGCGAGAGATCGTTCTGACAGCTTTGGTTCTTTCTCTTTTCCGTTTATTTTTTCGTGTTTCGTGTTAAGGGGCAGGAAACAACAGTGAATTCTGTCGCACTCTGTCTGGACTCGTTTTCGTTTCGCGTTACGATTAACATTTTAAGCAGAGTAAATGGTGTATTTGGTCACGTTGATGATCCGACAGACTTGGCGCTTTGTGTGTATCACGAAAACAGACGGATAAATACGCGAGTAATTCTGTAGATCTGCCGATTCCATCAATGCAAAGAGGTTCGAAGGACCCCGAAAGAGAGTGAATCAAAGTAAACGGTAAGCAAGGTTCTATTCTGTGTACAATGAAAAAAGACGCAATCAAAAAAAATAAAAAAAGGAAAAAAAATGAGAGGAGCGTACAAAAAACACAACTACTCGGGCGAACAAAATGCGTGATCGGTTTGAGAGGTATACAAGCATGCAGTGATCTATTAGGAGAAGCGGAGGCACGCGAAGAAGCGAGCAGGCAGGCGTGCGTGAGCGGTCGTGACAGAAGAAAAATAAAAGACGTGAGACAGGGCTTAGCGGATTAGTCTGACGGAGTCGAGGGGGACACACGAGAGCTCGGTCGAATCGGTGTGGCCGGCGACAAGGATTCCGTAGGGTGAACGAGCGATCTGAGAGCAACGTTAAAACAAAAACGAATAAAAAGTAATAGCGACGACCAGAGACCAGCAGTACCATACCAGAAAACAAGCGATTACAGAGGAGGACAGGCAGATAGACAGGCGCATAGATAGAGAAAGAAAGAGAGAGAGAGAGAGAGACAAAGAAATAGCATCGAATGGTTCGTGTCAGAGGTATAATACGATGGTGTGTCGGTTCCGGAAGTAGGGAGAGACTAGCAAACCAGGCAACGGAGAGAGTCAGGCAATGTCACCGTTATGGCATGCACTACTGTGTGGGCGGTGCATGCAAGTAAAGATGACACTCTACTAAACTTACCCCTTTGTGTTTTTGCGATAGAGGTTATTAATACTCGAGGATGCAATTTTGTACTTTGACTCAATCTGTAAAATAGAAAAAAGTAGAACATTAGAATTTTGACAGTGCTTGCGGAACATCGGTCTGGGTACTCGTGCTCTCGATAACCGAGGAGATTCTTTTCTTTTCTTTTTGCTTTTTGTAACTACGTGCCGCGGTGCTCGTTCAAGACAGACAGACAGACAGACAGAGGGAATGGAATATAAAATTCAAGTTGACGGGTGAAAGAAAAAGGGAGCGACGAGGTGACGGGAGAAAGACACGAGGAGGCGCGGTAAAGAAGAAACGGGAAGAAGTTACAAGAGAAAGGTAGCGATCTCTCATTTGTTCGCGTATCAAAGAATTCGTTTGTAGCTGATCAATTTTAACGGAAACATCAGTTGTCACGAACAGTTTGAACGGGAGAAAGAGAGTCGAATGCACGCGTTACAGAAAGAAAGGAGGACGCGGTTTCTTTTCCACTTTTTTCTTCTGCCACTTTTCATCGTTACCACCAACAATGCGACCACCTTTCACGGTACTGCGTACAGCTGGCCACTGACGTCCACAATTGTTACCAAGAAAGACAAACGGCACCTCTAACATCGAAACCATCGATCGTTTCTCGCAATCGCAGGGGTTAATTGCGATTCGTGAGCGACATTCATCGCGCTCCGATTCGTATTAATTGTTGTGTGAGGATTTTTGAAGGAGCGATGCATGCGCGTTAATATTAATATCAGCGTAATGAAACGGTGCAACAGGTATTAATAAAATGGTGTAGTATGCCCTCGCATGCATGGCTAATACTTATGCCTATATAAGTTACCTATACCGTTCGAATGTACAGGGTGTTCCTTTTAAATCGAACACCTAAATCATTTCCGTTACCACGACAAGTAGAAGAAAACAACGATACACGTTTGATCATGAGAGAACCATTTTTTTGTCGCCATCAGATGTTCCCGTTGGAGCCATTTAAACACCCCTTCGTCGTTACTCCCTGTTTCTCGTAGTAACGATAATGATTCGAATGTTTGATTTAACAGGAATAAACCGTACATGCTTGGTGTGTTTCTTGTACAACCTCGCGTTACTCTCGCGCATCACTCATTATTCATACCGGGGGCACGGGCGTCAAATCGAACACGGCCCCGTGGAAACGTGATAAATTGGCCACGTCAAGATATCGCCGGTTTACGTCTTGGACGTCGAAACGTTCCGTGTTGTCGCTTTCTAGCGACCGGGATCTGTTACCGCGCCGGTTTCGAAACGTTCCCCCGTACACGTCGGTATAAATAAAGACAGAAGGTAAATCGAGCGATATCGCCGCTCCCGAACGCACCCGGGCTTAGCGTGGCTCACTTATTATGCAACGTCCTGGCTGTCAATTCCGCGAGTACGCAGCTCCGCGTGATTTCACCGCTACGATTTTCCTGCCCTTTAGGAATCGACCGGATATCGTTGACCGAGAGCTTCTATATGCATTGGTCGACGCGGTTTGTGTAGCTTAGATATTATGTGTATTCCGCTCTTCAGTCATTCCATCCAGTTTATAATAACAGAGCTAGCAAGTACGTTTTATGGTTTATAAATGGTTACGGTGTTGCAAGCGACACGTTGTATGCTAAGGTACACCTAAGTGTGATAAAACGTGTAGTTTGCAACCGCGTACCCTTATTCGCGTAATACAACGACAAAGAGTCTCGTCAACCAAGAAGCACCACTCATTTTTTATCCTACATTTAAGTAGTTGAAAATCATGGCGCAACAAGTGGACCGAGAACAAAGTAGAACAATGTGACCTGAAATCGAGGTTTCCTTTCGTACAAGGTCGGAGCTCAGTTTTCTCCGAAGAGAAACCCTCGCGTGAACAACTTTCATTCAACATTCTCGATATGCCTCCATAATAACAGATCACCTGTTCACCACGACCTATAACGAATCCCAACAATCAATCAAATCTAACCCCTGGCGGCGAAACATCTCGCGTTTCACCCGAACGGTGTTCCGCATGGAATGACTGACAGCGTGTAACGATTCTGCGTGTGCGCGTTCTTTTCGGTGTCTACATCTACGTGTGTTTTCTACTAAGTGTCGACAGCTACGTGTGCGCGCCCGATACAAAGATCCTTGACATTTCTTACAGCGTTCAACAGTCCCTGAACGGTTGGCGGCGTGACGTGCAGCGGCGTGTACACGTCCTCGGACTCCTGGCGAACGTACAGCATCACTCTCTCCTCGGCGTCGGCTGGACGAAGATGGGGTGGCTGTTGTTGCAGGTGCAGTCGGTTCCCGACCCCGGAAACGACCGCTCCGGTGAGGCCTGCCTGCTGCACCCCCTGCAGCACCGAGCCCTGCAGCTCTTGCACCTGCATCAGCAACGAGTCCTTCTTGTCGTGCAGGCTAGTCAGATTGTCGGGCGGGAAATGGTTGTGGAACTTGAGGGCCGGCAAGCTGGGTCTGCCGCAGGCAGGATAAGGGCTGCTGCCCCCTGCCTTCAATCCTCCACCCTCGCCGTTACTCAGGGACGATGTGTCGGTATCGCCACCGCCACCGCCGCCACCTCCGTAGAAGCCCGACAACTCCATCGTCGAGAACTGTCGTGAAACAAGAAACATATATTTTTGCTCTATCTGTCTTTTCGAACGAGCTACGTTACGTTGGTTCGCCGGATCCCTTATTGTACCCACAATTTCTATCAAGCGATAGATTTTTGTTTTTAGTGCGAACTTTTCGTAGGAGACGAGGCAAGACGAGTTGCTGAGAACGTCGTACTGGTCTCGTCTCCTACAGAGCATCTACGATATATTGATCGTTTTATTTCTTTCTTTTTCTGTATACAGGTAAGTTCAGAGAATTTTGTATTTGTTGTCAGAGTATATATACACTTTTTAATGCGTTGAATTGACTAGTTTTTTTTTTTAACGTGGGCACTGCTCGTTCCCAAGAAATAGCTACGGTTTTTGTTATGGCGATGTAAGAGTTGCGGTTAGTGGAGAGTTTCGGCGGTGTTGAGAGCAGAGGATCGAGGTGGATACTACGGCAGACATTTCAGGGCTGTTCCGTTCAGTTAGTTCGTTTGCGTTCGCGGCTAAGCAACCGATAATCGTAAGCAGAGGCTTGTTCAGTCTTGCCGGTTCTCGAGGCCTCAGGCTCGGACTACTAACACGTTCACGGGCTCCCGTTCGCCGCGTATTGAGCTCGGTTCGCGTGTCGAACTATGTGTGGGTGTCCGTGAAGGTGTTAATGTCAGAGTATATGCAGTAATTTTACATTGGAGAAAATGAAAAAGTGTTCTCAAGTTGGATATAATATTCTCTTAGTAACTTATTACTGCTACGAGTGTAAAAGCATCTACGTAGCTCCGGAAGGCAATACAAAAAAGGGAGGAAAAAATAGACCAGATGGATATCCGCAAACAGTTTCTTCAGTTTCTATCCAGTCGGTAGCCTCGACAAGTACCTTGTCTATGGTGTGCTCCGCGGGTGGCGAGAAGAGGACGGGTGGTTTGTGAAGATCGACCATGGAGTAAAATTCGCTGCGTTCCGTAACCGAGTGATAGAGCTCGTCCAGCTTTTTCCTTCCGGTGGCCGTCATTTTCCTCTTCGCTGCTCTCCTCTCCTCATCCCGAGTTTTTCTTTCAGCTCCCTGCATGCAAATAACGATGATTCATAAGATCGGTTGAGTTCACGTGATTTTATTTGTATTATCAACTAGACGGTGTAACAAGATTGAGAACCGGACGGGTTGAAAAAGAAGGATCCCGGTACCTTATCGCAGAACACTTTGATCTGACAATAGCCACGATGCGAGGGTGGTGTGTACGTGTGGGTGTGCGGTGGCGGTTCCTCGTACGTGTCCACCTGGATGTGCAGAGGCAAACCTTTCACGCCTTTTTGACTGGAGAAGTCTGTGCTGAGGCACTGCACCGCCACGTTGATCTGTAACACCACGGTATACATGAAAATTGTCTCGGACAACATACAGAGACCTTTACTACTATGCCTCGCGTAGCGCATGAATAAGCACGGCTCTATTTAAGCCTCCCATAGATTGTTAAATGCAAATGGAATCTCTTTAATGAATGATGAAGGACTCCGTCGTACCTTCGCCGAGGATTCGAGTGGGTTCCAATAAACGGCGATCGCATTGTGCGCAACTTCCTCTATGCAGCCCACCAGTCCCACGCTGTTCTTCGTGTCTGTAATGGTATAGATTATCGTTAGAGTTGCAAATCATTCGATGGTGCCTCGAAAGGGCACGTTCTTCCTTTTTCAATTCTACTTGCACGCAGATACAATCAACTCTACGTATGTTCCTGTAATTCAATCTTACCAAACATACGAAAATCCTGCATCTAGCGGCTTGCGCAAAAATATAAACCATTCTGTTATGTCAATGAATAATAATAATAACAATAATAATAATAATAATAATAATAATAATAATAATAATGGTGATGTGTTTATAATGAAACATTTGTTTTCATTTTTATGAACGCATGAACTGATTAGAAGGTAATTGGGAAGTTAAGGCGACGTTGGCCATTTGCACGCGAGGTGGTAGTTTTAATGGTAGCAGAACTCAGTGATTCTGCACGGTTTACTTACCGGCATCGAGAATACGTTGCTTGACAGAATGTTGCCTTCCGTGCCAGAACTGCCACGCCTTAATCTCGTCCTCTGGGCTCTTCTCTTCTCGGAACATCAACATTACCACGCTCTGCGCGACAGAACATCGAGAAAACACCATAAGTACTTTATTAAGCGTGATACAGAAAGGGCAGATGAATGACTTCCGCTGGCACGCTTAGCACTGTTCTTTTGTTCTTTCCCCAGCAACGGGGTTAAGCAACCGTTTTGCCGTTATTTATGCTAGGTCTTGCGATACCGACATTTTTTTCTCACCGTAACTACTTTAAGACTTTTAGGGATGAAGGTCCTTTCCAAAACGCTTCTATATTTCGTCCGATGAATTTAGTATGTAATTCCAGCTATTATCATGTTCCGCAATTCCTTTTGACAAACTGAGACAGTACGAGGCGAAACCACTGATCTGTTTACAGCTAACACTTGATATCTGGAGATCTAAATAGGCACGGAGCTAGAGGTAATAATGATCAGGTGTTCGCGGACTCGCATTAAGACAGAAGGTGATCATTAGGAATACTTGGTGCAGGGATAAGCACATACGTACACTGCGATCGCGAAAGTGGCTATAATTTGAGACCCGGAACGAAAATGTATATATTTATTCAACATTTTCTTCGTTGTTTCAGCCGTATCGATAAAAAATTGTATTCTCTATTCTTCCTTTTGTTTGTATAAATTTAAGTATATCTGAATTTAACCAAACAAAAAAAAAAAGATAGTCTTCGTGTGAATTAACTATTTGAAAAATATTTATCAAAGAGTATTAATTCATTTCCTAGAACGAAACGCGGAAAAACCAATCATCGTGATTGAATCGAGAGTTTAGATGTTTATCGGTGTGTCGGGGGGTAGAAGCGCGTCCGGGTGTACGTGCGTCGATCATAAATTACTCGGTAGCGTGCAATTATGTAACGTAGATTATAGATTCTGACATCGACATGATGGAACGAGTGATTGCGCTTGGTCGCCGTGGCGGGATTTTTCAAATTTTACGCATAATCACGAGCTGGCGCGTCTCCCCTGCTGGTATCATTTGCGCACAATGATCCGTCGGTGAACGAAACAATGCTCGGTCGGTAACGGGACACCGACGTGGAATCCGCTGACGCACCGGACGGACGGCACGCGAAACGCAAAATTCGCGTGAGCGTGGCATCGGTCGCGCGACACATAGGGACACGCTCTAGCGAGCGAGCGAGCGAGCAGCCGTCCACGCATACATACGCTATGCGTATAAATCACGCGGTACTGTATAATCCGGTAGCATAAATTGCACCATTCGACACTGCTAATTCTCAATATACCTCCATGTATCCTTAGATAACCGCGTTTTCAACATTTTTCTCCTCCGGCAACGTATCTGATCGGGCGATCGTGATTCATTGGTAAAAATGTCGGGGACGGCCGAGGTGCAATTACATTGATTAATTGAGAAAGACACGCGGATAATTTTGTGGCCGCCTTTTTTCCCGGTCCGTTTCGTTCGTGTCTGATATCGAACGGCTCTAATCGAACGACCCCGTCTTTCGATTAAAATGGCGGCCTTCGGTCGTTTGTAACAGGCTGCGTCACTGTAATTACGGGATATAACGTTTCGTTGTACGAACGTATATTGCGGATCGGTTGGAAAAAGCTTTTATAGAGTATTAAGAATTACATGGTAACTAAGGCAGAAGGTTTACCGTGATCAATTCAGCAAGAAAACATGCCGCACAAGGATTGTTAACACTTTACTCGGACGCGAGTGAGAGAGTGTAACATAGAATGGATGATACCCGTTCCGGCTTATCACGTAATTATTGCGACCGAAGAAATGAAACGTTTACAACCCTGATTGCTTCAAATAAAGGGTTGATAAAGAAGCGACCGTCATAAACTTTAACGAACTCGCAATTCATAGATGTTCCAGCGTTCGAACGATCTATACATTGATATGTGATACGATTCAATGTAAGAAGAAAAAGGAAGCACGACGCTGTAGCAAAAATATACATATATATGAGCTGTAGCAAGGATACGCTACCGTTGAAGTTATAGTAAAGGACAATAGAGAATATGCATGGCCAATGAAACCAAATAGAGACCTCTATCGCGTGTTTATTCAGTTCCTTATTGTCCTGCCGTTTAAGCCGCGCGATCAGATAACGCTAACCTTCGCGAACCAGTTACAACACGTGTCCCCGGGCCGTTTTCGCGGGTTAATGTTTCTCCACCGCGTGCCGCGTACAGATTGCCGACAAATAATTTAGAATCAGGCAACCGTTCGACTGTGTGCCGTGGAACGAGATGAAAAATTTGCGTCGTTCAGCCGCCGACGATAACACGGATTTCGCGTGAGCGTGACATCGGCTGCCGTGATAGACGCACGCTCCACTGCGCAGACCGGAGCGCATGCGTGTTCGCCAGCGACGTCGCGTCGGTAAAGTGATTTTTCGTGATTCGGGTGAATGGGCGAAGAATTGTGTACGCCGAGAAAATACGAGTTTATCGGTGGGCCGAGGTGTACGGAGAAGAAAGATAGAGAAAGTGGTTCGATGCATAGGGAAGCGGACTGCGAAAGCAAAAGGACGAATGTCGGTAGAGAAAAGCAGAGACTATACTGACAGGCGTAACGAGCGATACACGAGGTAAACACACGGAAGCAAAGGAGACGGAGCTGTAAACAAAATAAGGAGTCGAAACAGGCGGGGAAAGTAGAGGGTAGCTCAGTCGCGAGTAAACATCGACGGAGGTAGAGAAAAAGAGAAATAACGGAGTCGGAGCAGATCGGAGCGAAGCAAGAGAAAATAAGAGTGCAACAGAGTTGAAGGTAAGTGCGGATAAAGGGAGATAGAGTAATGTAGAGGAAAGGTAAATGGATAAGCGGTGAATTTGTACGTGTAGAGCTCCTTGTTCGTTTCTGTACGCGTGTACACATGTACACGACGATACAGTCTGTTCGACTTGCCACGCGGCTCAGCGCTCGATTAGCAATTAACGAGGAAGTCGTAACTCCTTCTACCGAAGGGGGTAGCAAGGGAAGGGGAGAGAAAAGAATCGGCAGCTTTATCAGAATGGAAATTGCTAACGGTGCGCTGTGCTGCCAATTAGAGTCGCGAGAACAAACGACCTCGTCCGACTTCTTTCGACGCGAGTGCCTCGACGAGCTGCGCGAATTCTATTGCTCGTAGGAGTCGGCAAGCGAGCGCGTAATGCTATGCACAGTACTAATGCGATTTAAGAGGAATACCATGAGGTTTCGCGTAACGATATTACTATACATAGCCTCTGTACCGGCTATACGTGTTATGCTTTATAGCCGACCGATTTTTGGCGCCACGTTAGAGAGCGCGCTGCGCGCGCAGCTGTTATGGCTAGAGGGAGATTGTTAATTTTAGAGCTTCGAGTTAAACGAACGTTGGTCGTTAGAGAATCTTTATATTTTCGCTTTAAATGGGACATCGAAATTTTTTCACTATCTATTCTCTCATTTCCATTTGTCATTATCACATTTAATCCTTCGTTTCACCTTCGAAACTAGCAATCGAAAGACGAGTTATGATATTTGCCATCATCACGTCTTACGACATGATCATCGTTTATCTTGAAACGAAAACATCGCGTTACCTCGTAATTATAACCTGCTCTGATTTCGTTTTTTTTCCGGCCATGAAGCTTACGTCGATCTTAAGGCATGATCAATTAAAAACCTTTGGTTCCAGAGACAGATTCAAAGTTTCAAGTTAGCACCAAAGATAAGGAAAATGATCGCGATATTTGTAATCGTTTACATAACTGAAATTATGTTTCGTAAAACATTACAGGGGGCTCGGTGGTTTTATTGGTTACAAAAATTTGTTGTAATTGCCGTTTAAAGCCTTACCTTAACGGTCTGTCCAGCTTTCAGGGTCGGTTTGTCAGGATCAGGGACGTAGTCCAACGTTATCCCGTAGAATTGTCCTTTGTTGATGTACGTGATTCTGTCGTCTTCGCGACGCTGCGACGTGCTAATTGGCGACTCCAGGTGGTACTTGAACCCATAGGCGGAGAATCTGCGTTGAAAGCCGGGTATTATTGGAAAAGCGATCGTTACTTATCGATCGGAATAATTCGACGCGCAATAATAATTTTAGAAACATGTTAATTTATCGATAATCATGGAAAAAAGGAATCAAGACTGGATCGTTTCTGTCAGTGATCCAGTGAACACATCGTCTCCTGCCTGTTTACCGCGAAAAGCCTGTAATCTTCATATATTAAAACACAATTATGGCGTTGTCGCTCGTGACTAGTACGAGATTGCGTTTTACTTTTTTTTTCTTTTTTATTCGGATTCTGGGTAGATAAAGATGTAACGAGTCTACGATTACGTGACGCTGAAATAGCTCACCCTGTTGTACTTCTCGTGATTTTAACCTCAATGAATTTGAATTTCAATGAATTTTAAGACATTTCCTGAATGTATGCGGAACGTATGCGGTTTCGGTCGCAAATATTCCTCGCGAATGACGTCAAACACCTGATGTTTAGCTACCGTGCGTTTGATATTTTCGAGTTTTCTAAGAAAACCGTGTTTTTCCATCCCAAATGAAACTTCTTTCCTCCTGGTCGTACAAAAATATTCGTAAAAATTCTCGATACAAAATACAAGCGCGCAACTTCGATGTCTGATTTCATCCGATTGAAAGTGTGGCGACGCGAGAGATTTTACAGTCCCTAAGAATTCGATTACAGGAGTCGAAAAAGGTTCGACATGATGCAAAGGGCATGTGGTTTTTCTCTCGGGTAGAGACACTTTCCCTTCGGTGAAACACTGGCGCGACAGCTCAAACCTCTCCCTTCGTCCCGGAGAAGCGAAACGGACCTAGAAACACTTTGTCACCCACCGTATTCGCCAGATCTCGCGCCAACAGATTACCATTTTTTCCGAGCTTCGGACAAGTTTTTGCAAGGAAAAATATTTAATTTCCAACATACGGTGGAAAACGCCTTTCACGATTTTATCCCCAGCTGTACTCCAGATTTTTACGCTAGCAACGTTGTATCGACAGTTTAGGCACATAGTTTGATTAATTATATTATTTCACGCCTGAGATATAATAAACCAAACTTCCAGTCTCAGATCATACTTAATGACCTAATACATTCGCGAGCCGGTGCACAGCTTCCAGCTTCTCGGCCAGTTCCTCGCGCGAGTAACCTAGGCCAGTCGCTCTAAATATAGTGCGGTGAAACGCGAAATAAAAGGCGCGATTATCCTTATCCGAGGAGGGAAGCTTTCCCCCCCTCTCAGTAGCGGCCTATCGCCGCGGAGCCGGCGAACTTTCCGCCGCCGACCTATTATCTTTATCTTGCGCGACGACGCGCGTCGCGGTTTCGTATTCGCCGCGTCCTTTTCTTTCTCCTTTCTTTTTCTTTTTCCACCGTCGTCGCCGGTCGCCGACGGAGAACACAACCAGAGGCAGCAGCGCGCGAGCCGATAACCGAGGCTAGGCCCGGGTGAACGGCCTGCAAGCCTCTCCGCTTCTGTTCGCTGCACTGACGCCTACCCGGTGCGCCTTATTATAACTTCTGTGTAGGTTACAAGACAGCGCCCTCGTCGGCTCCTGCCGCCAGGCACCCTCCTTTCCCGTTTTTATTGGCAGGAGGCGAGAGTGTTTCTTTGGTCGAAGATTTTAGGGCTAAATGGGTAAGGTTCGAGTTAGGTTTGAATTAGGTTCGAGATTTTTTGGAAATTTTAGAGCTAAATGTAAGGTTAGAGTTAGGTTTGGGTTTGGTTAAGGTTAGATTTGAGATTCTGTGGAGATTTTACAGTTAAATGTAAGGTTCGTGTTAGGTTTAGATTAGGTTGGGGTTAAGTGCTGTGACTGCACGGCGTCAGTTATACGATAAGGGAAAACGATGGGTCCCGAAGGACTCCGCAAAGTATGGGCTTCAATTGAGGCGTAGCGTGGGGGGAGTACTGAAAGTGTTCTTTTAGAATTTCCAGTACCCGCCCAACACAAGTAGAAGTAGGCTACTGTGGAGGTTTTAGTGGATATAATTCCCACCTAACCTCGCCAGCCCCCTCCCTAGGGTGCTGAAGTATCTTTGGAAGGTTTCTTCCACATAAAAATAAAAATAAAAAGATTTGGGATTCTGGTCTGGTTACTTATCAAAGATGGAACTACTGCTCTGAGAATGAGGAAGAATCGAGAGGTTTGAAATTAAAAGGTGTTTGTAGCAGTTATCGGGGCTTCTAGAATAGTCTGACAACGTTTTCAAGATTAAAAATATAGAATAGGATTGATGCGTGCGATGTCTACTTACATTTTTGGTATTTGTATTTTGTCCGCGTCGTTCTGCCTGCCGAAATCGTGCCACGGCCTCGACCTGGGTGGTGTCGGGTTAGCGTTGGGATTCGTCGCGGCCGAGGACACCAAAGTTCCTCGTTGCACCTGTGCTTGCGCGTGGCTTTGCTGCAACTGCAACTGCAGCGGTTGATGGTGTATCACTGCTCCGCTCTCGAGGACCACTGCGGTTCCGGCCGCCGCTCCGCCGGGACACAACTCCGTGTAGTCGAAAGAGGACTGTACAAGAGAAACGTTTTCCAGTTGGTTAATCTTTCATCTTCCTCGCGCTTTCAATCAGCTATACTTCAACTTAACTCCTTTCGATTAACTATCCTATGAAATGTAACGATCGCGCAATAGTTGTGAACCGACATTAGGTTTGTATACGTAGGCTGATCATAGACTTCCTATTCCCCTTTAAAGCAAGCGCTCGATAATTGCCGGCGTCTAAATAGAAATTGCACGGTTCAGAAATCTGCCGTGAAATGCTGACAAGCATTCATGTTCATTTCCTCAATTATTAACCCTTAACCGACAGGGTCAGACATTGCTTGCGTAACTGGCAGTATCCGAAGGAACAACCAGCCTCTGATGAACTTTACCTCGCGCCAGCTTCTGTGTTTGAATTACTAACTTATCGCTTTCAGTCTGGTCATTAACAATGCTCTCCTTGCCTACGTTAACGAGCGTTTTCAAGAATTCGACGATTGTTTTGAAATTTTCAAATATCAGCAATTTTTTGATCAGCGGAAACGTACAGTTCGTCGAATGGCTACCATTTCTGGTTATGTCACCGATGAGTTATTAGGCTGCAAATATTTATGCAAATTACTTTTGCAAACTGTCGAAGAAATAGATTTTGATTAAAAATTTATTTCTCTCGTTTCCTAAATATTGTAACGTGTACTTCGCTTATGTTAGTATATCCCTGTATATGTCTACACACTGTTTCTTACGAATCTCTCATAAACGTACAAACGTTCACAGTCAAATTATCAAATTTCTCAATACAATACTCGAACGCACAAAAGAGGTTCGCAGTTCGAAACGCGAACCACGCGAACGAAGGGGTTGAACGCGAAACTACTGACAACTCGAGCAGCCTTCGCGCGCAGAATTCATCAGCTGCAGCCCTCCTCCGTCTTTATTCCGAGCCGAGTAGATTGGAGGCCGCGAGTAGAATAGGCCATTGCGGTCTCGTAAAATTGAGCAGAGCTGGCCGCACGCGCACCCACCGGTGGTTTGTTAATAAGCGGCCAAGTCGAACGGTTTATTCCCTCGTATAATACGTCTTCATGCGAGGGGGGTGGGGGTTTCTTCGCGAACGTAGGCCAGATAATGCCGGGTCCACACTGTTCTTCGCGAACAGCTCGCAAGTTGTCCCGCTAATTACGTTCATCGTTAGTGTAGACGCCTTTGGGAACAACGACTAGCTTTAACGAGCGAACAGTGCTCGCCATTCGCCTGAGTGTTCGCTCTGTGAACACATAGTTGGTGAACTATTCATAGGGATGTACGGATATCAAAAATTTCGGGTTCAGACAGAATTAGGTACTTTTTTCAAGGTTCGAACGAAGCTTTGGAAATTTTTAAAAATTCTAAAATTGGATCGAGAACAGTTTTTAAATCGCGATAATGCTGCAGAGAATAATTCGATCTTATCTTGGTATCTTTCTCTGTATCTTAGCCAACCGAATGGGAAGATTTCTCATTCCTTCTTCTGCCACTGATTCTATTTCGCTTTCGTTATTAGGTAGCATTGAATTAGCGTTGTTCCCAGTTCATCAAATACATTTTCTGCTTTTCCAAGGTATAATCTTTAATAAACTTAACAACTCTTAACACTTAACCAACCGAACGGGGAGATCTCTCATTCTTTCCTCTGCCACTGATTCTATTCACTTCTGTTATTAGTTAGTTTCGAGGTAGTGTTGAATTGATTAAAAAGCTGAGGAGTTACAAATTAAATATATATACATATTTGTATATACAATTAATTTATAATAGATAACAATGAAATACAAAATGTATTACTTGGATTACTGATAGCAGTAACAATGCGACGTAAGTACATGCGTCTGAAAGGTTGAGCACGTTGTGAGCGCATCTGCGAGCGGGAAAGCGGCTCATAATACGCAAACGGTTAATAAATTTTATTATAATAAAGGAAACTCAACAGGCACCCGTAGTTTCGGGTATTTGCACACACCTCTAGCTGTTCGCGAATAGCGGTGTGGATTCGGCATTACGCGGTTACCGCAGCTCGTTACTCGACCTGACGAACGGCATCGCGGAAGCCATCCATCGAGGCTCCGGGAACGAACCGGCGAACGAAGAAGCAACCGTGATCGCGTTGTCATTTTTTTTTTTTTCCTCCGGACGGTGAACGCAACCCCCGCCTCGCCACGTGTTATTCCGTTGAATCAATAACACGGTTATCCTCGATCCATAATCAGGAATAATAATATCCTCGCTTTTCCGTCGATCGTTCGTTCTATCTCGTTCGCTCGTATCGAGCCCCGACTAATTACGCGGGCATTCGAACGGTTCTCGTTCGGTTTAATTGAATTTATGGTTGTTCCACCGGGGGAATCGGATCGTTGGGTAAACGATGAGTGGCAAGAGCCGGGGGACGGGAGGAGGAATTTATGTTGTTCGAGTACACGAACACCTTTGATGCGATCGATTACCCTCGGCTATAAAACGGCGAGCTTTCATTTAACTTTATTTAATGCGAACACGGTGGAAACCTCTGCTCTGGTAAATATCATTTAAAGAATCACGGTTGAGCATTAAAAGGGTTCTCTTTTTCCGATCTCAACACTTAGCCGATCGAACGAGGAGAACTCCCATTTTTTCTTCAACGAAGCGCTGCCATTGATTCTGTTTACTTCAGTTATTAGTTAGCCTTGAACTGGTGTTGAATTTATTAAAAAATTGTACGTTGTAAAAGTAGAAACTGTATTTGATGAACTGTGAATAACGCAGTAGTCCAAGACTAACTAATATCAAAAGTGAATAGAATCAATGGCAATGCTTTATTGAGGAAGAAATGGAAGTTCTTCCCATTCGGTTAATCCTTATGGCTCCAAGTGTGCCTCCCAAGCACCACCAATATAATTAACAATATAAATATTATAATCAAAATTATATTACTTCTGAAACGAATAAAGATCGTTTTGAATGACTTTAATATTATTATTTACACGTCGTTGTAGCATTCAAAGTCTGACGCTTAAAAATTTGCAAGTCAAAATATGACGAGAACAAGTTGGAGTTGCCAGTCGATATTCACACTTAACAGTAACAGTGTTAGGGGTTAATAAATTGTTTCTTCGAACTAGTCTAAAAATATGCTGAAAATCGTTGAACGATCTGAATATCGCTGTTCCTTCCTTCGATCGCGCCGCGATCGTTTCACGATTTCATCTAGCCGTCATATCCACTCTTTTATCCGCTCGTTTAGTATTCACACCGGTGATAATGTATTCTTCCGCGGGATACTGGAACGCATGTATCGTACACGTGTTTCCACGTGTTTTCTTTTTTTACGCCCGATATCCGACGATATCTCCGCTCGATTCCGTCGACAAACTTTTCGCGCGTTATTATTAACCATTGCGTTCACCGCGGACAGGCGATCGACTTTTTACTCGGCCGTGCCGCCGTACGCGTTTTATTATCGAGCAACGGTTCGTTTCTTTCCTCTCTTTCCTTTTTTCCCATATATATTTTCCCCTTTTTCTTTTGGTTTACCTTACGTTCGGTTTCGATCGAGAAACGTTGCGATTTTTCTGTTGCGCAACACGCCTGTTCCCCCGTAAGTGGATTCTTGGGGTAAAATTGGGCGGGATCCGGTCGCGAAATTATAGGATCGTCTGGGGACCGGTGGAAAACTCCAGCCGTTTGTGCGCTCGTGATACGAAATTGCGAAACGCAGAAAAGTGGTGAAATTGTCGCGTCGGTTCTAACCGCCTCGCCTAAGTTACGTTTATATTTAATTTTAACGATCGGTTCAGGCACAACGATCCTTTCGTGTAATATTATGCGCCGTAGGAGTCGATTTTTCTTAGGTTCGGTTTGTTTCCTTTTCAATCGGGAGAGCCACTATCGGGAGTGGCATTCCAAACAGGTTTCGGCATTACGATCCCTTGGTTGCATCTATTTTTTTCGTACGAGTTGAGCTTCGATTACGGGGAACAGACACGTTGCTATTGGAAGCGACTTTTTCCTTGATCGGAGCGTTTCCACATAATTTTGATTACCAATAGACTCCATTAATTTATGCGCGTCTTTGTTAAGGCCAACCTGTTTCGTTTTATCACCAATCGCATAAATTACCCAAATTAACGATCCAACCGTAGAATCACGGTATAAAGTACACTCGGTATAGATAATTAATTCCAAGAAGCGGGAAACTTACAGATTCATCGTATTGAAATTTTTGTTTGTCACCGATTGTTAGAAATTGAATACGGAAACACTACGGAGCAAAAATTAACCGAAAATCAGTTTTCTCTTAACGCACTATCTGAAGGATTTTTTCTAAGAACCCAAACCACGTTAGACATTTTAGAAAGTATGAAAACGTTAAGAAACAGAACAAAGGGGCTGAAGGATCCGGATGGGGGGGGGGTCGTAGGAATTTCGATCACTGCGTTTTGCCAGTCTCATTACAAAGTTGGTGAAGTTTGATCAGAGTTGCACCTTCTACGTGCTATATAATTATTGGCTCTACTTGCTCCTAGGGTAATTTAATGTTTTTAAGATGGCATTAGATTTTTTATTTCTCGGTTTCTCACTCTTTTATTTTTATTACTATTCATATTCAGAGTGTATCCGATCAGTCATGCGATGTGTAACGTATTTCTCCATCGTATTAATTAAACACTCCTGTTACTTCATAATAAGTGTTCAAATATTATTTTGCTATATTACCAAGCCGGACACTGATGTTGTGAACCTAACAATAATAAAGTATTACAGCGTTTCAGATAAGAGTGTGTTTTATAATATTTAGCGGGATTAAAACCCCATTTCCAGTATCAGTGTTATTAAACGACAATTAACGGTAAAGCATAACAGATCGGTTAAGGAATCGTTATAAATCGTGGGGTTAAATTATAAAGACGGCGTTATTACGCTAATAATCCGTGCGAGCGGTCGATGCAGCCATAAATAACGGAGGAAAAGCGAGCAGCGCGAAAGTAACCCTTTCCGTTTCAATATTTTCCACGTATCGCGACTACGATGAAATCGATTCCGACTTTTAGCCGTGACGCGAGGCTTCTAACGTTCACGGTACTCCGTATCCGTCTGCTTTTCTGATGGTTTTCGTTTTATCAACCGCCCTGTCGTCCCGGTATCTCCGCAGCCCGTAGCGAATATTACACGGTGTACACATGTAGACACGTTGGAACGCTGTGCCGCGCGCAAGCGAAAACCGTCGGAGATTTAATCCGTAATTACAAGCCTCTCGGCGTGCTGTGTCTAATGCAACGTGTTCTCTCCGCTTTGCTAGACTCCATCGCGGAAGTCATCGATCGCCGCGGAGTTTATCCGAAATTATGCCTCGCTGAGCGAGACGCCGGAACCTTCGGGGGAATAAACAGAAACTCGAGGAAAAAGAAACAGAAAGAACAAACAGAGTGAAGGAAGCAGCGATTATAAGAAGAGGAAAGAGAAAAGAGTAGACGTAAAGTAGGGTTTGAATCGGGAACGCGATTTTTAACGTTGCGTCCAGCGAATAAATTCGAATTGAGTTAAAGGTGAGCTTTGTTCGATTAATAACAGGCCAGGGATACGATACTGTAATCTTAAGAACTGGATCGTATTTTTATTTAAATAATGTCAAACTTAAATGGTGTTTTGGAAAAGAGGAAAACGCATTTGATGAACTGTAAACAACACTAATTCAGGACTACCCAATAACGAAAGTGAATAGAATCAATGGCGGAAGGAGGAATGGGAGACTTCCCCAATCGGTTGGCTAAGTGTTAAGAGTTGTTGAGTTTATTAAAGATTGTACTTTAAAAAAGCAGAAAACTCATTTGATCAACTGTGAACAACACGAATTCAAGACTACCTAATAAGAAAAGCGACATAGAATAAGTGGCAAAGGAAAGAATGGGATATCTCCCCATTCGGTTGGCTAAGCGTTAACGTTACAGAGCCGAGATCGAGAAATTTGTCAGTCGACCAATAACTTCGAATTCATTCGTTATCAGGTGCTCCCGGTAGCCTTTTCCACCCGACGTTGCCTCCGCGGACACGTAACACGCTGATACGAATATTTTAATTAGGAGCCCGCCGCGCGATAACCGCGCGAAACGGTCCCGCGAAAATGTACTTTCAGCCGGTTGCAAGCAGAGCAGAACGGGAACGCGTGTGCTTTCTAATTCGTAATGTCAACCGCAATGCTAATGACTTACTCGCGCGGATAAGCCGCCCGTTGCCCCCGTCCAACGATTAATGTTTCCGGAAGCGGCCGATTACGCGTGACAACCGAGAATACGTGGGAGTGATGAATCGCTTATGGCCACGGCGAGGGGCCTCCAGGCCGGCTTCGACGGGCGCGAAAATTATGCGGCGGGGACCCGCGAGAAACTGGCCCCCGGCCAGCCAGCAATTTGCCTGCGATACCTACGATCCGACGCGGCTCGATTCATTGTTTCCGCAACGTCCTCCTGCGCCAGCGAATCCCTCGCGGGAACGCGCCACTTTTTTCTTTGGTATGCATATACTGCGGTGAACAGGTTTTCATTGAGGAAAAAGGAAATCGAAAAATTTTAAGTTTTGTTCCTTTGACTTAGTTGTGGAAAGAGGATAATCTATACTCGATGCGCATGTATTCTATTGTTTTGAGAAGTTGTAGCGATCTTTTTTGCTTCCTAAATATATGCTGCGGTGAACAGGTTTTCATCGAGGAAAAAGGGAAATCGAAAAATTCTAATTCTTGTTCTTTTAATTAAGTTGTAGAAAGAGGATAATCTGTGCACGATACGTATGTATTCTATTGTTTTTGAGAAGTTGTAGCGATTTTTGTTGCTTCCTAAATATATGCTGCGGTGAACAAGTTTTCATTGAGGAAAAAGGAAATCGAAAAATTCTAAATTTTGTTCCTTTAATTAAGTTGTGGAAAGAAGATAATCTATGCTCGATGCGTATGTATTCTATTGTTTTGAGAAGTTGTAGCGATCTTTTTTGCTTCCTAAATATATGTTGCGGTGAACAGGTTTTCATTGAGAAAAAGGGAAATCGAAAAATTCTAATTCTTGTTCTTTTAATTAAGTTGTGGAAAAAGGATAATCTGTGCATGATATGTATGTATTCTATTATTTTTGAAAAATTGTTGCGATTTTTTTCTTTAGTATGTATATGCTGCGGTGTACAGGTTTTCTTTGAAGAAAAGGGAAATCGAAAAATTCTAATTTTTGTTCCTTTGATTAAGTTGTGGAAAGAGGATAATATGTGCATGATATATATGTATTCTATTGTTTTTGAGAAATTGTTGCGATTTTTTTCTTCAATATATATATGCTGCGGTGTACAGGTTTTCATTGAAGAAAAGGGAAATCGAAAAATTCTAATTCTTGTTCTTTTAATTAAGTTGTGGAAAAAGGATAATCTGTGCATGATATGTATGTATTCTATTGTTTTTGAAAAATTGTTGCGATTTTTTTCTTTAGTATGTATATGCTGCGGTGTACAGGTTTTCATTGAAGAAAAGGGAAATCGAAAAATTCTAATTCTTGTTCCTTATCATGCTTTCCACCGGCGACTTCCGGTCGTACGGAACGCGTCGCGGAAGGTGCTACCTATTACGCGATTCCCATCGATTACGAACCTTCTATCCCCCCGATAGATACGCGCTGCTGATTATGTAAATCGACCGGTATCGTTTGCCAGCCGGTGTAACTTCTGTTCCGGCGAGCGCGCAGAAAATGATCGCTCGTGGAAGAGGTTATGTTCGCGTGATCGGCTCCCGATAACGCTTTAACGCTCTTCGTTGTCCGATTAATTCGTTGGTGGAGATCGAAATATCTTCACGGTGCCCGGGCACGAAATCGACACCGATGGAAAGTGATCAACGATCTCGATGAACGTGCGATATCGCGTTATCGTGGATAAATCTCCGCGTGAAGACTCGAGATGTACAGCGTTGGATGAAAGTTTAGGAGCAACGATTTTGTGAAAGCAAGAACAGTCGATCACAAAAATTTAATGCTCATCCTTTTAATTTTAACCTTTTGAGCGCTATGGGCGCATATATGCGTTCGACGAGAAGTTGCTCGAAGGGACTATGGACGCATATATGCGCTTGTCAATTTTTGCTTCTTTTGCCTTATGACTTTTTCAGTGGTGACACATTTCGATGTTAACCTTTTGAGCGCTATGGCTGCATATATGGACAAATATATGTATTTGTCAATTTTTGCGATTTTACTGCAACGCGATTGTTAGTGTACGAGTAACAATACGCCGTCCACGTGGAGCAATTAGGTTGAGAGTATTCAGCTCTCAAAGGGATAATTTTATTATTTGCATATGTTATATCTGTCTTTTCTTTTTAATTACTTCTACTTCCTATCAAGCACTAGCTGTTGCCTTGTTCACTCTTTTCTGTTTCTATGTTTACCTTGTAATGGGTATCTGCCCATAAATAAAAAAAAAAATAAAACAAATTTGTATATGATGTACATTATTCAGGTTTCAGATATTAAAACAGAAACGAGGATATTCTTTTAATGTAAACTTAATTATGTCAGCTAAGATTAGACAGATTCTGAGAAAAACAAGGAAGTTTTTTACATTTGAAAATGTATGTAATACAAAATCAGGAAATGTAATGCAGAGTTATATCGTTCTGTGATCGACTGTAAATTAATTTATGAGAATAACAGAACGTACGAAGTTCACGTGTAATGTTAATTAATAAAAAAGAATGCCATTAACAATGGCACGGATAGTATTTGCAAATTATGAAACTATATTTAATAAGTTCTCTTCATAAACTATAAATCGGCTGGTAAGTTGATATTTAGAAATCGTAGTGATACTAGCGGCAGTACGAATGTATGGTTGTTACAGCTGGAATCATCGACAGATAAATCTCGTCTGTTTGCTTAGTGGAATTAGCATTTGAATGCGTGAAGACAGACAGACAGACCTTCGTTTGTGGAGGAATTAATCTGTCAGTGTATCAGACTTTAATGGATATTATGATAACTTTTCCCGGGACCGAACGCCGAGATCACGATTCGATATTCAGGATTGGTTTCTCTCATGTTTGCAAGCTGTGCTGTGTATTCGATTCTCGAAACAAAGAGATTGAATCTCATAACACGTGTTGATCGAATCGTTGACACTTTTCCCTTCTAAGCATAATTAATACCTTCGGACATCAATTTAACAAGGAACGTCGAATTTCCTTAATATTATTCAAACGGTGTTTCACCCAATCAATCAATCCTGTAATTCAGATCAATGCAAAAATTCTGATTTTTTATAAAAAAAAAGCTTTGAATTTAATATGCATTTTTAGAAAATTTAAATGTGAAAATTCAGAACGCAAACAGTGTATATAAATATTATAATATCCAGATGCTACAGTTACAGTAGCAGACAAAAGTTTAAGACCAAAGGGTCAAAGGGAAAAAATAAATTAATTGAGAAAAAATAACAGTATAAATAAAATTTGTATTCTATGCTGTTCAATAGACAGTATTCTACCATAATGACAACAAAAATGAATAGATAAACAATATTTGCAAACCATACAATTGTTTTATTCACAGTTTACCTACAAATTAATACCGCCAAAATTCGTTTCCTTCCTAATCTAAATTTTCGTAAATTAGTCACTCTAAAGATACGAAGATGTTGTAGTCGGTAGTAACCCAACATGCAAAAACATTTCCGTATGTTTGCTTGTGAATACAGCAAAGAAGTTTCGAAGATCGGAATTTTCGCGCGGATTTTCATACGATTATCCAAATATTGTGACTAACCTGATGGAGCGCCGTGGGCGGATGATGATCTTGCCTGGGCGTGACCGCGTCCGCGCCGATGCCGGAGTCAGGGCTGGGAAGATCAACGGTCAGGACTTTGCTGCTGCTCGAGGACGAGCGTATCGCGTGTGTCGTCGCGTAAGAGCTTGGCACAAGCTCGTACCTCGTGTACGAAGCGGTCGTGGTGGACAACGAGGACGAGCTCGAGGATGCCAACGGTGGCAGAGCGTCGCCGGTGACGTAGACAGCCGTCGCCTCCTGGTGAAGCCCGCTCGGGTTCCCTGCGTTCGCCGCTCCCGTGGCCGAGGTCGACGTGTACGCCGTGGACTGGAGCCGGGGGCTGCACGAGCTGTAGGGGTCGTAGGGACTGCCGTATTGTTGTACCTGTAAATTTTCACGTATCTTTATTCGCAAAGAAATGCCTTTTGAATTTCTTTAATTGAAATTTTGATGGCACACCACCGAGTGCCGGTAGAGTAAGGACGGTAGATACAGAGATAGAGAGAAGAAAAGAGACGTGGCGGAATGAGAAAAGGAAACACAAATGAAAAGGTGTGTGTGAAAACTGAGAGAAAGTTTTAATTTAAAGTTTTAATTAAAGTTTTAATTAACCAAAGTGATTACTCAAGAATGGATTGTAAAAGAGAATTGACGCTTAAAGAATAAACTATAAAGTGGTTACTTCTTTTGCCTATTTCCTAAGATAATAACAGAATAATCTTATGTTTATAATATATCAACGAAATAGTTGAGAACGTTATCTTTAACACTTTGCTGTCTTTTGTCGTGTGTGACTTGACGTCAGTTTTTATTACAGTAACTCCTATGTCAAGTTACACTCGACAATTTTTAAAGTGCCATTTTAGATATAGTAGCGGACAAAAGTTTAAGACCAAAGGGTAAACGGAATTAAACAAATATAAGTTGCAACAAAGTTTGAAAGCTATGTTTAATATAATTAATAAAAGAAAAAATAGGTACCATTCAAGGAATTGTCCTTTGAAGTAAATTTCAAACCACCTAAAATACTAGGTAGTTATTGGCAATAAAATTGAAAAATAATTCGGAGTGCAAAGGGTTGAATCGAAGGGTACAAAGACACGTGTATTATCTGAGCTATCTATATTAGAATTAGAATTATCCGAAGTGAATAGTAACTGTTACACCGTGCAATGTCGAATGTGAAATATTTATTATTTTATTATCGTAAGCTTGCGTAGAACATAAATAGTTTATGCAATTAGAATGAGTAGCGTAGGAGATTTGAGAAATAATGTCTGATTTAAAAGCTTGGAAAGCAGTCCGGTTCAGTTCCACGTTTCCACTTATTCCAAATAGTCTCTATATTTCAAAGGAAATACGGCGCGTCATGAAGGATTAGCTTTAAACTCGAACCGTTTAACGTCCCGTATTTTTGTCGGGACTCGGTTAACGTCGGGCAATGTTTGTCATACTTAGCCCAGATAATAAAGCAGCCGGTGTTTTATATCTCGATCAGGGTAGGTAATGTGTCATGGGGATTTTTATTGGCTCTGATTGCATCGAGTATTTTAATCGTAATGGAGCTCGGTCGGGTTTTGATGGAGTCCAGGCTTGATAATGTCACGTGTGCACGTTTATCGGGGCGGATAGTGTCGAGCATGCTCGCTGAAATTGGACTGGAATCCTGAAAGTTACTATTGCCTCGCATTTACCAGTCGCCTGTGGATAATCTCTGTCAGGCTTCCGTGGGACTTAGACTTGTTTTCGTGTCAGATCCGTCTAATTAGAACCGACTTCTCCGATGTCTCCGCTAAATAGAAGACCATAATATTTTCGTCGATCGCCAGTCATCGATAGCAGGCCTTTTAATATTATCTGTTAATAGCTTCGGGGACATTTCAGAATTTCCTTTTGCCGTTCGAACGATGCGAACGAAAGAGGGAACTTCTATTCGTTGCAGGATTTTTGAAGCGTCGCATAAATTTTATTCGCAGCGGTAATCCCGCGGGATGATGCCTTTCACACGTGAATCGCTTGCACGATACATTTTTATGCATGATAAAGCTACATTTTGCTGCCGTGGTACTCTTCAACCCTTTAGCAGTAAGTTTTGCAATTTGTTTCGTTTCACGAATTGACAGTAGTACAAGAAAAAGAACTTATTCCTGTTTATTGAATCCATTGAGTCCCAAACTATTATTTCTCAACTACACAAAATTTTCAATTGTGCGATATTCTTAAAAGAAATGTAAGCGAAGAGATTAGAATAATTCGAAAAAGAAGCGATCTAACATTGTAACAGAAAAGACAGCGAAGACACTACGACGATCAAATTTAAATACAGCTACGTACATACACTAGTGACCGAAAGTTTGGAATCACCCGGAGTTTTTAAGAAACGTTTAAATTCAGAAGAGTAGTTTAGAACGGTGATATCTCAGAAAGGTATTTCATGAAAAGCCTCTGCTGTTAAAATTACGGATATTAATTTCAAAAGAAAAAAACAATAAATTGTCACTGGAGATTTGATATGGCTGCAATTCTCAAAGTGAATTCCAAATTTTTGATCGGTAGCGCGTGTATTTCTACGACAGTAAGCTATAAAGGGGTTAAAGATCGCCGCATGAATCTCCCACATGACTCGACAGTTCCCTCACCTGTAGCTGATGCTGATGATGATGGTACATCCCCGGTGGCGTGGGACTGTCCGGTTGCTCCTGTTTATGCCTCTTGCTGGACTGCTGCCCCCCTCTCGACGAGCTCAGGTCCTCGGGCTCCCTTTTGACCCCGGCGATGCCGGCGCTCGAGGAGCCGTCGTGTCTGATGGACTGCGGGCTAAGCGGAAGCGGAAGCCCACCCTGCAGGCTCTGCCCGGGACTGTGGGACTGCTGGTTGTACTGATGGAGCAAGTGGTGCAGCTCCCCTCCGCCGGCGCCCTCGCCGCCATCCATGCGATTCGTCGAACCGGAACCGGAGCCAGGCGCCTCCTGCACCAGCAGCTTCTGGCCCATCACACCCCTTCAACAGTCCGTGGAGAATCGACCTTTAACTGGCTTTACTCCTTTCGCGTCGCCGCGACTCGGGACCGATCGACTGTACACGATAAGTGTGCGCGTCGAATCGGCTCGCGAACGAAACATTTAATTTACTTATTTAAATAATATACGGGTAAGACCCATTAATGTACATAAGCAGAATTTACTAGTTCGAAACGGACGACATTATGTATAAAATAACAATGAATTTCGTTCCTCTTTGCGTTGGGAATTTTGGTGGGGTAACGTGTGAGGTGGTGAGATGGCGAAGTGGTTGACTCTTATCGAAAAAGGAGATAACGGTGCCCTTTTTTGGCGAGGGCTAAATGAAGGGAATCAAACATTAGACTTTTAGTTCGCTTCATTTGTAGCTAAATCTGTTATGATCGTAATTTGATGTTGCCAATTCGATTGATATTGGCGATCAGATTATTGGAAATGTTATTGAAATTTATTTTAAGATGGTTCATTAGAAGAGGAGTCTATTCGAGTCTATCGGGTTGAGTTGAAGGAAGTTTGTCTATTATTAACTTTAAGTGTTCACTGTAATTAATATGGCCTCTAATCGGGAACACTTATGGGTTAAGGGGGTATATTTACTACTTTTTCAAAGTACTCTCTAAACATCTGTTTCTCGTAACATCCATGTTGAATCTTCAGAGAAATTTCGAGCAACAAGTTCGCGAGCCCATTATACAAATATTCCTAAGAGAAATACTAGTTTATGAGACAACTTATATACCGTGCGGAGGTACGCTTTCCTTGCCACGAACATTAAACGGGATTAACTTTGTCGCCGTGGAAACGGCACTAAACGCAGTTCCGTTTAACGATCGCGTTGATAGGTTAATCTCATCCAATCTTTACCCCTTTGAAAAGATAGATTTTAGCTTTTTGCTGATACGATAATAACAGGCTCTCCGAGGGGCCGTACGATCGTCTCCCTCTCCTTTTCTCTCTTTAACTCGTTGAATCGATTGCGTATCCGAAGGCGCTGGCTGAATCTATGCCCCGTGGGAAGTTATAATAATGTTAATACGGTATTAGCTAACGAGCAGAGCGATTTATTGTACGGCGCAGCGTGTTATGATGAAGGCAGAAAGGCACGATCGACAACGCGGTGCGTCTGCGGTGCATTTGTCATCTCTCGCGCCTCAATGACGATATCATCGGGCACCGCGTGTACATAAAGTATAATTAATTCATAGATTTTCAAGGTCCGTCACGGAGAATAAATGCGTAATGTGTCTCATCAATAACGGCTATGGCGTGGCTGTTTCGCAAGAGTGGCTTTCCTCGGTTAAGAGGGAGAGAAAAAAAAGGAAGGAAAAGGAAGAAAAAAATGGATAAAGACAGCGCGAATAAATATCAACGGTCTCTAATCATTACTAAATATAAACGATAAGCATTAACGCGTTCCTTTCTATCCTCTTATCAATTATGCATGGATACAACTGCCTTCTGCACCGTAAACGCTCGCTCTGTTGTTCCAACGATCGTTCAGAGAACCTAGCGGAGCTTCCCTCTTTTTGAAGTTGTCCGACGATATCATCGCCCGACAAATTGGTGGAACGCGTTCGTTAATCCGTGGATTATTCCACATCACGCGACAATCGTCTGCGATTACCATAAATCTCCGGAGTTAGGATTTCACGCTAGAAAGCTACCGTTGTAAACAACTAATGCTGTACTTCGTTGTTTTCAAGTATTTGCCCGCCAAAAGCTTTTCGTTCGACGTTGTTCGACGATTGCGGAAATTTAGTAAAACACACCATTCTCGTTCACAGTAATCGTGGATGTACGACAATAAATCTGTAACTTTAACCTCTTTTAACCTTTTGACACACATGAATCCTCTAAACCTTCATTCGATGGTTAGCCATGAGTTGTATATATATACTTTATTTTCAATCGCTTCAGCCTAGAATAGTGACTTGGTTTTACAAAAAAAAAGAATTTCTCTCACACATATCCGACTACACGTTTGCTTATTTTAATACCAGAACTACCAGAGCAGTCAAAATGACTAATCGGTGATTATTCACAGCAATCTTATAAATTCGCTATAATAAAGTGTTCAAAATTTACTATGATTTTCTGCAAAACCTATGAATCAACTTTTAGCAACGAGTAATTATGCGGCAGGGAACCGATCAAGTATCTGATTCACATGGTACGCGTTAATATGTTTCTACGTCGAACACGTGCTGCTCGATGGCTGAGCAAATACTTAGGAGCGACGGTGTAATTCACGGCTGTTCCCGGTTGCACGTTTTCATGTTCAGAAGCCCGACTCTGGGAACACGATCGAGCATAAGTATTTGGCAGCACGACGAAACGGATCGCATCTCTCGTCGCATCTGCCCGAACGGCGGCAATAAAATTTTCTGGGCGCGGAAACGCGATTCGCCGAACGGTCGTACGGTGAAGAATCGAGAGGATCGCGGGGTCGGCATTATGCGAAGTAGTTAACATGTTATATTTAGCATGATAATACGTATCCACAATACGGGGGACCCTTATAAACTGCCAACGCTCTCGGTGCATACGAGAGTCTCCCTTTCTCTCTCTCTCTCTCTCTCTTTTTGCTCGCTCATTCCCTTTTTTCCCTCCCTTTTCTTCCCTTTCATCTTTCCTCCCCGTCCTTGTCACCGGCAACCTCCCTCCAGGTTCACCGGTCTCCGGCTTCCATCTTCCGTCTCGATCTCTCCAGCACGAGCCTCCGTGTCTCTTTCATTCTCTTTCTGTGCCCGCTGAACATCGCCACTGTGGTACCTACCCTACGGTCAGATGCTCCCGTACAATGGTTCTTTTTTTTACACTTGATACCTGATCTCGCTCGTCCAACCCTCTCCCTGCTCTTCTCCTCTCTCCTTCACCCCCCTCCCCCCGCTCCGTATCCCTCTAGCTGTAGCTCCGTGTGTTCTCTTTACTCGAGGCCGGGGAAAGATAGAGAGAGAGAAAGAGATTGTTCTCTCGGTGCGGATGAGGAAAAGGGTGAAACCGGAGGCGAGAGAAGGAGAGAACCGTAGAAAAAATAGCGAAAAGAGCGAGAGGGGGGTGGGGTGGTAGGGGGGAATGCGACACGTCGTCGCCCTCGGCACACTTGTGCCTGAAGAGGTGCGGATAGAAGGTATGGAAAAACGACCGGTGTGCCCCAGCGAGGAGGATGGCGTTTCTTCTCTCCGGTTTGCCCTTTCCGCGCCGGAAAGCTGCGCCGCGCCGCGGTCTCATAACCGGGGGCGACCGCGCACACGGCACGGCGCTCATGAATTCGGCTTACGTGAAATGGATCCCACCCGGAGTCGTTGCGTTGCGTCGCGTCGAGACGCGCATTCGTTCCGCGCCTCGCGCTCTTAATGCCGTCGCGCGGTAATGCGATGCTAATCCCTGATGTAGGGCCGGGGAAGAGATTCATGGAGATCGCGAACACGCCCGGGGAATATCGCATGCGTGCAGGTTCGTCGTGTGTACCTCGAGGCTCGCGAGCCTGCCCGCTGTGTGTGCGTTGGCTGTTTGAATATTTTGGCGGAGCCACAGCGGACGCGGCGAGGGGCGGCGCGAGAGCTCGACGAAGGGGACGGGTGATTCTTTCGAGACGAGTCGTTGACATGTTAATCCTTGGGAGCCGGGTACGAGGATGATGGATTTTTGGGCAGATTCGCTGTTTTCTCACAGAATCGATCGAGAGCAGCGCTGACGAGGAGGGTTTACTTTAACGCGTTGAATGTCACGCCAGTTTTACAAGATTTGCCCGCGACGCCACGCTGAATTTTTTATTATACGATACATATGTTTAAATAGGTTGAAATATTATCTAGAACAAAGTTAGGGTGTGTAACTCTTTTTAGATGCTTCATAGCGCATTAATTTCTTCGCATCATTGCATTAACGATGGTAATAATGAAAAATTGATAGATATTGACGTTTTTTCAAATTATGTATTTCTACCGGTCACCGGTAACCCTCGTGGCATTCATTCTGTTAAATTGAATTGATTGCGTTGAGATATGCGTGATTTTTTGAATTTACCGCGCAGGCGGATTATGCGTTATGTGTTCTTTCTTCATTTTTTTTTTTTTAGAAGGTACCTTCTCCCGTTCTTTTGTTTCAGTTTCGATGCGTGCTTCCGTGGATCGAAACCACGCTCTGCTATCATAACTTCGAACTCTGTAAGCGTTCTTTCGTTTGTTCGGTTTGTTACGATCTCGTTTCCCTTCCGTATTTTGGATCGAAAGAATACATAGCGGCGTGTGAACGCTTTCGTTTACTTTAGAGATACAGTAAGCGAGTTTTATTAAAAATTCGTCGTATTCGCGATGTTTCTGAAACGATCATTTCAATTTCACATATATTATCGAATGGTTAATTGCATCTATGGTAACATTTATCCTGATAGATTGCGTGGAGTCAGATGTTAACTTAAAGAAGAAATATGATCGTCGAGTTGAAATGTGCGAACGAAAGTTCCTTCGATCGAAGAAAGGAAATATCAATATCTCAACAACTCGTATTCCGTAAAGCTTTAAGATGATCCTCGATTGGATCTAACGTCAGGACGTATCAATTTCCTCCTTTCCATTTCAATCATTTATGATGCATCGTTGTCGTAAAATCTTGATGCCTGAAATCAAGGACTATTGGATGCGACCCGTTATAATGTCACTGATAATTACATTACAGTGTGTCGATTCCTGTTAGGAATTCGCATGACGATCAATACTTCCAATTTCTTTAGTACGTAATATTTTACTCAATTCCTTGCGCGACACAAATTCCTCACAGCTATATTTTATCTTGAACTTCAACAACCACATTTTTTAATATTCTCTGGCGATAGAATTCGCAATGGAAAAGTTTCCTAGTATACTCTTCCTAGTGTATCTGCAGTGTACCAGAATTTTGTTAAAACAGAAAAACGGAGCAGAAACAGATAATCGCGTTTCTCTCTGCTATTCCTCTAGATTATCTACAAAATGTATGGGAACCTTCAAATAATTCGGGAAGTTCTATACGCTACTGTAATTATTTCTCGTAATATTTTACAATCTGTTGTCGTCCTCGACACAATTAAAATATCTTAAATCTTTCAAATTTGTATACTCTTTCAAATTTCTAAATTCTTTCAAATTTCTAAGCTCTTTTCCAAAAACTCTTTCAAATTTCTAAGCTGTTTTCCAAAAGGTCTTTCAAATTTCTAAGCTGTTTCCCAAAAGTAGTTCATAAAACACAACGGACGCAAATTTTCCTGGATAATCCAGCAACGCGAGATCCTTTCTGCGTTGACCTTTACGCGGACCGTACGAAACGCAAATCGCGAAGGAAGAGGATCGAGCGGGTTCGAGAAGAAATCGTCGCGGCGTAGCGGCACAGTTTAATCACCATCTATGCGGTAATTCTCGAGCCGGTTTCCACGAATTCATGAATTCGCGGCTGCGTTCCCCCCATACACGGCCGGGCAAATTATTCCACGTAACGTTACCGCGACCGCGCCGTTTTTGCCGCGTCTCCACGCAACCTGCGTACCGTTTGCGTTCGTACGCGCAAAACAGGCAATTACGCGCTTACGGTGCAGCATTATCGACGACAAGACAGACGTACCGTGCGAGCTTCGAGGTCGCCGGGTCGTCCATGGGGTCACCGTTTGCACACGGGCTCTTTCTTGGCGCGCGAGCGTCCGCGATGCACGCTTGTTTGCTCGAGAGAAAGATGTTAGACACGCGGCTCCGGAAAACCGACGTGGAAACTTCGACGATTGTGTACGAGAGAATATTTTGAGGAAATTCTTTGGTGACGAACGAGAAGATAGCAAGGGAAGATTTTGGATATCATAATATTTAGAGGAATTTTTCGGTGGTGAATTAGAAAATGGTAATAATATGATAACCGTAGCATGAATTGATCGAGTAAAAGTGAAGCTTGAAATTCTCACTTTTTAATAGCGAGGACAATATTTATAAGCCAATCTTCTACGGATAATTTAATATCTGTAACGATATTGATGGGTACTGAATCAGGTGAATTACAATAGAGCGTTGAAATTAAAAATTGCCAAAATTAACTTGCATTGAAATTTATTCACTTCGGATAAATAATACTGTAACTTTTAAATATGGTTATTCGCATTTGGATATTTGTGAAAGCGTGTCATACGATCACCAAGAATCGCCTCCCCAATGTATACAAAAATTCCTATGAAATATTGCATCTAGCATTTCGACGTGGCAGTCAAAGGGTTAAAGTCGCGAGTACGCACCCCTGGCGATGATCGAACGATCAGCAGGTCGCCCGGTGCTTCCCGCAAAGGTCACAACACCGCGTGCAGCAACGTTTAAGCGAGCTTGCGGTACTCGGCGGGACCCGGTTCGGAACCGGAATCGGCGTTCCCCAAACCGGAAATCGGGCGTATCGGAAGAGCGTGCGTGCCCTGCGCTCGAGACCTGCCCGTGTCTCGAACCCGAAAGACAGGTCCCGCGAGTGCGTGGCGCTCGGTCGGGTCACTCGTTTTGATTATTATTAGCCAGGACCGGCTCTTTCTACTTTTTTTTTCTGTTTCTCGATTTCTTTCCTCCGCCGTTTCTTCCGCCGCTTTTTCCAACGTGACACGACCAACGAGAGAGCAAAGGGCTTTTTGCCTGGGCGAGCACGCACGCGCGCAGCACGCGCCACCAGTTTCGTATGTGGCATGCATATGTACCGCAGGTTTTTTCGGGCGTGTTCGGGCCGCGGCGAATTTAAATGCGCGCGGCGTGGACGCTGTGCCGTCGCGCCTCTTCCAGCTTCCCCCGAGGCGCACGCACGCCCTCCTCGAAAGCGAATCACGCTGGTTCCCGGAAGAGCCGGGGATCCTCGGGGAGTTTGGTATGGCAGACACGCGGCGGTAGGATGTCCAGAGAGATGCTCATCTGTGTCTCGTAGGAGATCGTTGTCCTTTTTCGGAGCAAACGGAAGCGTAATCGTATCGACGATTGCTTCTGGTTGGCTGCTCTGGAATGACATTCCGCGCAGGAACGGGGTCTAGGTGTGAAGCTTGTTAAAGGCAGGATTGGTGATTGGTTTTGTAGAGACTAAACGGCGATGTTTGCTGTCCACCCTCTGATAGAATTTAACCCTTTGACTGTTATGGGCGGATATACGCGTTTAACAAAAGCTACTCACGAGTCAAGACAGTCAGGACATGTCTTTCTATACGTATAGATAATGAGATGATGTTAATGTAAATTTTTTAACAGTATCGTACAGAAAATCGGAGCTTTTTCTGACTATAAGAAAAAAGGATAAGTAAGTTTCAGTATTGATTATTTATTATGAACTGTGGAAGCTCTTTTCTCTGTCTTTATCGTTACTTTGTCCACTTGATCCGTTCAATTGTTTCCATCCGCGCCCGTCTAACAATAAGAGCCGAAAAGGGAAGACAACAGACACAGGGGTCACGCGTTCGAGATCATGATCTACAAAAGCACAGGCTAGGCATGCCCGACATATCAAACTTCGCCGCCTTCCAGGAACACAACGCAACGTTTCTACGAATCTACGATGGAACGTTTATCCTATATTTTGAAATTATACAGATAGATCGGGAGCATGCCATTAAGATCAACGTCCCGGGGAACGTTACAAAGAGAGATTCGCATCGAAATCAAGATCCCCGGGAAGCACACGCGACACGTGTCCGACATACCTAATCACACTTGAAACTTCCCAAAACTTCTTCTCAGGGAACACGTAACACTACTCTAATAAAAAAAAAGTTCACAGGAATTATTATCCTTGACTGTTATTTCAGGAAACTATTCCTCGTTGTTTATAAGTAAATATCTTAACTCTTCTATTAGTTGTCATAAAATCTTCTCTCTGAAATTATTTATCTTGCAATTATAGATCACGAAATTATTTCGTAAGAAAATTCAATTTCTCATTGAAAATCTGTAAAGATTAATTCAAAATTCAATTTTTCATGATACAATTATTTGTAAAATCGATTATTCCCTAAATGATGGAAAATTCTTAGACCTCTGCCTGCACTCCTAACCGAACACATCACCTACGCGCCCAAATTTAACCCTTTGACTGCTAAATACTCTCGTTCGAAGTGGACGGCGCCTATACCCACCAAGGAAGGATTTTTTATATTACACCTCTAAGGGAGTTAAATAGGGGTTGAAATGTATGAAAATCCGGCGATTTCGAAGCAAGCACTATAAAAATAAAGACCCGGGCAACAGCTAGTCGAAACATATAATTTCAAGCAAAAGACAGGAAATCGTCGAGTTTGAATATGTATTTTCAGCATTGCTATTATAATAATTGTAACGATAATCATTACGATAAATACTAAATTTCTATAGACACAAATACTTAATGATAATTCTGATTTCTTGTGTTTCACACGTTATTCTACCTTATTTTGTATCTCTTTAAATCTCGTTAACGTTGAAACCGTAAAACATCGAGGATTCGCGTTTGTAGGTCTTTGTCCACAGAAATCGGCCAAACGACCGCGGAAACTCGTCTTGGTCTAGCAACGCCTGACCCGGAGAACCGGCTGCAGAGATCGCCAGATCAAAAGCGTACTCGACACTTCGTCGACGTTCTCGCGATCTCGTAGAGTCGTGTAGCACGATGTGGTCGCGTTTTCGCAAGGGGTTGCCGCCACGGGGTTCGACCCTGGCCGCGAGAAACTGGACTTTCTGTCGCGAAACAGGAAGATCCTTAACCTCCGGAATGGGCCTGAGAACCGGAATCGTATCGCGAGCTCGCGGTCGTTGTTTCACGAGCGAAGAATTAACGACAGCTCACGGCGGTGACACGTTTTTCGCCGCTTTGAATTAGAAATCCAGCTCGCGATTCCAGGAAATCGTTATAATACCGGATTTCACGTGGTTGCGTAATTGGGATATCATGGTTTCTTCATATTTGGGAATTGGAATTTTTTCAGGGTTCGTTTGAAATTAGAGTTCTTATGCCACGCTTAGAAATTATAAGATTTCCGTGGAATCATTGGCAGTTTTGCAGTACAGATAGCAACGTATGCAAATGGAAATTCTAGTATTTGTTCGAGGTTAGAATTTTAATGGTACCGATGAAAGTTCTTGTTTCCAAAAATTTCGCTTTTCTCATTGTATTCTTATCCTTCACGTTCGCGTACTATTGGAAATGGAGTTTTAATATCACTAAACGGAATAAGCTTTTATTTAAACTACTTTAATATTTTATTATACAACACGAGGAAGGTACAACTCCTACCGAACCTTGCGAGTTTTGTCATGAGACTAGTAAAACGCGGTGGTCGAAATTTCTACGACCCCATCCGGGTTCTTTAACCCCTTTGCTGTGTTTCTTAACGTTTCCATACTTCATAAAATGCCAGATGTGGTTTAGGTTCTTAGAAGAAATCCTTCAGAAAGTACGTTAAGAGGAAGCTAGTTTTCCACTTAATTTTTGCATCACAGTATTTCTATGTTCAATTTCTAACCTAACGTCCCCCCAACTCTATCTTACCCGTTATCACAACCATCGATCGATCCAATCAACCTGAAAACTCAGTCCATCCGTTGCCCCCTCGAAAACTCTGGTGCGTTCACCCCCATATACCACATATACAGTTCAACGAGGCCCCTTATCAGCTCGATCTCGCTCTTCCTCGGCCCCATTTCTTTTATCCCCAACGACGATCTTCGTCCAGCTCCTCCCGCGATTAAGGCACACACCGGCCGCCGGTGCACCATTCCCGTAGGATCCGTAATGGGCCTAAACCTAAGTCCGGTTTCCAGCGCTTAGAAGCCGCCGGCCGGTAGCGCGAGAGCAACTAGGAAGCGAAACGCGTAGTAAAAACGAGCGCGGGCGTGCGCGTGAGAGGGAGGAGGAAACGTTTACGGCGTTTTGTGATCATAAATTCAAATAAAGGGGAACGCGCTCGCGTTACGTGTCGGGCATAAAGCACCGGTGGACACCGAGAACGGGCCTTGCCACTCGTCCCGGAGGCCGATTCCGCTTCCACCTCCCCCTCCCTCGCCCCACCTGGGGGCCCGTTTCGTTTTACGACGTGACACGAGGCCCTCGTCAAGTGGGTCAGAGGCCAGCCTTGTAGTAGGCACGCCAGGTTCCTCGTAGTCGACAGATCTCCGCGTAACGATAACCGGCGAACGAGACGCGTAATAAGGAGTTAAGACCGCGATACACGTTCCTTCCTCGAGCATCTTCCTCGGGGTAGGGGGTAGGCGCACTACGCCCGCGGTTCCATCGTGTTTCTAGTCGCATTTTTACGAAGTTTCAAGCATTCCTCTGTGGCTCTAGCTTCTTTCTTTTGATTTTTCTCCGGTTTTTTCGTTTCGATGGAGCGGACATCGATGGGGGAATCCCTGGGCAGCAGGGCGTGAGGCAAGAATTTGGTTTGAGGCCAGGGGTTGATGGTGGTTCGGGTTTCTTAATGATTTTGGTGGTATTAGAGATTGCGAGACTGTGTTTTTTGGTTAATCGTTTATGAGCCTGGTCCAAGATTTTGGGGCGCGTTGATCTGTCCACTTTTTTATATTTAACACTAGGTTTACGGGTTTACGAGAATTTGACGGGTTTCGAACTTCATGAGCAATGTTTACAAAAACAATTACCATTATTTCTAGCAATTTTAGTCGACTTTTATTGATAGAGTAATTCAAATGTACCCTAATCTGTTTCCCTCTCAGCGCTGCAATTTCAAGTTCTGTACGATATATACCTATTTCTTAGTGTATGTATATCAGAAATAGACATATAAGAAGTGTCCCTAAGTCTAGTGTCAAGGAAGGCAATCTTCAATTTTAGACATTTAACACTATAACTACCAAGACCGGTCAAAATGACCACATCATGACTTTTCATGGGAATTTCGTAAATTTCTTGTCGTACCTACACATTTGGAAATTTACCGTGATCATTACAGTTTATTTCCCTTGTATTACATATTTTTTAAATAAAATTCTCAATCTGATTTCTTCCTCACAAATAACTATATCCTAACCTGTCGCTAAGTTTAGCGTCAAAATGTTCCTCTTCGTATCTTGACTACCACCAGACTTGGCCACCTAGCCCGGTTGTCCTCTTCACCTTTCCCCGACTCTCAAAATGTTTCGTCGCAATCCACCCCGACGACCTTCGAATAAACGAACCTAATTGCCTGTTCCGGTTCACGGGACCTGTCGTTGCCGAAACGGTAATGATCCGAGAAAGCTCGCGCGTCGCGACTCGGAACTCGAGAGAAGCGACTTTCAAAGATGACGCACGAAACACGTCGCGGTGTAATAACCACCTTCCCGGGATGATTCATGCGCTACTGAAAATAGACGGCTCCACTATACCTGTGCTGTTCACGCACGCGAGTGTGGTGTTACAAACACAAAGGCATCGCGTTTTTGTGTAAGATCCCCGCGTAATGATAACCGTGCTCCGCAGTAAAAAGTGACACCGCAGGTCAGTCATTGCGAACCACGCCGACGACCGTCGTCTTTGTCAGAAACTCGACCTTTTAATGACTCTTATAACGTGACCGTCCCGCTGTTTCTTTCACACGCCATCTTGACGCGGCGAAGCAGGTCTCGTTTCAACGTTGTTTCGTGATGCACATTTTAAACGAGCCTCCGTCAGTTTGTTGGGGTTATTAACAAACGCTGCTGGCGAAATTTTTTTTAATTGGCTCGAAGAATATGCGAAAAGATTTACATACATGGGTACTTAGGTTTATCGTCGGTAACGATTTTCGTAAAAACGACGCGGATTTGGTCACTCGTTTGCGAGAGGGCAAGGATAATAAAGCAAACCTGGTGGAATTTTTATTGGCAAAAGAGAACAGCCGTTTTTTAAACAGTGAATTTTGTATTTGCCAATGTTTTGTTGTGTCAGACTTTATTTCGTTTAGCGATAAGCTTCGTTCGAGAGTTAATTTAAACTTTCTTAGTGTTCTCCATCTATTAACTATTTATTAATAATACAGTAGTGGACAAGAAGTTTAAGACGAGGGGACAACATGGTAGAACATAGTTTTACGGTCCGCAAATATTGTCTGTACATTCATTTTTATTGTTACTATGGTAGAACACTATTTACTGATTACCACAGAATACAAATTTTGTTTATCGTGCTATTTCGTATAAATTAATCAGTTTCATTTCGTTCACTCTTCGATCTTAAACTTATCTTTGCCACCGTATATTCGTTGGTCGATATTACGTTGAAGTTAAACATAGTAACCCATTAACTTCCATACGAAGCATCACCGTCAAGAATTTCGCACAATCCGATGGATCGCCGCGAGTTTGCTCAGTGATAACTCGAAATAACAGCAATTTCCAGCGGCTCCAACAAGAAAAACATCTGCCCGTCACGTTTTCGCTCAACGATAAGAAAGAAAACAGGACGATTTCCATATCGGTAAGATATCTCTGCTCGATTGCTCGTCGAATTCGAGGAACTGGGCAGAAAAAAGGGGGGGAACAGGTTCTCGAAAGATCGATGTATCGATCGGTAGGTACGGATACGCAACGTTATTATCGGGCGAACGACAGGAAATGCAGGCGCTGCGAAATGAAATCCGCCGGCGAGCCGAACCGATCGGTTCGAATTCCATTTCTCAACGCGTAATACATCCCTTTCGCTACTATGTAAGAGATGTAATGATACGCTATCGCGTGTCGGGGAGAAAGAACCGACAAAAACCGGCGGCGACACGCTGCCGGATCTCGAGGAACGATTTGCACGAAGCGGGACCTCAGTTATACGAACAAACTAATGTCGGGCCTCGAACACAGTACAGTAGCGGACAAAAGTTTAACCGTTTGACAAAACACGAGTTTTGACAAAATTGCGAAGATTGTTTTTTGTTATGCCAAGAATGGGTAAAGCGCAATAATGCTGCTCTGAATCGGTAACAGTTTCGTGTCCAGTAAAACTCATTGCGTCTGCGGAGCATATGATTTCTATTTGTTAATAATATTACATATTTCAAAGTATATGTTATTCAAAGTTCTCATATTTAATCTTGAACAGTTACCTGGACGGAATTTGCGGCGGCGCGTGGAATGCAACAATAAACATGGTAGAGAAGTGACACGTTTAACCTTAATTTGTTCTATTCGTTAAAAGGGAATTCACGCGCTTTGTATAGCACACCACTCGTGTAAAGGATCATAAAAAATTATTTGTGTTAATTTGAGTTAATTTGCTTTTTACTATAATCTTTTTATCCTCAAAATGAATTTACAGATTTTAATAAATAAATGGTATTTTTTTTTTTTTAATGTTCTTGTTTTTACAATGCAAAATTTTGTCCTTTATACATGCAATTTATGCCAAGCATAGAATAATAAAGAGAAATAACTGAATATGAAATGAGATACAGTGGACCTCAGCTTTCTGAACATCGAATCTCTACCATCCGAACTAATAGGAGCACGTGCAGAGGATAGCCAGCGGATCTTTATTATCGAAGCTACTTATTTATCCAACCTGACTTCTTTTTTGACGTTTTTTGATAAACGCGATTTTGGATGAACCAAGTGCGTATCGTAGGAATAATATTGATACCTCAATTTCTAATCCTTGGAAACACTTTTCGTGTGTTTATTACGCAACGCAATTCGAAAGAAACGCTTTGCTTGCGGTCGATGCACGATGGGTTACATCAGTTGTACTTTAAGTCAACGTCGAACAGGTGGAAAGTTTGATAAATTAATTGTTTATCTTCGCGTGAAATCGATGGCTAGGTTTTACGGTTGCTTTAAAGCCTTGCTGGTAAAGCGAGAGGTAAAACAAATTGACTGCTATTGTCAAGCCTCTCTGTTACGTTTCGACTTCGCTGGCTTGAACCTCGTCGTTTCATCTTGAATTTATTGCTATCAATTTATTTTTTTTTCGCATCGCAACTTTCCCTTTCGCTATTACCTACCTCTTCTCTTTGCTCCATCAAGTATATTCGATGAAATTGAATCTGAAAGGATTTCTGCTTCCCTCTTTTCCCAGATTTTACGAACTTTGGGTATTCAATAGAATTAGATAACTCAAAACTCCACGCTTCATTTTTATTATAATCTTACTAACTAACGACTACATTTTCTTCTGTTTTATATCGGGAATGCAAACTTTCCTTCTATTTCTTAATTAACTTAAGGTGTTCGCACATGATCTCTGTTGAAAATAAAATACGTCTTAACGAATAAACAAAAATTAATCTCCTAAAGAAATATTTATGCGAAGTCAAGCTATTCTCTGAAGAGGTTCTAGAAACGAGTGTATAAGAATTAGAAGACCCTAACGAACAGTGTCCTTTAGCCTCTTCTGTTCATTCGAGTCTTACCTCTCGCCGCGTAGAGATCGAGTTCTAAAAGGATATACTTTCCTTTAGAAATAAAGTTTAGTAAATTCTTAAAAAGAAAAGTTATTTTTATTCCTTCCTTTTTAATCCATAATCTCGAATAATCTCAATGAATATTACTAATACTATTACTTCTACGGAACGCTTTAGTTCCCCTCTCGAACGTTAACGAGACACACCGACCAGGGACGATGCCAGTGGCATCGAAAGTTGAAAAATTGTAAGATAAAGAGTATTTTTGCGTTTCTTTTATTTTGAATGGTCCTATATGGTTAGCCATTAGTTAGTTGCAACAGAGTCTTTGTTGAATGAGTAAAGGCGTATGCTGAGGCTCCTCTAAAATACCTAATTCTTCGATTAGGTATATATATAACTCTTTAACGAATAACCTGGGAGTTATCAATTATAACAAAAATTCACTCGTTCCAACAGAACCATTGTCCATTCTCCACTCTTTTCGCGGCACACAAAGAAGCAGCTCGTCCAACCCGCGGAACAGAATTTCTCCTGAATTGCCCTCGCGATCCGACGCGGAGTCCGCGCGCTGATTTCCTTCGTCCCGGCGTTCGAGGGCCGCGTATCGCGGTTGTCACTTACCGGCACGGGCGTTTAGATTAAAACGGCGATCTCCCGGGACCGGCTTTACTGCGGCGGCTTGCTGTGAAACCGTACGCCGACGCTGCAACCCCGTGGCGAGCCATAAGCGACCCGACTTCGAGCGTAACAGCCCCTCCACGTTCGACATTATCTCGCGAGGAACGTCCGGGGATCGCGAAGCGGCCAAGCTTTCGCGGCACGGCGAAACCTTTTCCGCTTCTGTTGACACGTTTCGTGTGGGACCGTTTTTTGAAGACTTTCCGTTGAGGCCGCGTGGGGCGTATACGACCTACACTTTTACGATTAACACGTTCGCGGACGTGAATGCTATAGCATTCATTTTTATTGTGATGCAGAATGACGCGAATGCTATAGCATTCAAATTTAAAAATCAATTATTATTGATTTAATTTTATATAATCCCGATTCAAATATCGTCGTGGATGCTATAGCGTTCGTTGCATATAACTGTTAAAATTTGACGTTTTCATTACTTTTACAAAATGTGTCTAATCACATTTCGGATATAACAATTAATTTTGAAAAAAATCATGTGTCTATTTTTGCATTTCACGGAGCTTTTTACTGTTCGCGAACATATTAAATAATGTTTTTCACCTGTGCACGTCTTACAAGTTTTCAATGGTATAGGAAAATTCTACTTTTGATTTATATACATAGTAGAGCGAGATGATAGGGCGCAAGTGTGAATAAAATAAAGTGAAGTGCTTAGAATATTAATATATGTATATGTTTTTCATCTATGCACGCATTAAAATTTTTCAATGGTATAGGAAAATTCTATTTTTATTTATTTCGTAGACCGAGATGATAGGGCTCAGGTGTGAATTGAATAAAGTGAAGTGCTTAGAATATTAATATATGTATATGTTTTTCATCTATGCACGCATTAAAATTTTTCAATGGTATAGGAAAATTCTATTTTTATTTATTTCGTAGACCGAGATGATAGGGCTCAGGTGTGAATTGAATAAAGTGAAGTGCTTAGAATATTAATATATGTATATTTAAGAATTTCGGCCACGTTCAGTCAATAATCCTCAGTCGCGACGTTTTTTCAAGCGTTCATCTTTCACACTTTAGAAACACTAATATTTCGAAATGCTGAACAGCATATTTTAACGTAGGAAGACAACGTGGACTATGGCTGCGGTTAATGGAACCGGCGTTGATGGGGCTGCTTGGGGAAGCTGATGGTATTTCCCTCCGTTCTCTTTTTTTTTACGGTGACTGCTAAATGAAGTTGTGATAACTCGCGAGATTCCACAAGATTATATAGCGTGATAAATTCGCGATGCTCATGATGAATGGGATTAGCGTTGATGGGTTTTCTTGATGAAACAGGAACTTTTTGTTAAGGTTCTATGATCGATTTGTTGGTTCGTGATTTTTATCCCTGATAATTTATGGGATCCTAACAAAACTACACGACACACAAATAGTAAGAATTATGACGTTTTAAATATCGTCAGTTTTGACGAGAAGTTTTTCAGGAAATAACGCGATTTTCAGTCCTTCCATCGATTTGTCAATTTAAGCAATTTTTGAGATTCTAAAAAAACTGTATATTATACGTAAATCGAATGATTTTTTTCATATTAGGAGGACCGGAAGGTAATGTCGTTTTCTTACGTTAAATTCAAACACATACATTTTCTAACGAGTTTTAATTTTTAAATCAATGATATAATCACCCCTGTTATCAACAACCCTTTGCTATCTAACGAGCAAATGTCAAATTTTCAATATCGGGGCGATAAAAATCAATTGGTTTTTCAGCAAAATATTTAAAGATGGAATTACAGAAACGACATTTAATTTAAACACATAAATTTTCTAACGAGTTTCAATTTTTAATCAATGATATAGTGACCCTCGTTATCAACAACCTTTCGCCATCTAGTATGCAAATTTTCAATGCCAGGTCAATAAAGATCAAATTGGTTTTTTTTTTAACAAAGTATCTAAAAATGGAATGACAGAAACGACATTAAATTCTATGTGTTTGAATTTCAATTTTCTAACGAGTTTTAATTTTTAATCAACGATATAATCACCCTCATTTTTTAGCCATATAGGGTGCAAATTTTCAATGCCGGATCGATAAAAATCAATCGGGTTTTCGAGCAAAATATCTAAAGATGGAATGACAGAAACGACGTTACCTTCCAGTTCCCCTAATACATCTTTTTCTGCTTCTTTTCGCGTCACGATCTGCAATAGAACATTCTTCGCTCAGGAGATCGGTACAGATCGTGTGCACGTAACCGGCGGGAATAAAACGCGCAGGAACGTGTCTAAAATACTAGAGCTCGCTGGATACAGCTGCGCGTCGAAGTCCCCGGCGTCGTAAATTCCGGGGCGTTATCACGGTGTCCGTACGAAAATGTTCCGAGGCTGACTTTCACATTTCAGCCACGCCAATTCCGTGCCCCGATCGTCGTCGTATCAAGAGAGAGAATTTATCGTGTCGCTCGCGCCGAGTCCCTGTCTCCGGACTAAACTCTTCTGTCACACCTAGCGCGAAACTTAAAAGAAAGACCGTCGCGTTTTCGAGCTTCGAGTCTGTATGCAAATCGGTCGCTCGGAACGTTCGCGGTTTTATACGAAGCTCATTTTTCCGGGAAATTTATGAACCGCGATTTCACTGGCTGATACTCGTCGACTAATCCTCAACTCTTTGTGTAAAAGTATATTATTGACGTTCGGTTAATATTATTAACACCTTGCGCTCGAGAGGCGACTGCTGGTCACCAAATGATAGTTCCGCAAATTTTCAGACTTTAGTTAGTTTGCTTGTTAGTCAGACTCGAATGTTAAATGGTCATATATGCAAGTTTTAATAGATGACTTAATTAAACTAGATGAAGTTTAATATAAGCGAACCTTATACATTTATTATATTCTAAGCACTTCACTTTTTTTTTTTATTCGCACTTATTTATTTAGATAAATAAATGACGTTTAATATAGGCGAACGTTAGTAGACATTTCGAATTTGAAAATTTTTGAAGTTAGTATCATTAGATGACTAAAAATCGTCTCTCGAGTGCAAAGGGTTAATATTAAAATATTAAAATATTAATATTCTTTTATCAGCTTTAACCCTTTCGTCCCGAACGGTACACATATGTACCAAGACGGTTTAAAAATTATATGTGTGTGAAAACGTGTTATTGTATAATTGATCTAACACGATAGGCGATACTTTGATTATTACTGGATCAATATTTATATTCCGGGACGAAAGGGTTAAGTTAATATTCAAGTATGTTTAGCCTGATTAATTTGACGTTCGAATTAAAGAACGTTGAAAAGTAAGCTGTAAATAATTAAGAACGACTTAATCGTTTTTTATAATCGCTTCCTACGTCTGATTCCGCTAATTTACGCGCGCGCATGCGGCTTTTCTACATTCGAAAAGTTTCTTAATCCTCTGGCTGGAGCGTCAGGCAAACGAAACGAGAGTTACGTTCATAGGGAATCGTAATTATGTTCGAACCTCGCGGTGGAAATTGAGGATCACGATAAATTCGCGTACTCTATGGGCATCCTTAGACCTCTGCAAAGCTTGTAAAGTCCTAGCAACACTCAAAGGACTCAGTACGCGAGTGTACCTGCGCTATCTTAAAGACATGGCTGCAACCATGTTGAATCTGTTAGACTTACAAGCTTTTTCACATTAATTGAGGAATTAATTTTTTCCATCTTCTTCCACCTTTCGTAAGAAATAAGTGTTGTTAACATTAGGTTTACGGGACCCGTCAATTTGACGGGTTTTGGACATAATGAGTAAAATTTGCAAAAATAATTACTATTATTTTTAGGAATTTTTGCCGAGTTTTACTGATGGAGCGATGCAAATATACCGAAATCTATTTCCCTCGCAGTTCTGCAATTTTAAATTGTTTTATCATATATATTATTCCTTAATATATGAATATTAGAAATAGATATACTAGAAATGTCTGTAAATCCAGTGTTAAAAATTTATAAAATTCAATATATAGGTATTTTAATAAACAATTTAATATTTGTCTACAACAAATACCTATTGCACTACATAAATATTAAGTTAAGATTCCAGCAGTTTTCTCTTTGCTCTCTGCATCTATAACTGTGATAAAAAAATCCTTTTACTTGTCTTTACAACAAATACCTATTGCACTACATAAATATTAAGTTAAGATTCCAGCATTTTCCCTTTGCTCCCTGCCTCTCCTTTCATCTATCTTTCATAATCTTTCGTTTCGCAAGAATTCTATTGCAAAAGGGGAAGAATTTACCCCATAAGTTATCATCGAACGTCCAAGAAATCCTCGAGGACATCGCAGAACTTGAAAACGACTTCTCTCCGGGCTGGATATCCCTTAATAACAAATGATGTCCAAGATATACGCTCGAAACGCATGCACAAGGTCTGGGTTAGGCATATACCGTTCTCGGAGTGTCGTAGCGGGTTCTTTGGCGCGCGAATGTGAACGCTTCACCGTTAAAATCGTACGTCATCGCTGGGACACGCGCGGAAAAACACACGGACGGGATTCTTTCGCTACCGCAAAGACAAATCGTCCGGCTGTCGCCGGAATTTTCTTCAATCCTCTCGGTGAAAGTCCGGCCGATTGCGATTAATTAAGTTTCTTACGACGACCGCCGGTTTTTCCTCGGGCCCCTAACGATTCTTCGAGCTTTCTAACTCGAAATCTCCTCTGCGTTCTTAATCGCGCCGAAAGAAACGCTATTTTTCAAGATCCCGCCTTTCGAGACCGCGACAGCGTGACCTGCTATCGTGTCGAGTCCTTGGGTCACGGTTTCCTCTTCAGCATCGCCGTGCTACTTCAGAATCTCTTAGATTATGTTGGATTTTATCATTTGTCATTCGTATCATGCGTGAAGTTGAAGATACAACAGAATAATTGTGTTTTCAATTGGGGAGGCTTCGTGCTTCGTATAGAATACGAATACTATTTCTTTGATTGCAAAACTGGGTTTTATAAACACTATAGATCAGAATTAAATTAATCCTAGATAACTAAACATTCGGCTAACAGGCTACCAACCCCTGCCAGTTTTACGGATTCGAGATTCTGCCAAGTTTGTTAAACATCTGCCAAGATTGCAAACCCTAATTTTTCACCACTTGTCTATCTTGTAATTAAAATATTATAATGATTCTCTTAAGTTACGCTAATTTGTTTGAAATAAATAAGAGAAATATAAAAATATACATGTCTTTAATTCGTAGTCTACGAGTCGAATGATTAATTACACAGTAACACTAATTTAAGTTTAGTTATCTAGGGTTAAATTAAAATTCTGCTTATTGATAACGCTGTTACTGAAATTTGATTCTCTGAAAATCACAATATTTGTCTCTGTTAATTCTCGTAAATATACTTCAGCATAATAGAATCAACGAAGCAAGTTAAACGAGCAAAAGATCCATGAGAAAATAAGAGGCATTGCTTCGAAGAAACATCAGTGTTTCGAACGTCTAGTCTTTGTATACAGTCAACAGGTTAGAGAAGAAGCAACTTTTCGAAGATCAGCTACCCCTTCGAACCCTTGCTATCTCCCGCCAGCAATCTGTCGAATAAAAAAAAAATTCCGCAACCCAGCTCTGCATGAGTTGGCCTACCAGGCTCGTCCAACGGGAAACAACGACTCCCGTCGGCGTCACCCTCGAGGAATCCCCCGATCGAGCAGGCAACCACTCGCGAGACACAATGAAATTGGATTAAGCCGAGGCTCGCGTATCCTCCTCCCCTTCCCGTGGCAGTTTTAACGATCCGCCGGCGTACAAATTGTCGAGATGCTATCGGGACGCGGTCCCCGCGGGAGCCGTCCGGGGAGAGACACAGAAACGAGGAGCAGTGGAAGAAACTGCGGTGCAGATAGCGGATCAGATAAAGTTGGTGGAACAAGGACCGTTGCTCATTGGAGAAACAAAGAGGAGGGAGGAAGATGCTGAGAGAAGATTAGGGCGGCATCTTCCCCTCTGCGAGAAGGGAGGTAGCAAACAGAGGGAGAGAGAGAGAGAAGTTGCTCTCTTTCTTTTCTCCATCCCCTCTTCCTCTCAATTGATCCGGAGAGAGATAGATAGATAGACAGGCAGATAAATATAGAGAGAGAGGGATAGAGGGCGAAATTGCTCTCTTTCTTTTATCCTTCCCCTGTCTCTCTCAATTGATCCGGAAGTGGCGACCTCTTCTTTCACAGAGAAAGACAGGTAGATAGATACAGAAAGAGAGAAAGAGAGAAAGAAGACGAAATTGCTCTCTTACTTTTCTCCTTCCCCACTCTCTCTTTCGATTGATCCCGAAGTGGCGACCTCCTCTCTCACAAAGATAGATAGATAGATGATGGATAGAGAGAAAGGGAGAGGGCAAAATTACTCTCTTTCTCTCCTCCCCTCCCTCTCTCTCGATTGATCCCGAAGTGGCGACCTCCTCTTTCACAGAGATAGATAAATAGATAGATAGAGAGAGAGAGGACAAAATTGCTCTCTTTCTCTCCTCCCCCCCTCTCTCTCGACTGATCCCGAAGTGGCGGCCTCCTTTCTCGTCTCGTCTCGTTGCATTCGTCGCCCTCGGCCAGACGCCGCCCCGCGCCCCCCTCAATCCGTACGTTAAGGATTCTCAACAGTAAATTACAAAATATGCTAAGCGACTGATATAAATCAAAAGTTGGCAGTGGGAAGGGGTGCACGGGCAAGGGAGTGGCGGTGAGCACTAGGAAACGGCGAGACGGTGGAAAAGGAGCCGCTAGGGTGTGTTCCTCTTACGGGGGTAACCGTGTACCGATTCCATGGGGGTTAGGGGTAGCTCTCTCGATCGCTGGCTCGGCTGCGTAACTGGCTAGACCCAAAATAAGGGTGCCCCGTGTCACGAAGATCGTCCGTGCAGAGAAAGCTCTCCCACGGGACCGGGCAGAGGAGCAGGCCGGAGTTTGCAAACCGAGCAAATGGACCGGAAGGCCTAGTCGCGAGTCGATGTAAATACCGTAGGTACTTCTATTATTCGGGGAACGACGATCCTTAGACTGTATCGGTTATGGGATTCGAATTGACGATTTGTCTGGGTGTAACGCAGGGGGTACACGATGGCAGACACGAGTTTAGCGCAAGAATTTATTGCTGGAACCCTGTTCTGGCTGGTAACTATCTGGTTTAGAACTCCACTGGTGGTCGATTTTTATCTTGTATCGATCGTGAAACTCGAATTTGCGATTTGTCTGGCTGTAACGTAGGGTAATACGGTAGCAGGCACAAGTTTACTACTAGAATTCATCGTTGGAACCAGTGCTAGTTCATTTGATACTATCTATTATAGAATTCCATTAGAGATCATTTTGATCGTTCGCCTTTTATGCACGATCTTTTTCGCTTGCGTCGGATATTGTGTTCTGTTAGGGTATGTTAAACGGTTTCATTACTAGTTTTTGTTGCTGCGAGTTACCCTGGATGTAAAATTGTCTCCTAGCCGACCGAGTAAACGGTACATTCGAGTTGGATACTTTTTCAGCAATTAATCGAAAATGTTGCTTTACCTGTTCATCGATGTAACTGTGCAAGGTAGTAGGTACTTAACGCGGTGAGAATTTATTGGTCAATCAAGCTTGATAAATTCGAGGTTCCATTTTGCTGTTTTATGGAATATTAGCTAAAAAGGCAACCAGTCTCTCGGGTGACTCGTTGAAATTCATGTCTCCGTAGCTTGTACCCTGGCGACGATAACGCGGTTCGCAAAAATACTTTCGAGATAACACAACGACGGGTTTACGTGGTCGACAAAAATTCGACGAAAAAGAAGGGAAGGAAGGTATAACAGGATGATGTTTATAAATTTCATTACACACAAAGATACCAGTTTTCCGCGAGCTATTGCTTTTCAAGTACACCGACAAATATCGTGTCCAGGCGCCATAAATTGCGCGTAATTGCGCAATAAACCTCTACAATAAATCCATTTCTCTAACGGGGAAAATCTATCGGCTGGCACTGTCGACATGGATGTCGTCGTCGACCGTCATTAATCTCGATTCGCGACGTTCAGACGAAACGAATAAAGGAAGTTAAAGTCCTGTAAATTGCGCTCGTAGAATCCAAAAATAAAGAAAAAAAAGGAAGAGTAAGTCTGATTGATTGGACGATTTACGTTTTCTTTGGCAAATTCGCGTACCGTGTTGTCGAGCAATGTGGGACAAGCAAATGAGGTTTAGATATTTTGAAACGTAATTATTTCAGTTACACGTAGTTACATATATCATTCAACTTGATTAGAAGTTATTTCGAAGCAACTGTGAGGTAGTTTACGTGAATCGTTATCGTTATAGAACGTTGGGTTATTAAATAAAGTAATTCTTTGGTTTATTTTGTATTTGAATAAATATTTGGTTAGAAATAATTTATTAAACAAACTCTGACGCAACGTTTAACTTTACTGTAACAGTTAACTAAAAAATTGTCTACATAAATTAATTAAAAAGATTAGTAGCTGCCAGAAAAAATATTTATCGAAAAAGTAATTGAAGGTTAAATACGTTTATAGTTGAGTTTCACAAAAAGGTGTAATTTAATCGTTTCAACAATTTTGTGAATCATATATAGCTAAAAGTAATTAAAACATGTTGTTTGTTTATTTTATTTGGAAGTTATCCCATTCGTCATTTTATTCGAACGAATTAACCGAAGCAAAAGATTGTTCGAAAATTCGATTCACTTGCCTCATCGGTGTGCACGATTGTTTCACATACTTAGTACAGAGTCGCGATAAATTACGCTACCCGCGAGCACTCAATTATGCGCGCGGGACTATTAATCGAGATACGGGGAAACGTGGATGTTAATAAAGCGTGGTGCCGCGCTGAAAGTGTTTTCAGCGACGTTTACACGCCGGCTATCTCGCGATCTACGCTAATCGAGTTCCCTTCCGATGCACCAAGTCGTCACGCAAGCGTTCACCGATCCACCAACCCTTTGACCCTTTGCTATACGCGATCCAGTAACTTGTTACCACGTTCAGAGAGAGTGTGTCTGGTTTCGTCTGGATAACATGTTCTTGTAAATGGAATATTTAACCTTCACGGTATCAAAAAAGTATGAATATAGTACTTTACTCAAAAGTGTATCAATACAGGTATATTTATTTTATTATATTTTAATTATATCAAATTATATCGAAACGGTACTTTATGTTTAGTATAACATTGTTTCGGGAATCTTGGCAAATAATAATTAAAAATCTGTTACTTTTCCCATTAATTTGAAATCCTTCTCGAGATGCGTTCGAAATGCAAAGCTTTCGCGAGATACAAGATGTTTACAGTAGCGGACAAAAGTTTAAGACTATAGGACGATGTGAAACATAATTTTATGGTTTCGTAAATATTGTTTATCTATTCATTTTTATTGTCATTACGGTAGAATAATATTCATTGATTAGCATAGAATCAAACATTTATTTATACTGTTATTTCTTATTAATCAATTTATTTATTTTCTTTTACCCTTTGGTCTTCAACTTTTGTCCGCCACTGTACTAGGTGAGAAAGAAGCATACGGATATTTAATATTTTGCGTGAAAAGGAAAGCTTAGCACTGAAACGGTATGGTCGCGGAATTATAATTTTAGATCGCTATAGAAGTTAGTCGCGGTATGTATTAACACATTATGTAACGACAAAAGTCATCTGCCAGCAATTTATTGGTGGATTGTTATCGATGAGGTTTTATATTATTTTCACGATAACATCAGATATACATGAGCACAAAACGTGTGTTGCAAAAATGCATTCTTCTGAATGCACTTCGCTGACGTTGTGAGAATTTGGCGGGAAAACAGTCGTGCAAGATGTGTTAATTGAAATTCAAGCAGGATGATCGTCTGCTTTATCCCAAAACTGTACTCGTGTCGCGAAGAAAAACATTGCTGAGCACGCAATTCCGTAAAAATTTACTTTTTATCACTACGATAACCGTACTCAAAGTCGCCAAAACGAGAATAGAAAAAAAAAATCGTGCCTCACGATACTCGACGAGCGCGAACGATGTAACAGAACTCCAAAAATGATGACAAACGACGTCCGGAAAAAGCCGCGGACGAGCATGCGTCGTCGATTATAATCGCAACAGACACGAACGCCGAACATCCATCCTCAAGAGACATTTCGATCAACGTCGGTCATCTGTGGGCCGGTAAAAAGCGTCGCGACGAAGAGGTCGCGGAATAATTCACAAAAACGCGTCCCGGGGAGGCAAAAAGGCTTCGTTAAAGTTTCACGACCACCGCGGTGGTCTTTCCCTCCGTTCGGCGGGAAGAAAAGATCACGGGTGGAAGGCACAGAAAGATGACGCCGTTATGGAGATTTCTACGTTATTCAATCGCTGCGTGCGCACACGCTTTACGTACACGTACAGAGCGCGTACAGTCGGTCACAAAAGTGTCTATACTCGTAGTTCAAATATTAATGCTTAACCGACCGAATGGGGAGATCTTCCATTTTTTCCCTGACAAAGCAGTGCCATTGGATTCTATTTACTTTTGTTATTAGTTGGTCCTAAGCTGACGTTGAATTGATTAAAAATTGTATTTTGGCAAATTTATGAACACTACTAGTTCAAGACTAATTAACCCCTTGACTACGGCAGACTTTGATATGTACTGGTCGTACCATACGGCAGGGATTGAGTTACGATGTGCGCCGAGAACGGCGAATTTTTGGTGTCAGAAAGCCAAACTGTGTGAAGCGCCTATAGGCGCTCTCAGTGTCAGAAAGTCAAATTGTGTCGAGCGCCTATAGGCGCTCTCAGTATCACAAACGCAAAATTTCTAAACGCCTAAAGGCGCCCACAGTAGTCAAGGGGTTA